>CP092864.1:133625146-133705081 GCA_030710605.1 Cordylochernes scorpioides | reverse complement strand
TAAATTTAATCTGTGTGAATAAAATATATTTTCACTAAATATTTAAATACTTTGTAGCGGCTCACAAATATTAACTTTTCCTATTTTCATTATAAGTTTTAATTTGTCTAATAACTATTCAATTCAAATATTAAAATTATTCATCTTATAAATATATAATGCTTATAAAATATACTTTATTAAAATTATATGAATTAACATTAATATCATATTAATTGTTGCCATATCAATATAATAAAATAATTATACATCATTCTAAATATGAATCATAAATAATATGAAATGTAAATATTTATCTATAATATATCAAGCACATATGTCTAACATTATATAATCTAGAATTGATATTTGACCACACACACATAAAAACAAAAATAACTTCAACTTGTAGTATACACCAATTTAACCCTTCTGATAATTTGTATAAATAAATGTAATTAAAAGTTGATTTTACAATAAATAATTTGTTATCTGACTCCGCCTAGAATTCCATGCCATCCACAAAATGGTGAGCCGGTAAACTTTAACGAACATTTGCAAGCAAACAAGAATTTCAATTCGATCAAAAATGAAAAATAAAAATACTCATAATATCAAATTATAAATATTTAAGAAATACATATTAAATATTTATATTTAAAACAAAAATTATAACATATTTCGCAATATTTAAAAACTACGAAAACGTACATCGTTTGGTATTTAATTCAAGGCAAATTTTCAACTTAAAAACAAATCAGATATCAAATATAATTTTAAGAAATAAATATATATATATATTAAATAAATTCAAATACACATTAAATTGGCAATTAAAAAATAATATATAACTTACAATTTAAAAATTATAACTTGATAATATATTCAAATATTTTTTCTTATCAAATAAAAAAATCAAATATAAAATTTTAATTCTGAATTTTAATAATTATAATAATCAGAATTTTAATATCACTTAAGGACATATAATTTTTTAAATACAATATATTCTCAAAATGGATTCAATTAAAGCACCCGAATTTTGGCCAAACGATCCAGAATTGTGGTTCATAACATTGGAATCACAATTTTTATTGAACAAGCCAAGTCCAATTACAAATGATGACACCAAATTTTCTTATCTAATTTCACTTTTACCTCCATCAACTGCCATAGAGGTACGTGAATTCATTATATCACCTCCACCAGACAATAAATACGACGCGCTAAAGAAGGCCATAATTAAATGTACCGCTGACAGCGAATTTAAAAAACTACAGCAATTGTTGACTCAAGAAGAACTTGGAGACAGACTGCCTAGCCAATTATTACGCCACTTAAGACAATTGATTGGAGAAAGCAAAGCCGTCAGTGACACAACATTAAAAATGCTCTGGATGCAACGTTTACCTAAAAACATCCAAATAATTCTGACAACGCAAGAGCAAGCATCACTAAACTCTCTAGCAGATTTAGCTGATAGAGTGACGGAGATTACTTCTTCACCATCTTCAAGTACTTCGACTTTAGAAAAGGAACTGGCATCCTTGCGTGCGGAAATTTCAGCATTGAAAATTGACCTTAACAAGAAGGAAGAAAGAATACCTCGTTCAAGATCCAGAAGCTCATCTTCATCTCGAAAATCTTCCCCAAACAGTTATAGAAAGTACAATCCAAATGGCTCTTGGTGCTGGTATCATTTTCGATTCAAGCACCATGCAAGAAAATGCATCTCACCTTGTACTTTCAACAAAAAAGCAAAGAACCAGCAGGAAAACTCCAACAACAATCAGTAAGCCCGGTGGTTACTGATTGTAGCAATAATAAAAGCCACCGTCTATTTATCACTGACTACCGCAACAAAATTAGTTTTCTCCTTGACACAGGTGCAGAGATCAGTGTCCTGCCTCCTCGTCCTGAAGATAGACGGCGTGGTCCAACAAAATTTACTCTCACAGCAGCAAACAATTCACCTATCAAGACTTATGGCGAAAGATTCCTTAATCTTGATCTAGGTCTTCGTAGAGATTTCAAATGGAGATTCATAATAGCAGACACAAACAAAGCCATTCTAGGAGCTGATTTTATGGAACACTTTGGAATAATTCCAGATATCAAAGGAAAGTTTATAATTGATTCTTTAACGAAGCTACGCAAGCGTGCATCAATTACAAATTTCAACTCACTTTCTCCAAAGTGCTCAATAAACAGCTATGAAGACAAATTTTTGAACATTCTCTCTCATTATCCCTCTCTAACTAAGCCTCCATCATATTCCACACCAGTCAAGCATTCAGTCACTCATCATATTACTACAAAAGGGCAACCAACATTCTCTAAACCAAGACGGCTGAATCCAGAAAAATTTAAAATTGCCAAATCAGAATTCGAGCACATGATGGAACTAGGTTTATGCAAGAGAGGAGACGGAGCATGGGCATCACCTTTACATCTAGTCCCTAAGAAAAATTCTATAGACTGGAGACCATGTGGCGACTACAGAAGACTAAATGCTGTGACACAACCTGATTGTTACCCCATTCCGCACATTCAGGATTTCACCCAAAGCCTTCATGGCTGTACAATTTTCAGCAAAATAGATCTCGTGAAGGCGTACCACCATATTCCAATTAACCAAGAAGACATACCCAAAACGGCAATAACTACGCCATTTGGTCTATTTGAATTCACACGAATGAACTTTGGTTTAAAAAACGCAAGCCAAACATTTCAAAGATTCATGGATGAAGTAACAAAAGGTCTAGATTTTGTCTTCGTTTACATTGATGACGTTTTGATCGCCAGTAAAAATGAAAATGATCACATTCAACATCTGCATACAATCTTCAAAAGACTTTCCGATCATGGACTAACAATCAATATATCTAAAAGCGTTTTCGGAAAACCTTCACTAGAATTTCTTGGACACATCATTGACAACAAAGGAATAAAACCTCTTCCTGAGAAAATAAGAATCGTTAAAGATTTTCCTCAACCTAATTCGACCCGTCAACTCCAAAGATTTATTGGTCTTGTAAATTATTATCACAGGTTCATAAAAAATTCAAGTCATATTTTAGCTCCGCTTTATTCACTTTTAAAAACTAAATCTCCCAATGCATCATTAAATTGGACTTCAGACACATTAGAAGCTTTTCAAAACATCAAAAATGCTCTTGCAGAAAACACACTTTTAAACTACCCTCAACCCAATTCTACATTAAGTGTACTGGTTGATGCCTTCAACGTTGCTGTTGGTGGTGTCCTCCAACAACTGAATGACACTGCATGGGAACCAATTTCATTTTTTTCAAAAAAGCTTTCCCCAGCAGAAACGAAATACTCAGCATTCGACCGGGAACTCCTAGCTGCATTCCTCTCTGTTAAGCATTTCTCATACTTTCTTGATGGAAAAACATTCATGCTTTTTACAGACCACAAGCCTCTAACGTATGCTTTCACATCAAAATCTGAACGTTCACCTCGTCAAGAACGTCATCTCAACTATCTTTCACAATTCTCCATGGACATACGCTATGTTAAGGGAAGTGAAAACATTGTGGCTGATACCCTTTCAAGAATTGAAATCGAAACTTTCGATCACACGAAGGTTAATCTAGATCTTAATGCATTCCCTGAAATTCAAGAAAAGGACAAAGAACTAAAAACTCTCATTGATAATTCAAATTCTTCACAAACAATCAAATTAATAAAACAACAAGTTCCTTTTTGCAATAAATTAATTTACTGCGATATTTCTACTGGAAATCCCAGACCTATCGTGCCTGAAAATTTCCGACGACAAATTTTTAATTCTCTCCATAATTTGTCTCATCCAGGAATTCGTGCAACAAGAAAACTAATAACTCAAAAATACTTTGGCCCAAAATGAATCAAACAATAAATCATTGGTCAAAGTCCTGTTTAGATTGTCAGAAAAGCAAAATTCACAGGCATACAATTACAAAACACGGAATTTTTCCTCTCCCATCAACTCGCTTTGAACACGTTCATCTTGATTTAATAGGCCCCTTACCCCATTCTGAAAATTGTACCCACATTTTGACTGCTATAGACAGGTATTCAAAATGGCCTGAAGCCTTTCCGATTTCGGACAAAACTGCAATAAGCGTAGCAAAAGCTTTTTTTCGCGGTTGGATTTCTAGATACGGAGTTCCAGCAACAATAACTACTGACCAAGGTCGTGAATTTGAATCACATCTTTTCAAGGATCTCACTTCACTCATTGGCACCAACAGAATACGAACAACGGCATACAACCCTGCAGCAAACGGTCTCGTCGAACGCTTGCATCGTCAAATTAAAGCTGCAATCATGGCAAGCGGAAATACTATTAATTGGATAGATGCTTTGCCTCTAGTACTGCTAGGCATCAGAACATCCTACAAAGAAGACCTGAAATGCACTGCTGCAGAAATGGTTTTCGGGACAACTTTAAATCTTCCAGCTGATTTACTAACCAATTCAGAATTTAAAAACCCCGATCCATCAAATTTTGCCACTCAATTAAAGAATTATATGAGTAGAATTCGACCTCAACCAACAAGACAAACAAGGCAAAATGATATTTTTTCTCATAAAGACTTAGACACCTGCTCACACGTCTTTGTAAGAAAAGATTTTGTAAAAAGAGCGTTATCTCCACCATACGAAGGTCCATTTCCAGTGATATCAAGATCTTCGAAGACATTTACAGTTAAAATCAATGACCAAAACAAAGTCATTTCTGTCAACAGACTAAAACCTGCATTCATAGAAAACACCCCTCAAAGTTTCCACGATTCTTCAATTCTGCCACCTATGCCCGACGGTGCTGAGGAAACTACACCGAAGACAAGTAGCTACACCACTCGCTATGGACGCCACGTACGTTTTCGACTTTAAGTCTTCACTGGCGGGGGAGTGATGTAGCGGCTCACAAATATTAACTTTTCCTATTTTCATTATAAGTTTTAATTTGTCTAATAACTATTCAATTCAAATATTAAAATTATTCATCTTATAAATATATAATGCTTATAAAATATACTTTATTAAAATTATATGAATTAACATTAATATCATATTAATTGTTGCCATATCAATATAATAAAATAATTATACATCATTCTAAATATGAATCATAAATAATATGAAATGTAAATATTTATCTATAATATATCAAGCACATATGTCTAACATTATATAATCTAGAATTGATATTTGACCACACACACATAAAAACAAAAATAACTTCAACATGTAGTATACACCAATTTAACCCTTCTGATAATTTGTATAAATAAATGTAATTAAAAGTTGATTTTACAATAAATAATTTGTTATCTGACTCCGCCTAGAATTCCATGCCATCCACAACTTATTTAATTTTTGACAATTTCAAATTATAAGTGATGGTATAATGTTTGGAAGTGATATATTTATTTTAATTGTTAAAATTTTATTTTTATATGAAGTTAATGGCGTATGTTTTAGAAGAACTTTGAGATGTGATGATTATAAAAATAATGAAGCAATCATGATGACTTGGCAGTTTTAAAACTTTCGTTACAATGCATCAATTTCAACCAAATTTTCAACATTTATGTAAAACGAGATGGAGCAGGTTTTGCTTAACATCAAAATATATTTCCTAACATTAACATGCGTAACTTCGCTGTTATCGATTAAATACAAAAAAAAATCAACAGAGTTAATTTATTTATATATAAATACAAAATTAAATTTCAACAGAGTTAATTTTTTTTACATACTAGCTAATAATCTCAATCTAAAAAATATTCAAAACAAGCAATTTTAAGATAACACCATATGTAAAACAGTCGGCCAAGAAAACAACAACGATATTACATCTTTCTCACATATTCACACACAATCTTGATTAATAATTAAAACTAATCTTTAACATTGTTTATTATACTTCAACTTTTATTTCTACATTTGTTTTTAAATACCCAATTGTTTTATCATGTTTCTAATTTCGCCTAACAAATATACAAATTTATAGTGACCAACATATGCTAATTTTATCTTTGTTTTTATTTAACTTGATATCGTAAACATAACATCCATTGTAAGCATTTTTCTGTTCACCTTCCGTGGTTTCTCTTTTCTCTGATAGTTTTTAGGTGTAGTATATTTTCTTATAACTAGACTACAAACATTCCCTTCGAGAAAAACCTGGGCGAAGCCGGGTACATCCGCTAGTATATATATAAATAAATAGTTGTTTAGTTTTATAGTTTAGCTTTGTATTAAAATTATCTTTATTACTTTGATTATTTAAATTCAAATTATAAAATTATTAATTGTTATTATTTAATAGAGAGAGAAAAAAAAATTCTTTACTTCTTACACATCATTCATATATATTTATAACTAGCGGACGTACCCGGCTTCGCCCGAGGTTTTACCCGAGTAAAGGTTTGTCTAACGAACATTTGTTAAAGCAATTCTCTATAAACTTATTAAAAAAAAAAAGATATATTTTGATAATTTGAAACTCGTAAATTTAAATCTCTCGATAAAGTGAACATTTTTTCCCGGTCCCTGTGTGCCGTGTCATCCTGAATTTTGTCTTTCATAATTTTCTACATTACAAAATCATCGTTTTATCTAGTGAACATATTTTCCCGGTCCCTTGAAAAATACTCGATAAGTTGAATAAAATTATGGTCGTGAATCTCTCGATAAAGTGATTATTTTTTCCCGGTCCCTGTGTGCCGTGTCATCCTGAATTTTGTCTTTCCTAATTTTCTACATTACAAAATCATCGTTTTATCTAGTGAACATATTTTCCCGGTTCCTTGAAAAATACTCGATAAGTTGAATAAAATCATGGTCGTTTATGGAAGATGGACGTAGTTCCGGGAGGTCACCCGCCCCCCGCGCGCCAGGACCTCTTGATCCCTCTAATTGGTCGGTGGGAACTTGGACTGACCGGCCGGACGGGGGGCGGGGTGGGGGGCAGACCTAAGCCTATCTCCGTCGCAAGGTGGCGCTGCTTGCGAGTTAAAGCTACAAATCTGCAAATAACTCTGAGGATATTAAAGATATTCAAGATATTATTTTTCGTAAACCTTTCCGGGGATATGCCTAATAATATCCCAAATTTTCACGGCGATTGGATGTATGGTTTTTGAATCCATAGAGGACACACACACACAGACATTCAATTTTATATATTTATAATTAATAACAATAAAATTTAACAACGTAACGTCTTTTGCAATCGGCTGTTACCCGTCATTTAGACATACTCTAATTTATATATAGAATAATAGAAGTGAGAATATATTTAATAGTATAAATTTTAGTAGTTATATAGAGAGAGAAAAGAGAGAAAGACAGAACCATGCACTTTTTTCAAACTATTAATAAGAAAAAAAATTTTTGTAAAGAAGGTAGATAAGATTGTTAGTATATATAAATATTTTTTATAATTTTATATTTTATCCTTTTTTTATATAATTTTTTATTTAATAATATGAATAAATCTAGTTGTATTTAGTAATATATCTATAATATGAATTAACTTTTGTTATAAATTTGGTTATTATGTTTTGAAACCCTAATGGTAGACCAGACTTATACAAAAAAAATTAAATGAATTAATTAGTGGAAAGAGAAATCTGCTGGACCGGAGATTTTCAAATAGAAATCCAGCGACATTTCACTCCTGCTCTATAATGCCATAGATTTCTCTTCGACCGGATTTTATGTGTTAATATTAAGTTGTTTTAGTGAAACATTTATATGCACAGATTTAACAAATACAAGTGTTAAGAAATTTTAACTGTCACATACCTCATCTGTGACGCCTTCTTCTGTAAACAGCTATTTCTGGTTAACATCTGTTGCGGGGGGGACACATGTTCGTCCCTTCAAAATTAGACTGCTTTCTCAGAAATTTCAGATCAATAAGACAACTGAAGAAGAAATAAAATAGATAAGGGAAGAAAGTTAATCTTTATAATCTTTACAGTTAGTTATATTAATATAACTGATTTAATTATTATTTATCTTTTAATTTTCCTTTAAAAAGGTAAATTATTAGATGATTAATAAAGCTATTAATTTTGAAAATTCATTTTTATTTAATTTCCATTTTCCTCCCCAGAAATTGGAGATTAAATAAAATGAATTCTATATAATATTACTTTAAAAGTCTTGTGAAAAATCTTTTAAATTAGTTATATAATTTAAGTTTAACTAACTGTTAAAGATTATAAATTTGTATTAGTTATTATTGAGAGAAATTATAAAAAGTTGATTTAATAAATGGATATTTCCATTTATTTTTTTTAAGTATTTTATAATTGATATACTGTTGAAATATTTTACTTGTTTAATACTAAATTTGTTTTTAATAAATTCCATGTTTAAATTTTTAACATCTTCTATGAAATTTTTTAATATATTATTTATTCTATAAAATCTTAGAAACTGACCAAAATATATACCTTTGCAGCAATTTAATGATATATTAGAATTTATATTGCAGTATTTTATAATATTGAAATTATAATTACTTTTTTATTATACATTTTAATAGCATTATTTGTAAGGTTTATATTTAGGTCTAAAAAGTTAACTTTTTGTTTCTATTAATTTTTTCATTGTTCTTAAGTTTCAAGTATTTAGGATATATTTCAGGTATTATGTTTTTAAACTGTGGGTTATTAAATATAATAATGTCATCTACAAAACGGAACATTTGCCAATTAACATTATTTTGTAGAAAGTATTCTCTTTCGTACCAGAATAGTATTAGGTTGGCTAATAAAGGACTTGATGAAGTTCCCATGGGAACGCCTTCTGATTGAATATATATTTTATTTTTAAATTCTATATAATTAAAATTTTAAAATGTTTCCAGTAGAGTTTTTGCTGTTTTAAGATCTAATTTAATTGTTTTATATCTGTTATGAATAATTTTAACGTAGAAAGTTTTGTCATTAATGAATTCGTTAAATAAATTGGTTATTTTATTATTTAGATCTCTTAAATTTATTTTAGAATATAGGTCCTCAAAATCAAATGTGTGAACTGTATCAATGTTTGTCCAATTGTTCATTAAATAGTTAATGATTTTTTTTATTTGAGTCGATAAATTTATATACTTATATTTATTAGTTAATTTATTTATAACAAATTGTAGTGATGAAGCTAATTGTATATCAATGTTTTTTTATAACTGAATTTATTCCTGTTGTGATTGTTCTGAATGAAATTGTTTTTTTGTGTATTTAGTAATTATATAGAACTTTGGTATGTTTGGATTTTTGTTGTAATTATATATTTTTAGTGAATTTTCCACATTTTTGATGTCTTTTTTTTTATTTTTGTGGCTGTAGTTCTAGCAAAAGTGTATTTATTATTATTATCAATTTCCTTTTTTAGCATATCGTGGTATAGATTTTTACAAATGATAGATAAATTATTGGAACATTTATCTATAGGAGTGATAATAAAGTCCTTCTGTAATTTAATTATATTTTCTTTAAAAGAAGGAATATCTGAATTAGGTTTTGTGTATTTAAGTGTATTATTATAATAATTTATAATTTCTTTTTTAATATTATGTTTCCATTCTAGAAAAGTAAATTCTGGAATACTGTATTTTATACTAGTTTTATTTATGAAAATGTCTATATCTTTTAATATAGATTTAATTGTATTATTATAATTGTGTTTAATTTGAGGTATATATTTATACCCTTTATTTAAAATATCCTGATATCTTTAAAATATCTCTTTTCTCTAACTACTAAAATTTATACTATTAAATATATTCTCACTTCTATTATTCTATATATAAATTAGAGTATGTCTAAATGACGGGTAACAGCCGATTGCAAAAGACGTTACGTTGTTAAATTTAATTGTTATTAATTATAAATATATATGAATGATGTGTAAGAAGAAAATAATTTTTTTTTCTCTCTCTATTAAATAATAACAATTTACAAATTTTATAATTTGAATTTAAATAATCAAAGTAATAAAGATAATTTTAATACAAAACTAAACTATAAAACTAAACAACTATTTATTTTTATAATTAATTTAGATTTAGCTTGCTAATCTAATAAAATCTACTTGATATAAATTATCATTCTCATCAGTTTACTCTTTAAATTTTAAATATAGAATCACTATTATATTTTTATTATATAGGTTTTACACTATATATATATATATATATATATATATATATATATATATATATATATATATATATATATATATATATATATAGAAAACCAAAAAATATAATTAGAAACAAAGATATTTGATAGAAAAAGTAGTATAAGACTATAATTAAGGTTACAAAATATTTTTATTAGTAACACAATATACAGGGTGATCTAAAAGTCCCGCACAACTTTAATAATTAATAACTCCGCGAATATTTGCGCTAGAGCAATGCGGTAAACACCATTGATTTCAGGATGCAATGGGATTTTTATGGCAAATAATGAAAAATTCGAAATTGATTTTAGTTACAACCTTTTTCGCTAGAGATGGCGCTCTACCAGAATCAGCGATTCAGCGGCCAAATTGTTTGATAAATTGAAAAATATAACTGAACGACACGTATTTTTCCTTTTTGAATACCAGGAAAGAACCCTAATAATATCAAATGATAAATTAATAAAACACCATTTCGCCAAAAGTTTGAAGAAATGGTTAACGATTTTTAAATACAATCTGAGATAGGTAAAATAAGTATATGCAAATTAAAACATGTAGCAAAAAAAAAACCTGATATTTTAGATGCGGTTTGCTGGAATCCTCTCAGCTATTTAAATTTCGAAAATAATAATTTTCTAATTTTTTAAATTCAACTCTCTCTCAGTATCGATTATATTTATTTTGATTCATTTGAAAAATATTTATCTATCTCTGATGATTTATTTTACTCTGCAATGCCGTTGTTGTTTTTCTCGTGTCCAATAAAGAGCCTCAGATGTCCCCATGCATCTCTATCGCAGCAGCAGCAGCATTGTCCACTATCTTGGATGTGTAAAGCAGCTGCTCTGGGTCTATGTCAATTTTTTGCAAGGCTGCGGGAATGAGAATATGTGGGTAGGTGTTAGTTCCACACCAGGACAGTTTTTGCATGTTCTATAGGTTCTTGTACCATCTGGATGTATTGTCATTTCTTTATAGTGTTTTGTTCTAAGCCGTGTTATAGTTTTTGTCATTTTTCTCTGTGTTTATTTCGCATTTTGATTTTTTCTTATTTTTGTTAAATTGTATTTTTCCAAAGCATCAGCGTCAAATAATGGCATTTGTTCTTTCCTTTGGCTCAACTTTCAGGCTTCCTTTGCAAATTCAACTGCCATTTCATTACCCCCGATCCAAACACTGGCAGGAATCCATTGTAGAATGCAGTTATTCTCTGCGTTATTATAGGATTGCCCTTCTGAATTGCTTCTAGATCGGATATGAAGTCGTTGTACAGTATATTATAATTCCTTCTGCTTTAGGCAGGGATGGTTGGTTAAAGCATACATCAAGAGCTTTCCAGATAGCTGTCAGTTCACAAGTGAAATCTTTCTTGCTCCTTCTTTGATTTTGATGTATGTTCCATCTTGCAGTATTATGTTAATTCCAGCCCCTTCATTATTTATGGTAAGGTCTGATGATCCATCTGTATATGCTGTTAAATAATTTATCTGATCGCATAAATCAATTGTGTCAAGTCTTTCTTTTTAAGTGTGTTTTTGTTCTCTCTTTTTTTATTGCAGGGTTCATTCAGGTTAAGATTGATGATTACATTTGATGGCAATGGGGTAGGAAATATTGGTTATTCTCGAATTTGAAATTCATTATGTTTTAAATTTATGCTCTTTCTAATATTGTTGTCGTACTGAAGTGTTGAAGATCTTTTGAGCCTTTCTTTTTGTGTCCAGTTTAAATTGGTTCTATGGGATATGTGTTCGGTTTCTTTAGTTTTTAAGCTATTGGTGAATTTTATTGTTTTTAATTGTCTTCTGCTTTCAAGTAGGTCTAGACCACATTCTCTCTGAATTTTCTAATTGTTGGTATTTGAAACAGAACCAGTGATTAATTTGGCCGCTTTTGCTTGAATACTGTCTAGTCTTCTTTTTAGTGATGAACTTGAGGGAGCCCAAACAGGTGGCCTTATTAAGGTGATATATGTTGTTCTGAGAATTTTGGGTTTTGCTCCCCAATTTGTTCCACATAGCCTTCTCAGAATGTTTAGGTTTCTGGTAGCTTGATTTGAGGTGCTAATTATGTGTTCTGTAAATCGCAATTCCTCATCAAGTATCACACCTAGGTAATTTGGAGATCTAATTTTTTCAATTATGGTTGTTTATGCTTATTTTGGAGTTAAATTCATGCCTTTTTTCCTGTCAGTAAAGGACACCTATAGGTTTGAGTTTATATGGTTTATTGTCATTTTGAGTTTCATTGCCCACTTCTCCAGTCCTCTCATTGATGTGTTCAGTATTTTTCTTATATTTCTATACTGCTACTTGTGTGCCATATGGCTATATAATCTGCATAACAGGCAACCTTTGTGTCTTCAGTGAGGATGGATGTTGTTAAGGTTGTGTTGTAATTAGATGTACAACAACTCAAACTTGACCATGACTCTTTATTTAACTCTTATTCTTTTCGTTTGGGCAACAAAAAATGTCCAATTTATTATACACATATATTTTTAGATAATGAGACTTTAAAGAATGTAAATAATCTTCATCTATTTACATACACAACACATATCCCCCCTTAATAATACTCTAGTCGGTCTGGGGGTTTCCTGGATCTCTGAGGTCTAGGACTGCGGACGGGCACTTGCACAGCGGCAGGCTCCGGTTTAGGAGTGCAAGAGGGCACGTGCACAGCAACAGGCCCTGGTCTAGGAGTGCAAGAGGGTACGTGCACAGAAGCAGGCTCCTCCTTGTCTCCTGATGTAACCTCTGGAGCCTCCTCTTCACTTTATTTCTGACTTCCACCTACAGGCTTCTCTCCTGATGTTCGAGGAAGTATCAAATTTCTTGTCTCCACTTGTTTCTTTCACACAGGCCGCAATTGATTGATATGCCTCTTATACACGATGCCCTCGCAACTTATAAGGTAGTGACGGTAGCTCAATAATTTCAAAATGGTACCTTTTTACCGTTTAGGTCCAGTTGCATAGTTGCGGAAATAAACCTCGCAACCTGTAGTAAACTGCTCCTGCCTTCTTACGGCCTCATGAAATACCTCTCTCGGATTTCCCATCTTGGTATTAAATTCGAGAATCTTGATCTTAAACTTCTTTTCATTAGCAGTTCCGCGGGGGAATTCTTTTATTACAGTTTGGGGGAATGCTCTATGAGCAAATAGGAATCTTTGTAGATTCGTCTCTAAATCATCCTTCCCATTATTCTTTCTCAAAAGGTTTTTAAACTCTCTTACATATTTCTCAGCTAAACCATTTGTACTAGGATTATACGGACTGGTCTTAGTGTGTCGTATACCATTCATTTTGGTAAATTGCTCGAATTAACCGGAGACAAACTGTCGTCCGTTATCTGTAACCAAAAATTAGGGCAATCCAAATCTGGAAAAAAATTCTCTAAGATTATTTATAATCGTTTTTCTGGTAATATCTTTGATGATAAAAATTTCTATCCACTTTGAGTATGCGTCCACGAGAACCAAAAACATTCTTCCCATGAACGGACCCGCTAAATCAAGATGAAGTCGATGCCACGGTTTTTCGGGCCAAGTCCATTCCGAGATGGTAGCCGGGGGCATGCTTGCCGATTCTTGGCATACTCTACATTCTCTAGTTAACTCCTTGATGTTACTGTCTATGCCTAGCCACCAGAAAATACCGTCTGGCAATCATCTTCATTTTAACAATCCCCATGTGTATTTCATGCAAGTCATTTAAAATTAAAGAAATCAATTTTTGGGGAATTACCACTCTTTCACGCCATTGAAGACAACCAAACTCCAAACCTAATTCCTCATTGATCTTATAATGAGGAGCTAGTGGGTTTTCTCTCGGTACCCTTGTGAATTTCCACACACACAGTTGCCTTCTCTAACATTCCTTAATACTATAGACAGTATTTTATCTTGGGGCGTCTCATATGCCACCTCCATAAAAGAGATCGGTACCTCATTCAACTTCCTGAGAAGAAGTACCTGGTCTTCATCAAGAGACTCCCTGACACTCGATTCTAAAGGAAGACGTGACAATGCGTCATCATTGGAATTATCACTAGTTTTTCGAAATTCCACAGTATAATTAAATGCAGCTAATTTTAAGGACCATCTTTTAATTCTGGATGATGCACATATGGGAATTGGTTTATGAGGGGAAAATATATGAATTAAGGGTCGGTTGTCTGTGACCAATAAAAATTTTCGTCCCAGTAAGTATTGCCTAAATTTCTCAACGCCAAAGGTTATGTTCAACGCTTTCTTTTCTAGTTGAAAGAAACGTTTTTCCGCTTCAGTTAATGTTCTAGAAGCAAAAGCTCTAGGGCATTCTTCCTTTCTATCATTTCTATGACTCAGAATTACGCCTAGTCCATAGTCCATTAATAATGATTTACATTTTTAAAATAACATTCGATATTCTTTCTTCAAATCCATCTACAATCTTTATTCAAAAGTTGATAGAATAGCGCTAAAATGTTTGCTATATTCTTTATGAATCTATAATAATAAATCAAGAGTCCTATGAAAGATCTTAATTGCGAAACATTCTTTAGATTCAGGCGCCTCTATCACTGCTTTAATTTTATTTTCTAAGGGATGCAGTCCATATTTATCCATTTTAAACCCTAAATATTCCACCGATTTCTTTTTAAATTTACATTTATATCTGTTTAACTTTAAACCTTTTTCTAGCAATCATCTAAACACTAGATCCAACTTTTGTTCATGATCTTCAAAGTTTTTTCCTGCAAGCAAAATATCATCTATGTAGCAGGCCACACCTGGCAAATCAGCAAATAGACCTTCCATAATCCTCTGAAATTTATTTGGTGCTACCGCTACGTCATATGGTAGTCTTTTATATGAAAACAACCTCTTTGTTGTGTTTATATCAAAAACAGCTTTGGCTTGTTCCGCTAACATTACTTGTAAGTAAGCCTGTGATAGGTCTAGAGTCGAAAATACGGTGCTTCTAGATAATTTTAAAAAGATCTCATCGATCGATGGAAGGGGATATCTATCTAATTCTATTGCTTTATTAGCTGTACATCTAAAGTCACCACATATCCTTACACTACCATCCTTTTTTAATACCGGTACTTTTGGAGCGGTCCAATATGCATGAACTATAGGTTATAAAATGCAAGAATTCACTAAACGATCAATTTCATTCTCTACTTTGTTTTTTAGAGAGAAAGGTAAACTTCTGGCCTTACAAAACACAGGAGTCACATCCTTTTTTAAATTAAAATTTATTTTAACATCCTTTAGACAGCCCAAATCTTTGTTAAATAAATCTGCATATCTATCAATCAAACTATTTCTATTAGATTCATTATTTAAATTTTTAATGCTAAACAATCTAGAATAATCAGGTTTTAACTGTTTAAGTCATTCTCTTTCTAACAAAATCACCTGGAATTTTCATTTGCAACTATTAATCGTAAATATTGGTTGGCTTCTTTTACAAAAACATTTCTTTGCCCTTTAATCTCTATTGATTTACCACAAAAGGATTTTAATCTTAAATTTGTTGAAAATTATTTTTTACCTTGCCAATAAATCTTATAAATAACTTTAGGTATTACGTAACTGGACTTCCTGTATCTATTGTAAAGCACAAAGAATATTCATCTACTGTTAAATTTATTGTGGCATCAGTTTCGCCCTGTACAGAATATATAGAGTCCTCTTGTACAAATTTACATCGCCACATTTTTTTACTAGCTTTCCAGACCCTACTTAAATGACCCAGTTTTTACATTTTAAAACAAGTCTTTGTTCTATGAGGGCAAACAGAGGCCACGTGTGAATGTCTTTCACCACATCTATAATACATTATTTCTCCCCTTTGCCTGAAAGGCCTATGCTGCACCATACTATTATTGTACTCACCCTTTTTATCTTTTCCATTCACAGGGGATATCTTGGCCACTAATTTATCTTGTAATTCTCTTGTATTTATCTGTGCCAGTTCGAACGAGATCGCCACTGCAAAACTTTATCCAGGGTGACATCGTCGTTTTCTTGTAGTAGCTTCTTTTGCAGGCTTTCCAACTTGATTCCAGCCACAAAACGGTCTCGCATCATGGTTCCCAGCATATCGCCGAAATTACAATTTATTGCTAAATGTTTCAATTCTCTAAGATATTCCGAAATTGATTCTCCTTCCTGTTGAATTCTCTTTAAAAATCTGCATCGCTGTGGTATCACTTTTTTCGTTGGATCCAAATGCAGCTTAATTATTTAAATGATAGTATCATAGGGTTGATCTTTCATTAGACCAGGAAGAAAATGTCGTTTCCCTGCTTCATAGTTTCAGAATCTGGCTGCGAGGTAAAAATCAGCACTTTAATCTCCTCCTTCAGATGCCAAAAAGGAAGCCTCAAATTTTTGTACAAAAAGATCGAAGTGTCCTCCCCACTGGGCTATAGCATCTAAAAGATACTATTAACTTTGACTAGTCATGCTTATCTTTTCTACTCCTTTGTTTTCTTGATACAGATAGTTTAAAAGATGTGGTTGTTATACTTTCATAGACGCCGTTTTCCTCAGCTTTTTACTGGCTCTGTAGATCGCGCATCCTCGTCGCCACTTTTGTTGTGTCGTAATTAGACATACAAGAGCTCAAACTTGACCATGGCCAACAACAAATGTCCAATTTATATATACATATATTTTTACATAATGAGGCTTTAAATAATACAAATAATATTCATCTATTTACATAAACAACAGTTAACATATAGCGAGAAGAGTAGAGGACTGAGCACAGATCCCTGAGGTACACCAGCCCATGTTCTTCTGTCCTTGGAAAATGCTCCATTGACCCGAACCTTTATCCTTCTTCCCATTAAGAAGTCTGCAATACAGATTAAGCTTTTTCTTTTACTCCGATGTTGTGCAGCCTTTCAAGTAATTTCTCCCTTCACACTCGATCAAAAGCTGAGGTCCTATCCAGGAATACGGCTGTTGTCTTCTTTGGCGGTTTTTCCTAGAAATCTATTATTGATTGACAGAAGTAGAACAGTTTATCAGTTGTACAGTGTCTGGATCTTCAGGCAGTTTCGTAGAAGTTTATTATATTATTGTTAGTGAGCCAGACTATGAGCCTACAGTAGATAATTCATTCTTTTATTTTACAAAGTATGCTGGTAAGAGCAATTGGCCGATAGTTCTTGCATTCCTTGGCATCTATGTTTGGTTTCAGTATTGGCACTATAATTGATATCTTCCAATTTTTTGGTAGTTTACCATCTTGCCATGAAATCTTCAGTATTCGTGGGAGTTGAATTTTAGCTTTGTCTCCAATGTGTTCAATCATTTGACCAAAGATTAGAGCATCTCCAGGTGACATCTTGTATTTAACTTTCCTATTGATGAGTTTACCTCATTCAGTGTGAAGTCTCTCGAGTAAATATCTTGTTGATGGTAATTTCTTTCTTGTTCAACTAACCTGTTTACATTATTTTTTAGAGTCCTGCCTTCATTCGTATAGCTGAGTCTGGAAGTGCTTGAAAGATATTCAGCAATTATTTCAGCCATCGGTTTGTTCGCTCTCGCTATTCATATCGGTTAGAGTATTTGAGGATTAGTGTTGTTTTGATTGTTTTATAACACTAATTATATTCCAGTGATGGCTTTCCTTTTTTGGATCCATTTTTATCGCAGAATTCTGCCCATTTTTCTTGTTTGAATATCCAAATTTCTTGTTTGAATATCCAAATTTCTTGTTCTATTTTGTGACTAATTTCAATGAGTTCCTTTATGATTTCTTCTGTTTTATTTGTTTTAAGAAGTTCATTGATATTGTCTCTCTCTGCAATCATTGCCTCGATATTATGGTCCTTCCAGTAAAGTATTCACAGGTCTTTATGTCTACCTCTAGGTATCGATACTTTTGCAGCTTTGGATATGTTCGAAGAGAATTTTTCCAATTTTTTGTCAATCGTTCTGTGATTTAATTTTTCGTTGCACAGTTCTTCAAGATTTTCTGTGAATTTTTCTCCATTGTTCTTTTATTCTGTTGGAAATTCTCAATTTTGAATTTTAGGGTTGTTAAAATTAGTCTGTGGTCACTGATTGCACTTTTCAGAATTTTCCATTGTGTTGTGGGTGCGATGTTGTAATTTATCGCTGCGATGTCTATTGCGGATTCTGTGCCTGTGGACTTGGATAGATAGGTGTTATTTTCGTTATTTAACGGTGTAAGCTCGAGGTCGGTTAGCATGTCCTCAACCTACTGACCTTTGTTATCCTGGACAGGTGATACCCAAGTTGGTCTTTCGGCGTTAAAATCACCAAGTATGATTGCGATATCCGAAGACGCTTCACTTAATGTCTCTATCAGGCCTGTATTGATGCTAATATTATCGTGGTGATAAACGTTTATGTTTTATCTGTAAGATAGATTTCTATTGCCTGATCTTCTGTCGTGCTTTCTCTAGGCTTACTCTGATTATAGGCGATTTCCTTAAATTTGATTTCTAGAGTTTTAATCAAAACGGCAAGTCCTCCTCCGAATTTTCCCGGTCTGTCCTTTCGTAGTGTTGTATAATCTTTGATATTGAATCTCAGATTCTGAGTCAATTTTGTCTCCTGAGGACAAGTAATATGTACATTGTTGTCACAGAGAAGACAAGTCAGCTCTTTATTTTCCTCTGGGTACCATTTATATTGAGTTGTAGTAGATTGAATTGTGTCCTCGTAGTAGATTTCTCATCATGAGCTCGAGCTGCAGCTCCTGAAGCGGCGGTTACCCCGGACGCGGTAGCATTACTGGAGATATCAGTTTTGCCCTCATTTGAAAATGGGTGCCGTTGCAACGTTAGTCATCTTGGAAACGAACCAGAATTTGGTCAAATATTCCAAGGGTCCAGGGGGGACCGCAAGGAGGTGTGGTCGGACTTCTCCCCTTCCCCCTGGAATGCCATCACTACAGGATAAAGCATTCTTGGTGAATTTTTTAAATTGTGATTCAGAATCTGCCACTGAAGCTTTACGAGCGTTTCGTTCCTTTAAAGATATTCGAAGCCGTAAAGGACCAATGAGTTGCTACTCTCTAAAGCGATGGATTAAAAGTTTTGAGGAAACTGGATCTCTGGAAGCAAAACCTCGGAGTGGAAGACCATCGACATGCAAGTCAGTGGCTGTTACGGTTTTGCAGAATGCTGAAGCTATTGAAACGTTATCCACGTATGGAGAAGTAAGTGCTAGACAAGTTTCTCGACAAACGGTGATTTCGTATGGAACAGGTGAACAGGAGAGAACACACATTTAGAATTTTTCTATAAAAATACCCTAACAAAATTCAAAGTTTTCACGAGTTGAAAGTCAGCGATTTTGAGAAGCGTCAAGAATTCGCTGCATGGGTTTTCCGGCAAATTGATATTGATGAAAACTGGCTGTCAAATTTTCTAAGAACAGATGATGCTCACTTTTATCTAAAGGGAGAATTTAACATTCAAAACTGCCTCATTTTGGCAACAGACAACCCTAGGATTTTAACAGAAATACCACTTCATCAGCCCAGAGTTACAGTTTTGTGTGGGTTCACTTCTTCTTTTATTATTGGGCCATTTTTCTTTGAAAAAATCAATGGAAGAACTTTTAAAACCGTTTTTGTAACTGGTGAACGTAATGTTCAACTTTTGAGAGAAAAGGTTATTCCCATAATGCAGGAGAGACAAGCACTAAGCGAAATAACATTCATGCAAGATGGAGGACCTCCTCATATCTCCCGCGGTGCCAAACAATTGCTGAAGGATACGTTCGGTGGAATTCGTTGATAAGTCGCCACTTTATATACCAGTGGCCTCTAATATCACCAGACTTGACGCCTTAAAATTTCGGTTATGGGGTACATTAAGTCGCGTTTTTATTGATGCCGGCCAACCACATTGGCCATGTTGAAGGCTTCTATCAGATGGCACATTTTATAAATTTCAACTATTTAATTGTGACCATTCTGTCATCTATCGTCTGCAGGCGGTGTTTGAGAATGAAGGGCGCCACATTGAGCAAGGATTGTGACCTAATAAAAGAGAAAAGGCAGTTACCTCATGTGTTATATTTTGCAGCTCTTTGTTTTGGGTTATGGGAATAATAAATGCTGTCCTCACATCTTGACTCTTTTTTTTTTCTGTGAACAGTAATTTTTTTGTTTGTCATTTGCCCACATCTTATATTATGTCGTGCAGGCCAAAGTGTTATAACTTCTCGAATAACACTGGTATACACTATTTTACCCCTTATGTTTAGTTTATCGCTTTTCGCTCATTAGAAGAAATAGCATAAGGAATATTCTCTTTATCCCCCCCCACCAACTTTAGAAATTTTGCGCGAAAAATAATACAAAATGATTCTACTCCCACGTTTTTCAACGCAAAAGGTGATTTAAAAATGATTTTTTTTATGGGATACATTTTCAAAATAATGTACAGTATAATAAACAATGATAACATTTGACAAACCCATAGGATATTTGGAATGAAGTACGACAAATATATTTTGTCACTCCCCTCTATATTTCATTTTTGGATCATGACAAATATCCAGTTAAATAGTCAAGTGTCGCCAATTAGTCAAGAAACTACACATTCCTTATAGCACGAAATCCTATTAGTAATACCATCATAATTTTTGGTACTATATTAACATTTCAAAAAATCGTGTATTGATATCAGCAGTGTTTTTCAAACATTCAATCTATTTCATAAAACCCCATCTAAAATATAGTTATTTTTTGCTATATACATTTGCATTTACCTATTTTACATATCTCAGATTCAAATTCACATAAATAGGTACCGCTCAGCAAGAGCAACCTAGTTAATGATAATTGAACATTGAATAATATGTGAAGGTTATTCACATATTAAACAAATTTTAACGCGGGATTCAATCCCGGTTCATGACTGTCGGGAATCGAGGGGGTTACCCACTCGTCCCTCTATCTCAGATTGTATTTAAAATCGTTAACCATTTCTTCTAACATTTGGCAAAATGGTGTTTTATTAATTTATCATTTGATATTATTAGAGTTCTTTCCTGGTATTCAAAAAGGAAAAATACGTGTCGTTCAGTTATATTTTTCAATTTATCAAACAATTTGGCCGCTGAATCGCTGATTCTGGTAGAGCGCCATCTAGCGAATAAAGTTGTAACTAAAATCAATTTCGAATTTTTCATTATTTGCCATAAAAAAATCCCATTGCATCCTGAACCCAATGGTGTTTACCGCATTGTTCTAGCGCAAATATTCGCGGAGTTATTAATTTTTAAAGTTGTGCGGGACTTTTGGATCACCCTGTATATATATATATATTAAAAAACGAAATAAAAAAATAAAAGATAAAAAGATCAGGTGTTGAAATCAATATAAAAAATGGCATATCCTGACCAGGAGCACATGTGCTTTACAGAAGGCAGAGCGCCATCTGGTGGAACAGAAATCAACTAAACATTGATTTAGCCTGTTCCCTGATATTTGGCCAACCCAATTTCTTGATAAATCAAGAAAAGCCATCCACGAACGCGTTTCGCTCTTTTTGGCGCTCGTCAGCGTGGAATAGGCTGAACCATTGAGACCAAAAAATATTTTTTGATCCCAATGGCTTCCTGAAAAACCAAGAAATGGGTATTTAAGGCCAAACTTGCGTAAATACGCTTAGCACATTAAAAAACGAAATAAAAAAATAAAAGATAAAAAGATCAGGTGTTGAAATCAATATAAAAAATGGCATATCCTGACCAGGAGCACATGTGCTTTACAGAATGCAGAGCGCCATCTGGTGGAACAGAAATCAACTAAACATTGATTTAGCCTGTTCCCTGATATTTGGCCAACCCAATTTCTTGATAAATCAAGAAAAGCCATCCACGAACGCGTTTCGCGCTTTTTGGCGCTCGTCAGCGTGGAATAGGCTGAACCATTGAGACCAAAAAAGATTTTTTGATCCCAATGGCTTCCTGAAAAACCAAGAAATGGGTATTTAAGGCCAAACTTGCGTAAATACGCTTAGCACATTAAAAAACGAAATAAAAAAATAAAAGATAAAAAGATCAGGTGTTGAAATCAATATAAAAAATGGCATATCCTGACCAGGAGCACATGTGCTTTACAGAAGGCAGAGCGCCATCTGGTGGAACAGAAATCAACTAAACATTGATTTAGCCTGTTCCCTGATATTTGGCCAACCCAATTTCTTGATAAATCAAGAAAAGCCATCCACGAACGCGTTTCGCGCTTTTTGGCGCTCGTCAGCGTGGAATAGGCTGAACCATTGAGACCAAAAAAGATTTTTTGATCCCAATGGCTTCCTGAAAAACCAAGAAATGGGTATTTAAGGCCAAACTTGCGTAAATACGCTTAGCACATTAAAAAACGAAATAAAAAAATAAAAGATCAGGTGTTGAAATCAATATAAAAAATGGCATATCCTGACCAGGAGCACATGTGCTTTACAGAAGGCAGAGCGCCATCTGGTGGAACAGAAATCAACTAAACATTGATTTAGCCTGTTCCCTGATATTTGGCCAACCCAATTTCTTGATAAATCAAGAAAAGCCATCCACGAACGCGTTTCGCGCTTTTTGGCGCTCGTCAGCGTGGAATAGGCTGAACCATTGAGACCAAAAAAGATTTTTTGATCCCAATGGCTTCCTGAAAAACCAAGAAATGGGTATTTAAGGCCAAACTTGCGTAAATACGCTTAGCACATTAAAAAACGAAATAAAAAAATAAAAGATCAGGCGTTGAAATCAATATAAAAAATGGCATATCCTGACCAGGAGCACATGTGCTTTACAGAAGGCAGAGCGCCATCTGGTGGAACAGAAATCAACTAAACATTGATTTAGCCTGTTCCCTGATATTTGGCCAACCCAATTTCTTGATAAATCAAGAAAAGCCATCCACGAACGCGTTTCGCGCTTTTTGGCGCTCGTCAGCGTGGAATAGGCTGAACCATTGAGACCAAAAAAGATTTTTTGATCCCAATGGCTTCCTGAAAAACCAAGAAATGGGTATTTAAGGCCAAACTTGCGTAAATACGCTTAGCACATTAAAAAACGAAATAAAAAAATAAAAGATAAAAAGATCAGGTGTTGAAATCAATATAAAAAATGGCATATCCTGACCAGGAGCACATGTGCTTTACAGAAGGCAGAGCGCCATCTGGTGGAACAGAAATCAACTAAACATTGATTTAGCCTGTTCCCTGATATTTGGCCAACCCAATTTCTTGATAAATCAAGAAAAGCCATCCACGAACGCGTTTCGCGCTTTTTGGCGCTCGTCAGCGTGGAATAGGCTGAACCATTGAGACCAAAAAAGATTTTTTGATCCCAATGGCTTCCTGAAAAACCAAGAAATGGGTATTTAAGGCCAAACTTGGTTTTTCAGGAAGCCATTGGGATCAAAAAATCTTTTTTGGTCTCAATGGTTCAGCCTATTCCACGCTGACGAGCGCCAAAAAGCGCGAAACGCGTTCGTGGATGGCTTTTCTTGATTTATCAAGAAATTGGGTTGGCCAAATATCAGGGAACAGGCTAAATCAATGTTTAGTTGATTTCTGTTCCACCAGATGGCGCTCTGCCTTCTGTAAAGCACATGTGCTCCTGGTCAGGATTTATATATATTAATATATATAAGGCCATTTTATATATATATATATATATAAGGCTATAATAAGTTGATATTTATTCCGACAGATGGCGCAAGCCATCAGCAACTCTCAGTTGCATATAAGATGCCTTTTTCTTAAGGTTATAAATGTCACATGGTTGTTCTACATGGTGTAAGATACAGATACACATTTTTTGGATTGAATCCTATTAACTGGGACAAGCTTGGTAGCTAGGATTTAGTTCAAGTTGGATAAAATTGAGGCTAGATCTTACCTGTTTTTAGTCTGACCATAGGGATTATGCTCTACTTGACGACTCCAAGAAAGCGAGAGTTGCTTTGAATGCTCAATATATGTAGTCACTGAAGGATCAGCTACCAATTATATAATGCATAAGGTTTCTGGAGATGAGTTTATTTTCATTTTTATTAATACAATACCTGCCCAGAAGTCCTCCTCTACGTGGCAGGCGGGAGAAGCAGCACAAGTAAGGGACTGCCCTGTAGTACGGTGTCGTGAGCCGCTACGGTAACCGTGAACAGGGAACTCTGAAATGTGGCTGACTAATGGGGCACCTCCCTTTCCATGGAGCAAAAAAAAAAAAAAAACACCATTAACACAATCTCGAGCTTTCGGGCATTTCTGCTCTTCTACAGGAGTACATAAAAACGAATAAACGTCTTCAAGAAGCTTTCGGGAAAGCCCTTCTTCAGCTAACTAAAAAGTATAAACAAGGCAACAAAGATAGGTTATAAAACATTTTGAAGATAAATATATGTAAATATAGGATATACGAATTTAAATAATTGAAATTTTTAAAGAATTAACTATGAAAAAGTTTAACTTGGTGAATAGTGATAGAAAAAAATATATATATATTTTTAAAATGTTACATAATCTCTCTCCATTACCTTTTAAAATAGGTTTTAGTTTGTTGAAGAAGGGCTTGTCCGAAAGCTAATTTAATAAATTAATAAAAAGAGTTACGGCAACTTAAGCCTTTTTTGTAATTTGTCGAAATACACAAACCTTTGATAATGAATTATCAATCAATGTTTATTGAGAAATTGGCATCTAAACATCAGTTTTCCAGTCAAAACCAACAAAATAAACTAAATATGCAAATAATATTCTATACTAATATTCACATAAAATTTACATTTATATTAATCGAAAGTCCAAAACAACTACGATATCAATTTTCTTATGCAATAATAAGTAGGTTATATTCAAATATTTACAACTTATAAAGAGGGAAGGTCAAAAGTCAATTTTATAAATGTTCATATTTTTTGCTTAGTCATCATGTCAAGCAGACGATTCGACGAGTTTGGTAATCTTCTGCAAATTTCTTTCGGAAATCGTTTTTCCCATTTGATGACTTTATCTTACTTTATGAGAATACCAAGTTAAAACATTTTGTAAAAATACTTAGTTTTTTATTATGATGGCTTGACATCTATTTTATTAGCATTTATAGATCTATATATTTATCTAGTCATATATTTGTGTTATATATATATTTTGATTATATTTACATTTATCTTTATTTATATACAAGCTTTTTCTAATGACTAACTTTATATTCTATTGTGATTTTTCGAGATTTCCTTATCAGAAATTTGAATGATATTTGTAAATATATAAACTAACTAGACGAATGGCCCGGGCAACGCCCGGGTTTTACCCGAGTGCGTATATTTTTTATATTTATTATATAATTCTATTTAATGAATTACATATTTTATTCTTATAAAGATTATCGATTAAAGGTACTTATATATATTTAAAGGTTCTCATAAAGATTACCGATTTAAAAGTTTATTTTATTTAAAGAAACATATTTTCATTTAAGTATTGTTATTTATTTTAAAAGATTAAGTAATTGTGCAAAACGATAATTGCCTTAAAAAGAAATTGCCTTTAAAAAAAAAAAAAGAAACATTCGCGGTGATTTTGTCTTGCATTCGTTTATACAATTATTATATATATTGGCATTATATATTAACTTTATGAACGGAAAATAAGTCCAGGATAGCCTAGTGGTCATGGCATCTGCCCGGTAAGCGGAAGGTCGTGGGTTCGATTCCCATCCCTTGACACTTTTTTTATTTTATCCATTCTGACCAAAATCTATCCGTGAACTTCACACAGTGAACTTCACACAGACAGAATAAGGCGAAGCCGGGTACACATCCGCTAGTATTATATATAAATACCAAGTTTATTTTTTAAAATGGCCGATTAATAGTGAAATAGTGTTCCGAGATGGTTCAAAATATAAACATACTAGCAGGGTGACCCGGGGTACGCCCGGGATTTACCCGAGTGCTTATCTGCCCTAGTGAATATATATTTGGTTAGATCATTCCTCGGGCATTGCTCATCGAGCGAGCGTCTATAAATATTTCAATTTAATTTTTCAAACGACCTTTTTGAAAAGGGTTTTTAACTATATATATATTTGAAACATGGAAATTATAATACTTTAAATAAAAAAAATAGGGTGAACACAAAAAAACATACCAAATATTTCGAATTAGAGCAGTTATTTTAAACGGCGAATTAGATCAGTTATATCTAAAAATGAAAATATATAAATCTTCAAATCGAGCGAGCGTCTATAAATATTTAGATAAAGTATTCTAAACGTATGTTTTATTAAGTGAACTATTATTAATAAAATATTGAGAAGATTTAGATTTTAAACGTATTTATAACCTTTTAGTACTTGATAGAGGGCGCTGTTCGTGAGCTAAGTAGAATAATTTGAATATATAGTTTTAATAATTGATTTATATATTTTTTTAAATAGCCTATCGTCACCCCCGTTATATTTTACCTATGTATGGAAATTTAGGTTTGAATTAGTGAACTACTGCGAATTTGTATACCGGACATACAAACCAACAAACAGACATACAAACATTCATTTTTATATATATAGATATACAAAACTAAAGATGGTTTCATATTTTGATTTTCTCAGTCGTCTATCTTTTTTTTAAGGAGACAAAGACAATTTTGTTCAAACTTGGTTATTTCGTGTGTCTTCAATAAAGGTCACTGTAATATCTTTAAGAGTTATTGTCTCAATCCCGATATACATGCTAAAAGGTACAACTTCC
Source organism: Cordylochernes scorpioides (assembly GCA_030710605.1). Classification (NCBI taxonomy): domain Eukaryota; kingdom Metazoa; phylum Arthropoda; class Arachnida; order Pseudoscorpiones; family Chernetidae; genus Cordylochernes; species Cordylochernes scorpioides. The sequence continues at coordinate 133,678,131 of CP092864.1, read as the reverse complement.
TTAATTTTTGTCCATGAATTTATTTATTCATTTGGTTTTAAATATATATTTTATATATATTACATCGCTGTTTAAATATATGCGGAATTAATATTATATAATATAAATAATATATATTAACATCAGTATATATATATATATCGATATAAAAGGAAAACCGCCAAACTCGCCGTAAACTTTGATTCATTCTTCAAAAGGAAAACAACATAAATGCAATATTACAGAGATATGGTAGATTAAACTGGCGAAACCGCTGGGAAGGTTCACCACTGATGAGCTAGCCCCTCCCATCACAATTTTATCATTGCAGTAAGGGCAGTAGGAAATTGTTTTAAATCAAAAATAATCATACACGTCAAAATTAGTTTAAATTCCAGATAACAGATGGCGCCCTAATGCATCATATTAATATATAGATGTGTAAATATGTTCTTGATTCAATTTAATAAAAATTTAACTCTAAAAAAATCTTCATTATTAAAATGCATTTTGGAATCGTGTATTTTAAAATTGAAAACAATTTTTTGCCTAAATACACACGGAATGAGAAAAGCTTCCTTCGTTACCCTAGATAATTAAATATTTTATGAGGTGATATATTTGCATAATTTATTCAAAAAACTAAACGCTATAAAAATGTTTATTGAAAATTTGAGAAAATGTTTCATAACTTCAAATTCACATCTAGCCGAGTATATATATTTAGAATTCCTTAAATATTATATCTCATCAAAAAAGGAATGAAACAAAAAAAAAACGATACCGCGAATATATATGAAGAATGAAACAGAGAAAAACATAATGAATAAGTTTATATTATTATTTTTGGGATAAATATTCTGTATAATCTGTTTTGTTTATAAGATAATATATCAGTGATATATTATTACTTTACTCTGTTTTGATTCGAAACGAATCGAATGTATATCATCTCTATTTAAGTCTTTGTTTATAATGTGTATGTGTGTAAGATTTGTGAAATAATAAAATAATTATAGTGGTATAAAATTTCATATATTTTATTTTTCTTCTAAAGAAATCTAAATATATAAAGTGCAATTTCTTATAAAATATAACTTTCACTATTAATCTTCACCCTATAATAGAAACTTATCACTGTATGTATCAATAAATATTTGAAATGTTTAACAGCAAGATTTAACAACAGAACCAAGGTTATAATTCGGCTTTGACACGTCATGTAGCTGCCCAAATAACAACTGGGTTAACGAACCAGATATTCTTCAACCAAATAGAATAAAGTAATCTAAATAATAAACTTTTTTTCTAATTTTTCAATGAAGTTTTGTGTTTTCTGTTCCCTGATATATGACCAACCCCATTTCTTGATTAATCAAGAAAAGCCATCCACGAACGCGTTTCGCGCTGTTGGCGCTCCTCAGAGTGAAGTAGGCGTTCAGCCAACTGAAATATTGGTAAAATAAATGATATTTTGATTCAATATATGCCTTTTTAATTAAAGAAATATATATATATACTAGCGGATGTGTACCCAGCTTCGCCCGGGTTTTATCAGAGTGAAAGTTTGCCTAACGAATATTATTGATAATAATATTCCGGAACACACAGAATATTATGATATTAATGATAATAATATTCGTTACATTATATATTTATATAACATATAAAATATATTTTTCGAGCAAACATATCCACTCTCTCTACTGAATAGATTTTTAAGAAGATATATATAAATAAAAATATCTAGAGGTATACTACATGATCTTAGCCAAAAGGCCGAGAAACGATATTTTATATATAGAGATGACCTGGCTTCGTATGTCTTCTGCTCGAGTAAATGTTTCGCTGGTAGAATTTTGTTCTTGCCTACAAAAAAATACTATCTGGCTTCGCCCGTGGTCTGCTTTAGTGAATATTCCCCTGAAGAATTTTGTTTATGTCAATCAAGCAAGATACAGCAATATTATCATAATCATTTCTGACAAAAATATTGTTGCTCAGTACTTGGTTAATTATAATTTTTCTTGGTTAAAAGTGCGACAGAAAACTCTTCCAGATATAACTCTCTGTCCTGTTCAAATTTCAGCGAGATTAGTTACATATTGAGGGCGTACATAGCCACAAATATGTATATATGTTCTCGGCTTCGCCCGGTATTTACCCGAGTAAATGTTTGCCTAACGACCATTTGTTAAAACGATTCTATCAAATATTCAATCCATACTAAATCCATACTTGTCTATACTCTCGATAATTAGAAATTCTTTGCTGGTCCCTTGAAAAATACTCGATAAGTTGAATAAAATCAATATTAATTAGTCCACTCGGTAATTTGAAGTTGAAGGAATAGTATCTTTCCACAAACGAACATTCAGCGAATGTACCCGGCTTCGCCCGGTTTTTACTCGAGTAAAAGTTTGCCTAACAAACATTTTTTAAAACGATTCTAGAAAACATCCAATCCACCTATATATAGATTTTTAAAGGTGTATATATTTTTGAAACACATAATTCTTTTGAAACATTTATTAAATTTTAAGCAAGATATTTTCTCTAAATATATATTAATATTATTACTTTATTAACATCATGAAACGCGATATCCCAAACTCAGGGATATTTGCGTCAATACATTTCACTGCATTACAGCAATTCGGCTATATACAATCCTGTTCAATTCATTATTTTACATAAATTAACTAAAGAAAATTGTCCAAAGAGAAAAACAAACAACAAAGCAAAACACACAGAGCAAGCATCGCAGTTCTTTTTTTTTTTTTCTAAGATTCCTTCTCTTTTTTCCAATTCAAGAGAAAGGTGTATATGTATTTACAAAATTGATCAAAATTTTTATACTTTTCTTTTTTGTCTACAAATTCATCAAGCTGTCCAATACGACCAAATCTATTTTCCCTAAAATCCCGGAAAATTGGGCACTCCAGAAGTAGATGTCTCGCGTCTTGAATTTCACCTCCTCAGAAGCATCCTGGTTCCTTCACGGTGCCGATAGTTGCCAAAAATTTCCCAAAATTGCCATGATCTGTAATGAATTGGATATTATAAAAATTTGGACGGAAAAATCTTGGAATTCCTAATACGAAAAAGCTTCTGAAAATTTCATTAGTGTTCTCAAAAATTTCATTCATTTTTGCGTGTAAGAATGATTTGACTATACTTGGAGCATGGGGTTCGTAAGTAATTAGATCTTCAATGGACATTTGAGCTAGATCAAATTTGATTATTCTGGATTCTATATAGTCTGTTAGGAGTGGAATTTTTGCCAAGCTATGCACACAGTTTGATGAAGTGGTTTTGTATGCTCTAACTGCCCATAAAATGATCTGGTACTGCATGGAGTTCAGTTTTTGTTTACAACGATTGTTTAAATATTTGAACCAAATTTCAGAACCGTATGTAAGTACAGGCCTAATGATTGTTTTGAATAAAGTTAACCTCTTTTCAGTGTCTAAACCCCACTTATTGCCACTTAGTGAACATATTACTATATATATAATAAGTGATTCTGTAGATTTTGCGCAACGCGATAACAAACATCGATTTTGGATTTCATTTTTATAGATATAAGTATTATACTGATTAAAGAAAATTTTAGAATGATTTGATATTGAGTTGAAAATATAGTGCCAGTTTAGCAAGCTTAACCGAACAATAATTTTAAAGTGTAGTGTTATATCTATAATATATGAAAGACAAAATGGTAAAAGAGAAGAGGTAAAGAAAGTTAAAGGAAAGTAGATAAGGATTATATTATAAAGTATCAAAAGGTTTTATATTTTTAACAAGTTCACCATGAAAATATATAAACATATTATTATATATATATATTACTAAATACTCAAATTAAATAATAAATATATTATAATTGGAACACATTTTAGCATTTTTACAATTTATAAATGTAATTTCACCAGATGCCGCTAGAGGCGCTGCTTGCGAGTGAAAGTAGAAAATTTGAAAATAAAATTGCAACGAATATTTATTTCAAATCAAATTCAAACCAGAAACCTTCCCAGTAGTATAGGAAATCACTTCCTAAAGTTTCACGGCGAATGGATAATCTTTCCTTTTAAAAACATTCACGTGTAAACAAACTAACAAACTACGTGTAAAATTATTAACCAATCAAATTCATTTATCGTCGCGACCAGTGTGGCACCAAGCGGTAAAAGGCTGGAACTAACGCTTTTTGGTTCTACATTAAAAAAAAGCACATTAACCTTTTTAGTTTTTTGAATAGCCTATATTTTAAACCAAATCTTCAGCTACCTACATGCGAAATTTCATAATGATTGATTCTGTAGATTTTGCGCAACGCGATAACAAACATCGATTTTGGATTTCATTTTTATAGATATAAGTATTATACTGATTAAAGAAAATTTTAGAATGATTTGATATTGAGTTGAAAATATAATGTAAGTTTAGCAAGCTTAACCGAACAATAATTTTAAAGTGTAGTGTGTTATATCTATGATATATGAAAGACAACGTGGTAAAAGAGAAGAAGTAAAGAAAGTTAAAAGGAAAGTAGATAAGGATTTTATCATAAAGTATCAAAAGGTTTTTATTATTTTAACAAGTTAACGCGCGCGCACGCGCTGAAGCCTCAGCAGTTACGCGTCATAAAAACGGAACATAAAGAAAAAGGGAAGAATTGAAGATAATAGGATAAGAAATAGTATGAAAGACAGATCTATGTAAACATTTAATCAAACTAATAAAGGTAATGATTTAAAAAATCTATATTAAAATAATATATTTTCAGAATATATAAGTAATAATTTTGTTGTTGTTGTGTTATTGTTGTGTTATAGTTCAAAATGGAGTTAATATGTTTTATTTTGAACTAGAGGAAACCATATTGGTTCAACCGGGATGGAAAGAGATTGGTACCAGGCCGGGTCTTGTCAAATATAAACCTGGCGATAATTTAGACCCTGCTATTTGACCATCATACCAATTCCTTCAACCTTGGATTAGACAATTTGAAATATGAAAAGAAAGAGGAAAGAAAAAAACTTGTAGGGAATTAAGGACTTATTGTGTGTGTATGCGTGTATGTTTATGTTTATGTGTGACAATTGACAATTAAAAATTATTTAATGTCTTCTAGACAATGTTACACAATTTCAAAACAAAGAGAGAAGTAGTATATTACAAAAAGATAAGAGAAAATATATACATATATTTTACAAGATGGGGGATGAGGAGAGAAGACCTCGTCGCTGGAGGGTCCTGGACCAGGCGATGAGCGGGTCCTCCACTGCTTCTCCGAGCCCAACCTGGACAAAGTAGCGATAAATTCGCAACTTTGCCGATGCCAGGATGGAAAGGGCGTCGTCCTCAAGGCCGGACCCGCCGAAGAGCCAGGCCTGCAGGTCAGGGGGCCGCCCTATGACGTTGAAGGCCTCTCTGATGAGAGGCCTGTTATGTTTATGTGTGTTTGTGCTTGTTTGTATGTATGTGTGTGTTTGCGTTTTATATGTGTGCTTGTGGGGCTGGTTTTTGTTTGCCTGTGTGTGTATGTATGTGTATGCTTATGGGCCTGTATGTGTACTTGTGTGTATATGTGTGTGTATGTGTTGTGCTTGTATATATGTGTTGGTGTGTATGTGTTAGTCTGTATTAGTGTGGTTGTGTGTGCTTGCGTTTATGTGTGCCAGATTTTGATTGTAATGATATCATAATCAAGAGTTCGTTACTCTAAGAATATATACGTCTCTGAATAGTCTTAGTTTATATTTAAATTGTAGTTGTGTTGCGTTTGTTGTGTTGTATCTCCAATATAAAAAGGTTTAAAATAAATATAGAACACACAATGCTCTGTTCAATGATTTGTGTATATTTATAATGTATTATTACTCTTATGTGCATATTGATGAGCACATCCGCGTACTTATCATGATTATCATGATCAGTTAAATGATCACGCTTCATAAATAGAAGACAAAAACCAAATTTTAAGTATTATATAGTAACAATAATATATATATATATATATATTAATTTATTAATATCAATATTATAGGTTATATAATATATATTATTAATGAAGGTAATTCAATTTATTTTACCATCAAGATTCTGCGGGTGAAATCATTTGTCAAGTGTCAATTTACGACAAGGACAAATGTGAAAAATTAAAGCAGTCATTGATACCAAGATATAATACATTACCGCGGAATCTGTTATAAGAAATTGAAACTATTTAAGACGTGTATGATTCTTTTCAAAAATAAACAATTTTCTACTGCCCTTACTGCTATTACTTTAAAAAAATTCCCTTACTGCTATGAGGTAGTAGAAACCTGTTTAATTTCAAAATTAATCATACGCGTCTAAAATAGTTCCAAATTCTTATAGACCAAGATATATTTTCTGTTGTTGTTGTCGTCGTGTCCAATGAAGAGCCTCGGATGTCTCCATACATCTCTATCACAGCACCAGCAATGTCCTCTATCTTGGGCGTGTAAAGCTGCTGCTCTAAGATATATTTGATAGATAGGTTAAAAGAAAACGACATCTCCATATCGTGCAACTAAAAGTTACTGATGGCTTGCGCCATCTGTTGGAATTAATATCAACGAATCCTTTTGGTTATTTTAAATACAATTTTGTCATATTCTCCTCTGTAGAAGGGTTTATATTATCCGAAAACTCTGTTTCTGTGTGTGTTGAGAGAATGTATAAAAAAGGCAAGAAACTTATCCTCGGAGGAAGATTTATTATTAAATAAATATCCTATTATTATTTGATATTTATTCCGATATAGATGGCGCAAGCTATCAGCAAGATTTAGTTGCATGATCAGGAGATGCGTTTTTCTTAATTTATGCACCTGAATCCTGTACAATTTCACTTCTTTTTACTGTTTTTTTCCACATAGTTCAAAAGTGTTTTTTTTTCTAAATATAATTAGACCATTGTATAGTTTATTCAGAAATAAACCTTTCAAACTATAAATATATATAGAATGTGAAAAAATAGTACAAATGTAATATTGTACTGGGATAAGGTGCATAATATAAATATAGAGTTTATATGGAAATAGAGTTTGTATACATTAAAACCTTCCGCAAGAGACCACATAAAGAAAATATATACTCCTGGTCGCTTATGGAGGTGGTCGTTTATAGGAGGTTGGTTTAGAAAGGTCATTTCTGATTTTATATAAATGGTCTTTTTTTGGAGATGACCGCTCATTACACAGGTCGCTTATGTGAGGGTTCACTTTCTATAATTTCATTTTTTAAATATAAATTTGAAATTTTCCCTTGAAAGTCGACTAATAATTGATTCAATATTGAAAATTGATTGAGAATTATTTTGAGAGTAATTTCTCTTATCATTATGAAATTTGAAAAAAAAATCTAAAATTTGACAGAGTAGTATTTCAATATTAATTGACACCTGAAGTTAATAAAAAACGAATTATTCAAATAATTTTTTATCTTGCTGAAATGGAGCACAATCCATATGAAATACATTAATAATGAAATTGACTTATCATGGATCAATAATTGTTTAATTCAAATCAATATCACGACAAGAGGAATATCTCTTTAGAATTCCTCTTTACCTGAATATGAGCGTCCACTTTTGTCGAAATATTATATATATATATGTTATATAAAAATATTATTTCATTTTAAAATTAAAATTTATAGAAAAACTACTCTGTAAGGTTGACCGACAGAGGTTGCCGCTTTTCATATGTAGGCCTATTGTTTTGTTTTTTCCCGCTGGCCGGCTCAACTCAATCTTTTGTACATATGTAAATGTCTTTTATTTTCTTTATTATTACGCCTTAAAAAAGGTAGTACTTTATTAAATACTGTTTTTTATATATTCCTTAAGCTCAATTAAAGATAATTCTGATACAAACTATTTTTATTTTTACCAAGATTGCAATATCGAAAAACATATTCATGTATCAAGCATAGCTCAATAATTATATAGAGTGTCAAAAAACAGCAGAAAATATTATATTTTTATAGTATAAATGTATATATGTATGTTATATTAAATAATGCTGAGATAAATATTATTAGCCTGCTTTTGTTTTGAATACATGAGTATTTTTAAAATGTTATTGTGGTATTGTTTGCAGTCGTGGAAAATACAATAAAACAATTTGAATCACAATTTGCTTTGATTGTGCAGAGTGGAAGGCCCTATATCAACAAATTAAATGTACCAACATTTCACCCTACGTATTGCTTTCAAAAATATCAGCAAACAAATCTAAGGCAATAGCTTACTATAAATATTTTTATATCATCATTATGTAAGGACCAGTCAACAAGTGAATGACTTTGAGATGAAGAGTATAACCAGAGTTCAATTTCTATTTCACTACCTATGTAAATAACACAATATGATTATTACCTTACCCAATTGGGAGAATCTGTATGGGGCAAGTCCCTAATAAAGGCTTTTGTGTGTGTGTGTGTGACAATTGACAATTAAAAATTATTTATTGTCTTCTAGAGAATGTTACATAGATTCAATCAAAGAGAGAGAGAGAGAGAGAGAGAGAGAGAGAGATACATTACATATAGGAAGAAGAAGATATATACATATATGATACAAAAAACTTTACAAGATGATGTTGGGGGATGATGGAAGGAAACCACGGCGCTGGAGGGTCCTGGACCAGGCGATGAGCGGGTCCTCCACTGCTTCTCCGAGCCCAACCTAAACAAAGTGGCGATCTATTCGCACCTTTGCCGACGCCAGGATGGAAAGGGCGTCGTCCTCAAGGCCGGACCCGCCGAAGAGCCAGGCCTGCAGGTCAGGGGGCCGCCCTATGATGTTGAAGGCCTCTCTGATGAGAGGCCTGATGGAGCGGCAGCACCAGTAACGGTGGCCGAGGGAGCGTTCGATGGACCCGCAGGCAGGACAGGAGGGGCCGACCGAGGCAGGATGGGCCGGATGGGGCAGGGCGTGGAGGGCCAACTTGAGGGCCGCGTCGGCCTCGTGGCCCGAGAAGGCGCAGCGCCGCAGCGAGGCCCAGTCGATCCTGGATGGTGGTGGACCGATGGTGGGCGACCATCTCGAGGTGAACCTTGAGATGGGCGTGGCGGCGAGGCGCGGGCGATCCAGGGCCCGTCGGGTGTGTGTGTGTATGCTTTGATTGTACGAATGAAACAATTTATGAAGAAATACCTTGCGGCGTAAAGAAAAATGAATAAAATAAAAAATTAAGATAAATATATTTACATAATTACAGAAATATTCGAGCCGGCCCACCAGGAAACAACAACAATGAGTTTATATAGGGAAAGCCGCGACATCTGGCGGTCGACTTTGTTCAAGAAATGATAACTTTAAAATAAAATAACATTTTAATATAAGATATCGTGGGTGGCTTTTCTTGATTTATCAAGGAATCGGGTTGGCCAAATATCACGGAGCAAGTTAAATAAACGTTTAGTTTATTTTTGCTCCACTAGATGGCGCTCTGCCGTCTTGAAAGCACCTGTCCTCGTGGTCAGGATATGCTTCCTTTATTTTTATTAAGATATATATATAAACGCCGATGAGGGCCAAGTGTTATATATTTAAATAATTTGATTTTATATTGTGCTTCCGCCATGGTAACGAACTTTTGATCCAGCCTTGTATACTGCCAGAGAGATAATGAGAGAAGTTTACAGAGTATCTCTAAATTAATAATCTGTTGCATAAAATATTGAATATTTTGCTACAAATATAAATAATATGAATATATGATGTTAATATAAATATATAGAAAGTAACTTTGATATATAGCTTGAATAAATAAGGCATTGGGCGTAAAAAACACTAAAAGGTTGGCAGATTGGGTTTTCACGGTACAGATTCATCCATCAATCATGCTTGACAACTTATCGATTGATTATCGGCTGATTCCAATTTGGACAGAGTTCGTCTGATGCCAAATTCATAGTTTCGGCTGCAACTTACAAACTGAAGGATTTATTCTGTGAGCGAACCAATTTATTTTTGATATAAATTGACTGTTGACCTACATTCTTAAAATGATATTTTTCATGTAAATTTTGATTAAATTGGAAGATTTTTTTTTCAAAACCTTTTTTGCTGCAAAATAAAATAAGAATTTCTTTTGGAATTTATATTTTTAAATTTTGTAAATATAAAAAAATAATTATATATATAGTATATTTTATATGTATATAAAAATATCAAAGAAAAGAGAAATATTTTCAAAATAAATTAAAATTTACTAAAATATTTGTGTACTATATTTTATAGATGCTTTTTTATGCATTCTAGATGCAGCATTTTCATAAAATTTATATAAGATGAATATATTAAAGTAAAGCAAAATATCCTGGCCAGCCTTCCATTACAATATCTATACCAAAAGATATTTATACTTGGATGGAATCTGATATTTCTGGCAACGGTGTGCCGGTTTTACTGGCTATTTTTAAAAGTCATTACACCATTTATTTGAAATTTATTAACAACAGATAACTAATTATATATCATTATTGCATAAATATATATGTTTTTCATAGAGAAAATTCTCTCACACACATATATCTGTTATATTTTATATGCTGTTATATTCAAAATGTGTGTTGTACATAGAATCGCCCCATGATTTAACTTAAAAATAGCGTCAAATAAAATGTAACACCAGAAAAGAAGGGTGGTATCCAGAAAAGTCGTATTAAAGGTCGTTGTCATTGCCCAAGCAACTCAGGATGGATGTAGACATATTGGACATGCCAGTCGTTGATTGGACAACAAAGTCCGCTTTCTATTTGACGTCATTATCAACATATAGGCTGTATTTTTCTGAACCCAGAATACATGAGGAAAAATCAGACAGAGAAGAATCAGAAGTTATTTAGTCAGGTAGCCATGCTGCCAGATTGATCAGCAATCTCAGGACTTTCCTCTTAGTGCCATCTCACCTTCCAGGATGCTGCCCCCTCTAAACCGAGCTAACCACGTTCCTATGTGTGTGATCTTCATTTATCTTCACGCTAGTACGCTCTCACTCTGGCCCCATGACTGCATGTTAGATGAAGAGCCTACGACGGCGTCGGCTCTACATATATTACAACATATTTGTTTTATTATATATTATTATTGTCATAGATTTAACTATTTTTGTAGATATATTTATGATTATCTTTCTAACCTGAAAGGTTCAGGTTCCTAATATATATTATTGTTTCTCTGTTTTTTATTTTTGATTACCTTTTCTTGTATAATATGTTTATAACTGTTTCTGTTTTAAAAAAAATGTAAATCGACGCAATTATCTCTAGCCGGGATATGGCGTTTTGTGTGTTGAAATAAATAAAAAAACATATATGTATTAAAAAATCAAATATTTGTATAATAAAATAACTGCGATCTTATCTTTTTAATTTTAATATATAAACTCGTTTTTTACTCTATGAAAGGAAAAATATTTTATTAACAAAATCTTCAAATATAGTGTATAAATGAATTTGAAGTTAATTAATGCTGTTTAAAATTATTAGTTCAAATAAACAAAATTTGTTACATAAAACCTTTAAAACATGCCATAAATATATAGGTTTTCTAATGATAAAAATAATTATCTCAGTGATTTAAGAATTTAAAAAGGTGTAATATTGTTTTATATTTAAATATAAATTTTCAGAAAAAAAATATTTAAAATATTATTCCAATTTAAAAGAATAGGTTTAAAGAGGTGTCGTATACAAAAATTCTAAAAAAAAGTAACACTCTATATTCCTACCAAATTTTCCCGCCAAAACGGAAACTGTTGAATTATGTATCAGACGAAAAAGCTGTTTATCGTCTGAGATAATAGACCCGTTTGACTAGATAATTTTGCAACATATCTACATCTTTCCGCACAAAATTTTTCACCATTTTCAAACTTTAATTTTTTCCTTCTTCTGCCACAAAAACCCTCAAAATTCCTAAAGTTTTATAATAGTTTTTCTCTCTCTATTTTCCCTAACTATTCCAATTTTTAGCTTCTGCTAAAGATAATTTGAATATGAATATTTACTCTTCTAAAAACCTGAAAAAAGTTAATGTAGATTCCATGTTCCTTATAATATTTCCTATATATATTTATTTATATATTAATATTATATTAAAAAGATAAATATATATTATTTTTATGCATAAAAAACTATATAAACCATATAATATACAGAAAACAAGCTTTATTATTTTTAGAAAACACGTTTTCAAAATATCTTTTGATATATTTAATTAATTTTATTTTCGAGAAACCTTTATATATTTCATGGTAGATAAGTATTAAATTATCTTTGGGAAATTATTTTCAAAAATTGCCTTATTATTATTGTGGTGTGCCTTTAATTAACATCTATTTTTGGTTAGCTATAACAAATTTAATTAATAATGGCGGTTTATTAAATAAAATAATTGTTATTGAGGTACAACATAAAATTTATTTTTCTGCTTCGTTTTATTGTTTTTTTTTTAAACGTTGTTGACAACTTTTTATTTCTAAAAGAGTAGAGACATTCCCCTACAGTATAAAATTAGAAATATAATCAGAAATCAATCAGAAATTACAAATATATACAGGGTGTACCAGGTAAATTGGGACTAACTTTGACAGTCCATAAAACAAAAACTACTTGAGATTAAAAACTTGTTTTTTTTTATTACGTAGCCATATTCATGTAAAATGCAACAGTACATGTGTGCGCAGTGTAGTGATGAAGAGTAACCGAGAATTTGAAAATCGAGCTGCCATCATCGTTGCTCTGCGCGCCGGAAGGAGCCCCAAAGAGATAGTGGATTTTCTTAAGTTGCCCAAAACCACTATTTATCGTGTCAAGAAGCAGTTTGATGAGGCCGACAGTAACAAAGAGGGGATAGCTACAAGGAAAAAGCACTCGCGTCGATCGGACAGGGTAAGAGGCGAAGAATTTGTCAAAAATGTCAAGGAGAAGATTGATGGAAACCCTGGGAAGAGCATGAGGGCCATAGCCAAGGAAATGGACGTTGGCTCTATGACAATTGTCAGAACTATCCATGAGGACCTTGGTCTCAAGTCTTATGCCCTTCGGAAAGGTCAGTTGCTGACTGAGAATATGAAGAATAACAGAAAAGGAAAGGCTGCTGTCCTCCTCAACAACCTGAAACACGATTCTTTTGGCATGTTAAGGTTCTTCTCTGACGAAAAGAACTTTGACGTGGACCAAAAGGTAAATCCCAGGAATGATCGCTGGATCTGTAAAGACCCCTCAGAGATACCTGTCGTGATGCACACGAAATTTCCTGCCTCCGTAATGGTCCTTGGCGTTATCAGCAGTGAAGGTGATGTCATGCCTCCCATTTCTTTGAGAAGGGCCTTAGGATGAACGCTGACACCTACATCAATGTTCTGGAGGCCGTTGTGAAGCCTTGGATGGACATGGTGGCCGCAGGAAGGAAGTATGTCTTCCAACAGGACTCAGCTCCAGCCCATAAGGCAAAAAAGACACAATCGTGGCTGACACTTAACGTCCCTAGTCACTGGGGTCCTGATATTTGGCCCCCTAATTCTCCAGATTGCAATCCCCTCGACTACTATGTATGGGGCGTTGTTGAGAGAGATGTCAACAAAGCTCCTCATACCACCATCCAGTCTGTCAAGAAAGCAGTTCACACGGTGATGACCCAAATGGACAAGGTCATCGTCGCCAGGGCCTGTGCTTCATTCCGCACTCGCCTCGAGACTGTTGTAGCTAATAATGGAAACTACATTGAATAAATAAAAACTATATCCTTTTATCTACTACTGTGTCAAATTTCATTCGGATATTTTAATTTTTACTTGCAAAAAATTTCAGTTAAAATACCATTGTTGAAATTCTCAATTTACCTGGTACACCCTGTATATATATATTAAAAATAAAGAAGGCATCTCCTGACCACGAGCACATGTGCTTTTTAGATGGCAGAGCGCCATCTAGTGGAGCAAAAATAAACTAAACGTTTATTTAGCTTGCTCCGTGATATTTGGCCAACCCAATTTCTTGATAAATCAAGAAAAGCCATCCACGAACGCGTTTCGCGCTGTTGGCGCTCGTCAGCGTGGAGAAGGCTGTAACCACTGCGACCAAAAAGATTTTTTGGTCCCAATGGCTTCCCGAAAAATCAAGAAATGGGTATTTAAGGCCAAATTTGCGTAAAGACGCTTAACACATGAAAAAACAATAGAAAAAAATAAAAGATAAGTGGGTCAGGTGTTGATATTAAAAATAAAGAAGGCATCTCCTGACCACGAGCACATGTGCTTTTTAGATAAATTAATAAAAATCTTTTTGGTCGCAGTGGTTACAGCCTTCTCCACGCTGACGAGCGCCAACAGTGCGAAACGCGTTCGTGGATGGCTTTTCTTGATTTATCAAGAAATTGGGTTGGCCAAATATCACGGAGCAAGCTAAATAAACGTTTAGTTTATTTTTGCTCCACTAGATGGCGCTCTGCTATCTAAAAAGCACATGTGCTCGTGGTCAGGAGATGCCTTCTTTATTTTTAATATCAACACCTGACCCACTTATCTTTTATTTTTTTCTATTGTTTTTTCATATATATATACAAGGTGCGTTCATTAATTTCCAGGACTGGTTAAAAAATAAAATAAATAAAAAAGCTAGAGAAAATATTTTTTACAGAGTTGAATATTGGACATTCGACCACACCTGACTGAAAGCACGAGTCTCGTGGTGCATGCGCCGATCTAAAAATAGAACAAAACAACTTCCTTGTAAGGTTCGCATTTCTAATTTTAAAATGGCCATTTTCGAAGAGCAGAGAATCTGCATTAAGTTTTGTTTTAAATTGAAAAAAAAAGTGATACTGAGACGTATGAATTGATTAAAGAAGCTTTTGGCGATGCAGCTTTATCCCGTTCAAGAACTTTTGAATGATTCTCACGCTTCCAAAAAGGTCGGGAAAAGGTAAACGATGATCAGCATACTGGGCGTCCAAGATCATTTCGTTGCGAGGAAAACAAGCTCAAAATAAAGGAGTTAATTAAATCTAACAGAAGAATTATCTTCAGTGACTGGACTATCTGTTTATTTGGGGATAATGAGGTGCTTAAGGGAGGCAGTGCGCCTTAAAAGACCTGAAAGATGGCAAAACAATGACTGGATACTTCACGTCGGTAATGCGCGGCCGCACACAGCCCATGTTGTTTTGCAGTTTTTGGCCAAGCATTCAACCATACAGATCCCTCAGCCACCCTATTCCCCCGACTTAGCCCCCAATGACTTTTTCCTCTATCCTAAATTGAAAATTAACTTGAAAGGACGGAAATTTGACAACGTTGATATGATACAAGCTGAATCGAAGGCAACCTTGAGGAACCTCTCAAAAAGTGATTTTATCTCCTGCTTCGACAATTGGAAAAAAAGATGGAACGGGTGTATTGAGGAAGGAGGGGCATATTTTGAAAAATATTGAATTAGTTTTTTATTTGTTTTATTTTTTCAAAGATACAGAGCAGTCCTGGAAATTAATGAACGCACCTTGTATATGAAAAATAGTACAAATGTAATATTGTACTGGGATAAGGTGCATAAATTAAGAAAAAGGCATCTACTTATCGTGCAACTGAAAGTTGCTGATGGCTTGCGTCATCTATCGGAACAAATATCAACTATTCTCGTTGATTTTTAATTATTCCAGAATTGGACAAATACCCATTCTTGATTAATCAAAAAAAGCTAACCACGGACGCGTTTCGGGCTGTTGGCCCTCATCAGCGTGGTGCAAGCTGTACCTCAACGACAAAAAAAAAAATTGGTCATTAAGGCATCCCGAAAAATCATGAAACGGGTAGTTAAGGCCAGAATTGCGTGAGAACGCTACAAAATGTGAAAAATAGTACAAATGTAATATTGTACTGGGATAAGGTGCATAAATTAAGAAAAAGGCATCTACTTATCGTGCAACTGAAAGTTGCTGATGGCTTGCGTCATCTATCGGAACAAATATCAACTATTCTCGTTGATTTTTAATTATTCCAGAATTGGCCAAATACCCATTCTTGATTAATCAGAAAAGCTAACAACGGACGCGTTTCGGGCTGTTGGCCCTCATCAGCGTGGTGCAAGCTGTACCTCAACGACCAAAAAAAAAAAAAAAAAAATTGGTCATTAAGGCATCCCGAAAAATCATGAAACGGGTAGTTAAGGCCAGAATTGCGTGAGAACGCTACAAAATGTGAAAAATAGTACAAATGTAATATTGTACTGGGATAAGGTGCATAAATTAAGAAAAAGGCATCTACTTATCGTGCAACTGAAAGTTGCTGATGGCTTGCGTCATCTATCGGAACAAATATAAACTATTCTCGTTGATTTTTAATTATTCCAGAATTGGCCAAATACTCATTCTTGATTAATCAAGAAAAGCTAACCACGGACGCGTTTCGGGCTGTTGGCCCTCATCAGCGTGGTGCAAGCTGTACCTCAACGACCAAAAAAAAATTGGTCATTAAGGCATCCCGAAAATTCATGAAACGATTAGTTAAGGCCAGAATTGCGTGAGAACGCTACAGAATGTGAAAAATAGTACAAATGTATCCCAGTACAATATTACATTTGTACTATTTTTCACATTTTGTAGCGTTCTCACGCAATTCTGGCCTTAACTACCCGTTTCATGATTTTTCGGGATGTCTTAATGACCAATTTTTTTTTTTTTTTTGGTCGTTGAGGTACAGCTTGCACCACGCTGATGAGGGCCAACAGCCCGAAACGCGTCCGTGGTTAGCTTTTCTTGATTAATCAAGAATGGGTATTTGGCCAATTCTGGAATAATTAAAAATCAACGAGAATAGTTGATATTTATTCCGACAGATGGCGCCAGCCATCAGCAACTTTCAGTTGCACGATAAGGAGATGCCTTTTTCTTAATTTATGCACCTTATCCCAGTACAATGTTACATTTGTGCTATTTTTTTCACATTGTGTAGCGTCCTCACGCAATTCAGGCCTTAACTACCCGTTTCATGATTTTTCAGGATGCCTTAATGACCAATTTTTTGGTCGTTGAGGTACAGCTTGCACCACGCTGATGAGGGCCAACAGCCCGAAACGCGTCCGTGGTTAGCTTTTCTTGATTAATCAAGAATGGGTATTTGGCCAATTCTGGAATAATTAAAAATCAACGAGAATAGTTGATATTTGTTCCGATAGATGACGCAAGCCATCAGCAACTTTCAGTTGCACGATAAGTAGATGCCTTTTTCTTAATTTATGCACCTTATCCCAGTACAATATTACATTTGTACTATTTTTCACATTTTGTAGCGTTCTTAAGCAATTCTGGCCTTAACTACCTGTTTCATGATTTTTCGGGATGCCTTAATGACCAATTTTTTTTTTTTTGGTCGTTGAGGTACAGCTTGCACCACGCTGATGAGGGCCAACAGCCCGAAACGCGTCCGTGGTTAGCTTTTCTTGATTAATCAAGAATGGGTATTTGGCCAATTCTGGAATAATTAAAAATCAACGAGAATAGTTTATATTTGTTCCGATAGATGACGCAAGCCTTCAGCAACTTTCAGTTGCACGATAAGTAGATGCCTTTTTCTTAATTTATGCACCTTATCCCAGTACAATATTACATTTGTACTATTTTTCACATTTTGTAGCGTTCTCACGCAATTCTGGCCTTAACTACCCGTTTCATGATTTTTCGGGATGCCTTAATGACCAATTTTTTTTTTTTTGGTCGTTGAGGTACAGCTTGCACCACGCTGATGAGGGCCAACAGCCCGAAACGCGTCCGTGGTTAGCTTTTCTTGATTAATCGAGAATGGGTATTTGGCCAATTCTGGAATAATTAAAAATCAACGAGAATAGTTGATATTTGTTCCGATAGATAACGCAAGCCATCAGCAACTTTCAGTTGCACGATAAGTAGATGCCTTTTTCTTAATATATATATATATATTAAAAATAAGGCTTATTTTGGATTGTAATAAGATTATTTATTAATCTGATATTTCGATGGACCAATCTTCCATCTTTTACGAGGTATTTTGCCGTGAAGCACGCAGCAGGTCGCGTGCCCCAGGTGAGCCACTAGACGTCTTCCAAGCTTATTGGGCGATAAACCAACTAATATATACATTTTAAACTGAGTAAATATAATCAAAAGAAAAAAGTGATATATGTAAATAACTATTGAAAATTAAGAGATATCGAATTAATTAAACAAATAAAATATCATAAAAATTGAAATAACTGTGAAATAAATATACAAATAATAGTAATAAATATCCGATTAAAAATGAAATAAAATAAACATGTAAATAGCACAATCATCTAAGAGGTTCTAAACTGAGTATATACATCCGGCAAGTCAATCTCTATTGATACTATTTTTATTTTCTAATGAGCTCCAGCTTTCTAAAAATAATCAGCAATGTTTTTCTTTGATATTTTGAAGCATTATAGATGTGTGATCGAAGTCTGGACTGTGACTATTGTTGAATGCGTGATCTACCAGTAGGGATGTCGGGCTATGGTGCTTTAGTGCGGATTTGTGCTGGTTAATTCTTTCAGATAAAGGTTTGCTGGTTTCTCCTATGTATATTGCCTGGCAGGATATACATGGTATTTTATAAATAACGTTGGCTCTATCTTCTGGCTTGTAGATTTGTTTTGTATCAGGGTGACGGAAGATGCTTCTTAAAATTTGGTTGGGTTGATATCTTGTTGTTATATTGTGTTTTTTTAAACTTCTGGCTATTCTTTCACAACCATAGCTGTATGGTAGGGAGCAAAATATGTTCGGGGTTGAGATCTGTCTATTGTTCGTGGATGGATTTTTTGGTGCATATAATTGCTTTCTTGATGAATTCTTTAGGATAATTATTGCTTTGTAGTTCTTGAAATAATCTTGCTCTTTCAATTTTTTCATCATTTTTATCCGTAAAATATGTAGTCAACCTCTTGGAAAGTGTTTTGACCACCGCAACCTTATGACAGATAGGACCAAAAGAATTGAAGTTCAGGTAACTTCCTGTGTGGGTTGGTTTTCGATAGATTCTCGTTTCAATTTTATTTTGATTTCTGGTCAGTTGTAAGTACAAAAATGGTAGAGACCCATTTTCTTCTATTTCATAAGTGAATTTCAGAAAGGGTCTAAGACTATATGAGAATATATATATTATTAAAAAAGAGATTTTCTGTTGATTTTTGAATAATAGAATTATCACTTGATGCTGATTATTTTGAGAATAGAGAATATATTGTTAAGCATTTACTTGATCTTGGAATCCATAAGTATATTACGATATTGTTCTGCAGTCGTGGTAATAATTAAATTACTGCCTGGCTTAAGGCGTAAGAATAAAAAATGAAAAAAAGTTTACATAATTTACAAACGGTTTGAGCCGGCAAACGGGAAACAACAACAATAAGTTTTTATAGGAGAAGCATGACCTCTGGCGGTCGATTTAGCAGAGTATTTGAATATAACATATATATATATATGTGGCAATATAGTGATAATGTGGGGAGAGAGAAATAAGGAAACCACAAGTTGGGAAAAGGAATCCCAGGCAACCAGCGAGGGAGAGCGAGCGCGAGGGGATGCCCACCGCTGAACGACCGTTTTGTGTCCAACCCCCCCGACTGTCCAAAAATAGACCTGAGGTTCCAAAAAAAAGGCCCTGCGGTCGCCCCCTTGGAATGTGACTGCTATATCAAGTGACCGGCCTTAGCTGCGTTCTCTCTCTCTGGTCGACTGTAGATTTACTTTATTATTCCTGGAAGAGCATATATTATGACATATATATATAACATAAAGTTGCGGGAGGATGATATTCATGTACCGAAATTGCCAACTCTCCCTTTAATTATACATCAGAACGATGCAATGTTCATGACCCTGGTAAAATAACTTTACTAGTATTAATTAGGAATGAGCCGAACTAGTGTTGTGGCTCATTATTCATCATTCATTAGAAATAAATACACGAAAATAAGACTTAATCCAAATAAATTAATAATGTGTGACATTTCGGTTACAACGCTGTTGTCTTAATTCGGTCAGTAAATCTTTTTATTATCTCAACGATTCGACAAAATTGTCGTCAAGAACAAATAAAAATTAAAGGATTTGGCAAAGCGTTAAAATTATTCGTGTAAAATATAACGCCTTGCCAAATGATTTAATCTTTATTTGTTCCTGACGAGGAACAAATATTTTTATCGAAACGTCGAGGTAATAAAAGATTTACTGGCCGAAGTATCTTTAATTTTAATAACAATAAATACCGGCCAGGCAGCTTCTATCTTCATGGTAGCAATATGATCTAACTACCAGATATATTCAGCTAAAATTGTAGATGTATGTTGAGAATGGAATTAGTCAAATATTTTTCAATCCCGATATCTATAATTAGTTATCTGAAGTTGAAAAAGGTTTATGAAGACCTAGTTCAATTTTCCAAGCCATATCGCCATTTAAATCCACCAGAACGCTATATTTATTGTATTGTTTTCGTTCAACTTATATAGATTACACTTTAAAGGTTTATTCTTTGCGATGATAGGCGTCTATAATTGTAGAAATTTCACAAAAATGAGTCTTTTTAAGAAATGTTCTTTCAATTAAAGGACAAGGCAACATTCCAAAGCCGGTATACATAGCGTCCTCTGTATGTAGCAGAACAGTTTGATGAAGACAGAGGTTGTTCACACTTGGTTATCTTGTGTGTTTTCAATAAAGGTCACTGTAATATCTTTCAAAGTTATTGTCTAAATACCGATATACATGCTAAAAGGTACAACTTCCTTAAGTTTTGTCCATGAGTGTATCTTTTAGAGTTATTGTCAGAATCCCGATATACATGGTAAAAGGTACAACTTCCTTAAGTTTTGTCCATGAGTGTATCTTTCAGAGTTATTGTCAGAATCCCGATATACATGTTAAAAGGTACAACTTCCTTAAGTTTTGTCCATGAGTGTATCTTTCAGAGTTATTGTCAGAATCCCGATATACATGTTAAAAGGTACAACTTCCTTAAGTTTTGTCTATGAGTGTATCTTTCAGAGTTATTGTCAGAATCCCGATATACATGTTAAAAGGTACAATTTCCTTAAGTTTTGTCTATAAGTGTATCTTTCAGAGTTATTGTCAGAATCCCGATATACATGCTAAAAGGTACAACTTCCTTAAGTTTTGTCTATGAGTGTATCTTTCAGAGTTATTGTCTGAATCCCGATATACGAGGTGTGTTAAAAAAGTATCGCGACCTTTGTGTTTTTTCAAAAGTTATTTATTTTTTCATGAATGCCTATTTTGCTCCCTTCAAATTAATCCCCATGAGATATTATACACTTGTGCCAACGGTTTTTTCAATCTTCGAAGCACTTCAAAAAATCATTTTAAAAAATCTTTTTCAGCTCCTCCTTCGATGCCGTCTTTATCTCGTCAAGCGTAGCGTAACGTCGTCCTTTCATGGGCCTCTTCAATTTAGGGAACAACAAAAAGTCACAGGGGGGCAGATCTGGGGAATACGGTGGCTGCGGCATCATTAGTGTGTTGCTTCTGGCCAAAAATCGCGCACAAGCAACGATGTGTGAGCAGGGGCGTTATCGTGGTGCAAAAGCCAATTTTTGTTCTTCCACAAATCCGGGCGTTTCTGGCGGATTGCTTCGCGCAAATTGCGCATAACTTGCAGGTAATATTCCTTATTGACCGTTCTACCCTGTGGCAAGAACTCATGATGCACCACGCCCCTGCAATCGAAGAAAACTGTCAGCAAAACCTTCACCTTTTTTCGGTCTTGGTTCGTGCGGCAGCTTCCATTGAGATGATTGAGCTTTGATTTCTACGTCATAACCATAAACCCACGCTTCGTCACCAGTTATGACCCTCTGGAGCAAATTTGGGTCGTCGCGGACAGAGTCCAACATCTCATTAACAATGTTCATGCGATGCTGTTTTTTGTCGCAATTGAGCAATTTTGGTACGAATTTCGCGGCGACCCGTCTCATGCCCAAATCATTGATAAAATCGAAAGGCACGAGCCAATCGATATGTTTAGGTCCTCAGCAACTTCTCTAACGGTGATTCGACGATTGGCCAATATCATTTTCTCCACTTCATTAATTTTTTCGTCTGTTGTTGAAGTGCTCGGACGTCCGGCACGCCCTTCGTCGTTCACATCTTCTCGGCCTTCTGAGAACATTTTGTACCACCGATAAACGTTGCTTAGGTCCAAGGTAGCTTCTCCGTATGCCACAGTCAACAATCGGAATGCATCCGCGCACTTAATTTCGTTTTTCACACAAAATTTGATACAGGTTCTTTGATCCATTTTTTTTTAATAGGTAAAAATCGAAGACGATCCAAAACACCTGCAAGCAAAGCAGCTGTCAACGATTAAGTGAATATCCAAAATGGCCGAGCTTGTCGGCATAAGTGAGAGACCTAAGTGCCAACATAAAGCCACAAAAAGATCGAAATTCGAATATAGGTAACTCGAGAAAATTCTAAAGACGCGATACCTTTTGAACACACCTCGTATATGCTGAAAGGTACAACATCCTTAAGTTTTGTCCATGAGTGTAGTTTTAATATGTAAATTTATTTGAACACACTAAGTCTATTCCCTCACTATCTATATACTCAATCTTTTAATTGCATTGCTGCATTAATAAGAAAGCGCGCACATGAATAAACATTAATTATGTACAGTAAAAAATATTCTTAATTCTTAAAAAAAGCGCACCAAATAGTTACAATTTGGACATATAGATGGCGGGTACAAACTATATTTTCAAAAATAATATTCGGCCTTACTACGCGACTTGAAAGACGAATGTTACTAGCATCTTGACAAGTAACAAAGACAACCAACCACTTATGTTAAAAGTGTTTAAAACCATTCACGAAATTTGAAACTCTCTGGAAAAGAAAAAAAAATGGGAAAGAAGAAAAAAAAAAACGAACGCCCTATTTCCCAAGGTGATGAATCAGATGTTGTTTCTTTGTTGACAGTACCCTAGAAATTTGTCATATTTCCTTCTTGTTCCTTAATGTTCTTTCCCTTTCTTTTCTTTTGTGGCAGAAAATCCATATAAAACTTAGTTATCTATATTTATATATATAGTTATTAACAATTTATATATTTAAACAAAATAATAATAATATAAATATAGTTATTTATATAAGAAATGAAAAATATTTTAGACGCGAAAAAATTGTACAAATGTGAAATTGTATTGGGATAAGGTGCATAAATTAAAAATAAATATATATATATAAATAAATAAAGGCATATCCTTATCGTTTTCAGGATGCCTGAATGACCAGTTTTTTTTTTTATGTCGTTGAGGTACAGCTTGTACCACGCTGTGGATGGCCAACAGTCCGAAACGCGTGGGTGGTTAGCTTTTCTTGATTAATCAAGAATGGGTATTTGGCCAATTCTGGAATAATCAAAAATCAACAAATAGTTGATATTTAATACGACAGATGGAGCAAGCCATCAGAAACTTTCAGTTACACGATATGGGGATGCTTTTCCTTTCTTATTTTAGACACGTATGATTTTGTTTAATTAAATATTTATAGACTGTCCTTATTGCAATATGAAAACCTAACCTAGCGTATTGATAGAATCGGCGGTGGATTCCTTTCTGTGGTTCACCAGTATCTCACCATATGTATAGTATAACTCCACTATTTAAATTATCAGGTTGAAGAAACACGTATATTTTTTATAAGAAAGGACGCGTTTAAAAAAAACAACCTTTTCTATTGTCCTTATTGCGATGAGAAAATATTGAGAGGGCTTATCTCATCAGTGCTGAACCCTCCCAGCGGTTTCGCCAATTTAATCTACCGCTTCATATTTTTATATTAATATACTATCTACGATTTTAATTTGAAGTTTATCTACATATCTCTCTAATATACACTCATGGACAAAACTTAAGGAAGTTGTACCTTTCAGCATATATATCGGGATTCAGACAATAACTCTGAAATATACACTCATGGACAAAACTTAAGGAAGTTGTACCTTTCAGCATGTATATCGGGATACAGACAATAACTCTGAAATATACACTCATGGACAAAACTTAAGGTAGTTGTACCTTTCAGCATATATATCGGGATTCAGACAATAACTCTGAAATATACACTCATGGACAAAACTTAAGGAAGTTGTACCTTTCAGCATGTATATCGGGATACAGACAATAACTCTGAAATATACACTCATGGACAAAACTTAAGGTAGTTGTACCTTTCAGCATGTATATCGGGATTCAGACAATAACTCTGAAATATACACTCATGGACAAAACTTAAGGAAGTTGTACCTTTCAGCATGTATATCGGGATTCAGACAATAACTCTGAAAGATACACTCATGGACAAAACTTAAGGAAGTGGTACCTTTCAGCATGTATATCGGGATTCAGATAATAACTCTGAAAGATACATTCATGGACAAAACTTAAGGTAGTTGTACCTTTCAGCATGTATATCGGGATTCAGATAATAACTCTGAAACATACACTCATGCCCAAAACTTAAGGAAGTTGTACCTTTCAGCATATATATCGGGATTCAGATAATAACTCTGAAATATACACTCATGGACAAAACTTAAGGAAGTTGTACCTTTCAGCATGTATATCGGGATACAGACAATAACTCTGAAATATACACTCATGGACAAAACTTAAGGTAGTTGTACCTTTCAGCATGTATATCGGGATTCAGACAATAACTCTGAAATATACACTCATGGACAAAACTTAAGGACGTTGTACCTTTCAGCGTGTATATCGGGATTCAGATAACTCTGAAAGATACACTCATGAACAAAACTTAAGGAAGTTGTACCTTTTAGCATGTATATCGGGATTCAGACAAAAACTCTGAAAGATACACTCATGGACAAAACTTAAGGAAGTTGTACCCTTTAGCGCGTATATCGGGATTCAGACAATAACTATGAAAGATATTACAGTCATTGAAGACACACGAGAAAACCAAATGTGAACAGAATAGCTTCTGTTTCTTCAAAAAAAAAAAAAAAATAGACGACCGGCCATATCAAAGACTTTCCACTTTATTAAGTTTTGTCCATGAGCGTAGTTATTAAAACTATTAGGTAGGTGGTATAAAATGATATATGTAAAAATATATAAACACACACACAGCTTTATTAATTATTATTATATAATCTTATACATATTCATCATAGAAAGGAAGCATAGATAGAGCTCCTATACTCCAGGCAGCACAGAACCCAACAACAGCCTCCAGGTCCCACATATGTCCAGTAGCCACACTGTACATAGGTTAGCGTATCACTGAAGTGTGGAATCAGCCGCGTTCTAGTCTTCGCTTTCCTCATCCAAATGGACCATGACATTCGGGAAATATATGTAGGTAAATATATAAACTAACGAACTGTTCAAGTCTTTAAATATCTTGTAATGGTATTGATTAAGAAGTTTTCCGAAAGTTCTCTATTTATTCTTTTGTTTGAAAGGAAATAATTTGTGTCAAACGAAACTACGTCTTTCAAAATACCTTCATATCCAACTTAATATCAATTTATAGGTATATTAAACTTCTTTCAAAAACCTTTCAAAATATATTTTCCATTACACGCAAGAGTTAACACTTAAAAATGTTTTTAAAAATCTAAATATAATTTTAAAAACAAATTTAAAAAAAAAATTGGCATATTTAATCACCAAATGAATATAAAATCTTAAAAACTAGTGTTAATTACGGTAAATTAATTTTAAGAATAATAAATTATTCTTTTTTCTCTCTCTCAAACTTTAATTTTTAAAAAAGAGGTTTGATGAAGAATTACTTTAATTATGAAGTCAAAAGTTTTTGCTTGCTTTTAATACTGCTTCTTAATAAATTGGCAATTTTCTAATTAATCACTCCAATTACCTAAATACTGTTCTTTTTTAATAATATGAAATACATTTCTCTAGCCATGATAGAATACCCAAAACGCGTTTGGTTAAATTTTTTCCTTTAAAAAGAAAACATTTTTGTTTAAAAAATGTCATCTCACTTTATTTCAAATTTTAATTTTCAAAGAATAATGCTCACTACTATATTTTCCTATGTGTGTGTTTTTAATGTTTAAAAAAAAGAAGCAAAATTGGTTACGTTTTATTTAGAACTTGTTCTTTTTTTTTTAATAAAAGAGTTGGGGGTTTTTAATATTTAGTTTTCGTCTGCTTTTTTTCTTCTGCCTTTTTTTTTTTTTCAAAGAAGCGCGAAATAATTGAGAAGAAATGAGTAAATTTATTATATTTTTGAAATTTATTTTTTTAATATATTCACTTCTAATTTTGTTTCGCGTTTTTTTTTTTGTTTTTTTTGGTAAGTTATTTCGATCAATTTACATAATAGGAAGAAAAAAAAAGATAAACTGATTTTTCAAAACTTCGTTTGGTTTATTTGACCTCTTAAATTAATTTGGTTATTTTAAATTATGATTATAAACGGTTGCGGCGCTTATTGCATTATTGATTTTTGCTTATATGAGAAGTAATTTAAAAGATTTATTTATATAGATTTTTACTAACAAAAAAGACTTTGAATAATTATATGGTGATTTATGTATGGTATTAAACCTTTTGTGTGTGCGTGTGTGAACTCTATATAAATATACGACTTTTTGAAAATATTTTTTGAAGAATCGTTTAAAACTAGAAAATGTTTATTTTTTGAAAATCTATTCGCAAATTTTAAAATAATGATTATATTATGATTTCGTTATCCATTTAATTTCGAGAATTTTACAAAACACACGATTCAAATTAATCTTTTTAAAGCTAAAATATATATAAATAAACCCATTTTAAAAATTCATATATAAAACATTTATTTTTATTAATGAAAAAACTTCCTACTGTACTCTCTGTGAGGTGAAAAATATTGGAAGGGCCTGACTCATCAGTGATAAACCCTTAGAGCGGTTTCGCCAGTTTAATCTACAATACTACTCTAATATTTTATTTGGTTGTTCTACTTAATATAACAGACATTTTAGAGAAATCGCTCTTATTTAAAGATACTCTGATCATTGTTTCTCTAAATTAATATACGAAATTTTATTTATTTCAACACACAAAACGCGATATCCCGGTTAGGGATAATTGCGTCGATTTACATATTTAAAACAAAAACAGTTATAAACATATTATACAAGAAAAGGAATTAAAAATAAAAAAGAGAAAAAATAATATATATTAGGAACCTGAACCTTTCAGGCCCGAAAGACAATCATAAATATATTTACAAAAATAGTTAAACCTATGATAATTCTCTCTGCTATTTACAAATTGATATAGATCTACAACATTATTTATTGTCTGTTGTCTAGCGCAAGAAAAGAGTGGGCATTCCAGCAGTAGGTGTCTTGAATCCTGGAATTCGTTGCCACAATGACAGCTAGAGTCTTCAACCGCTCCAAATTTTGATAAAAATCCCTTAGAATTTCCATGGTTCGTTGTAAACTGAGAATTATAAAAATTCGAACGGAAAAATGTTGGAATTCCAAACGGGAAGAGCTTTGGAATGTTTCATTTGTTTTTAGAAATAATTCATCCATTTTTGCACTTAAAAATGAACAAATTATACTCGGAGAATGCGGTCTAAAAGCATTTTGATCCTTCGTCGAAAGATGAGTCAAATCATATTTAATTATTTTAGATTCAAAATAATCTGTGAGAAGGGGGATGTTCGCAAGACTATGGACACAGTTGGAAGATGTAGTTTTGTAGGCTCTGCTCACCCACAGAAGAATTTGATATTGAGTAGAATTTAGTTTTTCTTTGCATCGCTTATTTATAAATTTATACCATATTTCTGAACCATATGTAAGAACTGGCCTGATAATTGTTTTATACAAAATTATTCTTTTTTTAGTATTTATTCCCCACATATCTTTCCACAAAGTGAAAACAGAAAATTTTCATTCTTACGATCCTACATAGAATGTCGTTGATATGTGGGGTAAAATTAATCTTTTTTTTTTATTCTATGCTTTGAGAATTATTTGCCTAATATCTTAACTTGATCTACTGGGTTTAAAATAACATTCGGTATTTCAATTGGAAGTTTAGGTTTATTATGTAAGTAAAGTAAATTCGTTTTCTCTGGGCTTATTGATAATTTATTCCTATTACACCATTGGATCACGTAGCATAGAATATATTCGCTTAATATTTTGAGGTCCTCGACAAACTTGCTCCAGCAATCATGGAAACGTCGTCTGCGTAGCAGATTATTTCTGCGTTCGGATGTTTGAAACTCTTCAGCAAGTCGTTTAACAAAATATTCCATAATATTGGGGATAAAGGACCGCCTTGAGGGCATCCTTTTGTCAGATTATTTGTAACATTTGTGTCTTCATATGAAAAATTTGCCCTTCTTTCACTGCTTAAATAAGATTAAATAATTCTTATTAGTTTGGAGGGAGAGTGTTATCTAAATCGAGTCTTCTAATAATTGCTGGCCACCATGCGTTGTCGAATGCGCCTGATATATCTACTGTAATCAAAGAAGTCAGTTCTCCTTGCCTGTGTTTCAGTATGGTTTCCATTATATCTTCCATTGCACTGTTCGTTGATTTATGATTAGTAAAGCCGTGTTGCATTGGACTCATTAGATTGTTCTCTTCATAATATTTATTAATCTTGTTTTTAATTATGTTTTCAAAAATTTTAGAAATGCTTGACGTCAATGATATTGGTCTATAGCTTTTGCTTGTTTCATAGATAATTTTATCAGGTTTTGGAATGATCTTTACAGTAGAGTCTTTCCATATATCCGGATAGTAACCTAATTCAATGCATTTGTTGAATATTTGTTGTAAAATCGGGATTAAAAGTGTACCTGCATGTTTGATCATATTATTGCTGATAAAATCTGGACCTGGTGCTTACTTGATATTTAATTTTGAAATAATATTTTCAACATCTTTTATTTTTATGAAAATGTTATTTTTGTTTTATATTCAGGTTTATAGTTTCTAATAATAACATGTTCCCCTCTTTATCTGAGTGTACATCATCATCATCTGGAAATAAATCATTCAAGAGAATTTTCATTTTTTTCTTTTTTTAGAGTATCCGGTATATTATCGATAATTGGAAGTCCTTTATTGTTGTTGGATGATCTTAGAGATTTAAAATTTTTATAGGCGTTTCCAAATGGATTGTTTGATTCATTTTCTTCAATGAATATTCTCCAACTTTTTTTCTTAGCTCTTTCGATAGCGTTAATGTACTTGTTTCTTGCAAATTTAAAAGTTATTTTATTGATAACTCTATGCCGATAGTATAGGTTTCTAATATAATGAAAATAATTTTTCATTTTTTCAAGATTTCCAGTCCACCACTTAATATTGGATATATGCTTGAAAGAGTTTGATTTGATTTTCAGAGACGAATAAGCTGCCTCACTAATTATGTCCGTGAGTTTCATCACGATCCTGTCAACATCCTTAGTATTAGATGCCTGATCTATTTCATTCGACAAGTTATGTACATTTTGAAATGATATCTTTTCAGTATATTTTTCCCATTTGGCATCTTTTTCAATTAATTTCCATGTTGACCTTTGTCCAATTCTCTGCACTTTAAAATTATATCGAATGTCAAAGGTTATTGCTACATGATCGGAAATACTTGTAAAGGTTGATGTGCTCCAATTCTGTATCAGCTTTATAGAATATTTGTTTGATATGGTTAAATTTATCATACTGGCATTTCGACATGTAGGCGTTTTAAGGTTATGGATAAGCAAGTTGTATTCATCCACAATAGAGTGGAATTTGTAGCCATTAGAGTTAATTATTCGGTCGTACCATACAGGATGTCGAGAGTTGAAATCACCACAGAGGATTATTGGCTGTAGCCCGAATGTCTCCAAAAGTTCCTTAATAAATATTTAGTGAGTATTACCGAGATTGTTAGGGTGAATGTAGAAGTTTGAAATAACAATATTTGAATTCTCTGAATGTATAGCAATCGTTGTACAAAAAGAATTAGTGATTCTATCAATTGTCGTATATTTAATGCTACTGTTAAGAATAATCGTTGCTGTGTAGACTGTTTTATCAGTTTTAGAGTAAACAATTTGTGAGTCATTATTGAATATCACATATACGAATACGAACAATTCCTCTAATTGTAATTCTACTGTCCTAAAAAACTTACATCCATAGTTTGCTTGAAAACCATTTCTAAGATTCCACCATTCAGTGTAGCATATATAAGCAGAATGATCCAATACAGCATTAAAGCTTTAAAAAGCGGTCTGGTAGATTAAATTGGTGAAACCGCTAGGGGAATTTACCACTGATGAGCTAAGCCTTCCCTATATAATTTTCTTCATCGCAGTAAGGACAGTAGAAGTTTGTTTTATGTTCAAAATAACCTTTGTGCTATAATGTTTTTGTTTATTATAATTTCTCTAAGTTATGATTATTTTTAGCAGGATACCCCAATGCAATAGTAAGGTTGTCTGGTTGTTTAACAGAGTTTGTTAGACTTTTGTATTCTTTTGTTGATGGTTTAATCAGGTTAGAGTTAATAAGTTGTAAGAGTCATTAGGCAGCCTTAAGTCAGTTAGTGTACGCCTTATCCTAGATTATAGGAGCTTAATCCAAAAATTTATTTTTCACCGACATGGAATCATATAATGCATTAGCGCGCCATCTGTTATCAGAAATTTAAACTATTTTGATGTGCGTATGTTTCTTTTTTTTTAATAAAATAATATTTTTTACTGCTCTTGGGAGTGCTTGGCTTATCATTGGCTCATCAGTGGTGAACCCTCAAAATGGTAGAATAAACTGGCGAAACCATGAGCTAGGCTCTCCGATTATTTTATCATTGCAGTAAGTGCAGTAGAAAATTGTTTTATATCAAAAGAAACGTACTCGTTAAAAATAATTTAAATTTCTTATAGAACCTTATTTTGGCCATTTTTGATTTGTTAACGAATGTGATCAAAGTTGTTTCTGATTGAAGCTTACATCGAGAAATTTGACATTCTTTGTTCAAGATACAATTTTTTTTTCAAATATATATATAGCTACATCAACCAATAATTTAACTCCCGACGTTTCTTGTGCACAGTACCCTGGAATACTGAGCATGGCGGTCTCTCCACGGTCACCCTTGGGTTCAATATTATTGGACCCGTCTCCCCCTGATCTCCGCGGATCACTACCCTGACCCCCTCCTCTACATCCCGGCTCTCCTGGCCTCACCCAGCGATGATCCCCTGGCCACCCATCCCCAAGCCCTTCCAACGGTACAATGTATATATTGCTTTGTATATATTCCGCATTATGCGTCCATCAGGGCTCAAAAATCATCCATTCTGGTTAGCAGCCCCGTAAATAAAGATATTTCCATCCCGAGGTGTCAGTGACTGAATGTCACTCTTCTCAGGGGAATGTGATTGACAGCAAGTCACTGAAACGTCAAGAATTAAATAACTCATTTATTGATGTGGTTGTGTTTTTGTCTGTATCTACTTTCAACCAACAAATGATCTTCAGAACTTTGTTTTTTGTTACTCTCAATTATAAATACTGGTTCCTTGACATTTTGTTTAATATTCCGTTTACATATTAAAAGAGACATTCATTAAACTAAGAAAGAGACATTCTTTTTTAATCGTGAAACTAAAAGTTGCTGATGGCTTGCGCCATCTATCGGAATAAATATTAACTAATCGTTTTTTTTATTTTAATTATTCAAATATTGGTCAAGTATCTTTTATTAATTAATAAAGAAAAGCTAATCACATACACGTTTCAGGCTGTTGACCTTCATCAGCATGGTTCAAACTGTACCTAAATGACAAACAAAACTGGTCTTTGAGACATATTTATTTGATCTAAGAATCAAATATATCTGTGATAAAATTCTATATACAGTTACGAGCGTCATTCTTCATCTCTTAATCAGTTTTCGTCTCTGTCACCGTTTGCTTTTTTTTTTTTGGAATGGCGCCCTCCTATTGGTTGGCTACGCTCACGCCACCTTTGCCCCCCCACCCCTATCATGCCCCCCCACTTGCTTTTTCGTTTTTGTAACTATTGTGTTGGAGCGGGTCGCTCCTTAAATAAATGCATATATTAGTTAATAACCAAATGGAATCCTCTCTTTCTTTTTCCCAGTAAGAGACGCCTACGGAAGCCAGCAGTACATAGACAGATAAAGCACATAGGCTATAGTTATTAACTAAAATATGCATTTATATAAGGCGCCAATTTATAATTGTAACAAATAGTATTTGAATCAAAACATTCAATCGGGTAAAACACGGGCGTTGCCCGGGTCATTCGGCTAGTATTATATATTTAGCAGATTATTAAATATAAATATAAAAATAAATTAGTAACATTGTAAAAAAAGAACATTTTCAGTTTCAAAAATAAATAAAATTTAATGTTTAAATTGTAAATAAAAAACTTTTTTTCACAATATTTATCTGGACTTTTAAATAATCTATCCCCCATAGTGATCCAAAGTCGAACTCGACTGGAAGACACTTACAAAATAATGATATTCATATACCTGAAGAGATATCTCTGCCTTTAATTGTGCATTAGAACGATGCAATATGTTCATCTCTCTAGTAAAAGAACTTTACTAGTGATCATGAAGGAATGAGCTACAACACCAGTTTTAGGTAATTCCGACAAATAATCAATCTGTATACCATGGTTTTGATCTTTTGACCCTTATCAGTACAGGGACGGCTTCGATATCATAACATCTTTCGAGGGGTATCGAAGCCGCCTCTGTACTGATAAGGGTTAAAGCCTGACACCATGGTATACAGGTTAGCGATTTGTCTGAATTACCTAAAACTGGTGTTGTGGCTCATTCCTTCAAGACCACTAGTAAAGTTCTTTTACTAAGGTGATGTATAGTGCCATCATTCTGATACATAGTTAAAAAGGGAGAGGTGCCTCTCTAGGTACATGAATATATTTCTCCCGCAACTTTATGTTGAATACAAATAAAATGAAAGAATTTAAAAGCACGAATGTTTCCTCTATACACAATACAAACTTCCACTGCCCTTACTGCGATAAAAAAATATATATATTGGGAGGGCTTGGCTCATCAGTGGTGAACCCTCTCGGCGGTTTCGCCAATTTAATCCACCAGACCGCTTCTCAGAGCTCTAATAGTGTATTGGACAATTCTACTTATATACGCAGCACTGAAATATGGAATCTCAGAAATGAGTATAGAGGAAACATTCGTGCTTTTAAATTCTTTCATTTTATTTGTATAGATGGCGCGTTATTGCTTTGTGTTAATTTTGGCCTAACTGGCCTTGTCTTTATAGTTTGCTGAAGAGCATTGCTCGATGCAAATATTTGAATGTGATTCTACTGTCCTATAAGCTTATGTCCATAGTTTGCTTGAAAACCATTTCTGAGATTCCATCCTTCAGTGTTGCGTATATAAGCAGAATCGTCCAATACAGTATTAGAGCTCTGAGAAGCGTTCTGGTGGATTAAATTGGCGAAACCGCTGAGAGGGTTCACCACTGATGAGCCAAGCCCTCCCAATATATTTTTTCATCGCAGTAAGGGCAGTGGAAGTTTGTATTGTGTATAGAGGAAACATTCGTGCTTTTAAATTCTTTCATTTTATTTGTATAGATGGTGCGTTATTGCTTTGTGTTAATTTATGTTGAATAAATTTAAATATTTTAAAAGGAAATATTATAATATATACAGGGTGATCCAAAAGTCCCGCACAACTTTAAAAATTAATAACTCCGCGATATTTGCGCTAGAGCAATTCGTTAAACACAATTGTGTTTAGGATGCATTGGGATTTTTATTACAAATAATGAAAATTTCGAAATTCATTTTAGTTACAATTTTATTCGCTCTATGGCGCTCTATCAGAATCAGAGATTCAGCGGCCAAATTGTTTGATAAATTGAAAATATAACTGATCGAAACGTATTTTCCTTTTTTGAATACCTGGAAGAACCATAATAATATCAAATGATAAATTAATAAAACATCATTTTGTCAAAAGTAGAATAATTGGATGACGATTTTTAAATGCAATATTCTCTTGTTCAGCAATGGCATTAGCCTTGCTCAAAATTGACATGGACCAAAAATAGCATCTTAACACACCCAAGATAGTGGACAGTGCGTCTGCTGTAATATAGATGCATGGGGACATCTGAGGTTCTTCATTGGACACGACAGCAACAACAAAAAAAAAAACTATAAGGCAAGGTTTGTAAATTTTTTGAATATAAACAAACTTACTACTGTCCTTACTATTGCGAGATAATATTGGGAGGGTTTGTCTTATTAGTGGGGAACCCTCTTAGCAGTTTCACCAATATAATCCCCCAGACCGCGTTTTGAGAACTCTAACACTGTATTGGACGATTCTGACCTTACTTGTGAAACTTATGTAAACAGAAAACGAGGAAGGGACTTCATCTAGTCTACAGCTTCTTAAAGGAATTGAGTACAAATAAATTTACATCACCACAGACATATACGACGAGATTACAAAATATAGGTCTACCGGGTTATTGAAGCATCTTGGATAATTCACAGGTCTTAAAACTATGACTACACAAATTTCAATATAGAGAAATGTCTAAATACGTCAAGTGTGGGAGAACGACTTCACCCTCGAAAGTAACAAAGAAATGTCACATGAGGTATGGACACACAATATTATAACAGAACATCTATTGTTTAGTAACTGAAGAACAATTTATTAGTTAATTCATGATTATTTTATTCTTAGTTGCTTCACCGCTATTTTATAATTATATTTATCCAATGTTCATTTGGCCATGATAACCATGATGATATGGAGTTAACTGTTTAACTGTAAGTGAATTATATGTCTACATGTTGCCAGAGCTCTGTTTGGTAACTTGTACTTACTGTTGAGATGTTGGGCCTTACAAGAAACGTAGGCCTTGGACGCAATTTTGAAACTTTATTCTTGAATATTCTAAAGTTCAATATTACACATAAACAACTAGATTGTGACATACTAATGATAAAAATTAAATTATTTTACATCATAAAATAGAAATAATATTCAATATTTAGCGATTTTTATATTCACATAAAAGTCAATCTCCGTGAAATTTTAAATAAAATTGTGAAGATAGTTCTAAATATCAGAATGTGTGATATAGGTATGATGTAGAATTGAAAATATAGAGAGTAGAGAATATATTTTTATTTAAAAATGTTTATTTTTCATATATTTCAACATTCAGCAACAAATAAGTTGAATCAATAATTGAGACTTAGACTCCAAGCGTTGTTATGACTATCTTCAATGATAGAGACAGGAGAAGCTACGCAGGAGGTACGAGACAATGGAAAGAAGAAGCAAAGGGTGGGGGAGGATAAGCAGACTTTGGCCCAGTAGGAGAAGGAGGTGGTTAGGGCCAAGGAAGGAGGAGGAGAGGTCCAGGAGGTGTAGGGTCAAAAGAAAAAAGGAGGGCCCAGGTGGTGGGGGCCAAGAAAGGAGGAGGAAGTGCCCTAGTGGTTTGGGGCCAAATGTAGAATGAGAAAAAGGCCCAGGTGATGAGGACAAGAAAGGAGGAAGAAGAGCCCTAGTGGTTTGGGGCCAAAGTAGAATGAGAAAAGGCCCAGGTGATGAGGACCAAGAAAGAAGGAGGAAGAGCCCTAGTGGTTGGGGCTGAGTAAGAATGAGAAAAGGCCCAGGTGGTGTGGAGCCAAGAAAGGAAGAGAAAGAGCCTAGTGGTTTGGGGCAAAAAGGGAATTAAAAAAGGCCCAGGTGATGAGGACCAAGAAGGGAGGAAGAAGAGCCCTGGTGGTTTGGGCGCTAAGTAAGAATGAAGAAAGGCCCAGGTGGTGGGAGCCAAGAAAGGAAGAGGAAGATCTCTAGTGGATTTGGGAAAAGGAGAATGAGAAAAGGCCCAGGTGATGAGGACCGAGAAGGAGGAGGAAGAGCCCTAGTGGTTTGGTTCTGAGTAAGAATGAGAACAGTCCCAGGTGGTGTGGGGCAAAGAAAGGAATAGAAGGGCCCTAGTGGTTTTGCCAAAAGAGAATGAGAAAAGGCCAGGTGTGTGGGGCCAAGATGGGAGGAGAAGAGCCCTAGTGGTTTGGGCTGAGAAGGAATGAGAAAGGGGCCCAAGAGGTGGGGCCAAGATGGGGGAGGAAGAGCCCTAGTGTTTGGGGCCAAAGGGAGAATGAGAAATGCCCAGTTGGTGTGGGGCCAAGAAAGGAAGAGGAAGGACCCTAGTGTTTGGGGCCAAAGAAAAATGTGAAAAGGCCCATGTGGTGTAGAGCCAAGGGAGGAGGGAAGAGCCCTAGTGGTTTGGGGCTGAGGAAGAATGAGAAAGAGCCCAGGTGGTGTGGGACCAAGGGAGGAGGACGAAGGGCCCTAGTGTTTGGCCAAAGGAGAATGAGAAAAGGCCCAGGTGGTGGGGGCCAAGAAAGTAGGAGGAAGGGCCATAGTAGTTTGGGGTTGAAAAAGAATAAGAAAGGGCCCAGGTGGTGTGGCGCTGGGGAAGAATGAAAAAGGGCCCAGGTGGTGGGGGAGAAGGAGGAATAGTCCTAGTGGTTTGGGGCCAAAGAAGAATGAGAAAAGGCCCAGGTGGTGGTGGGGCAGAGGAGAAGAAGGAAGTGCCCTAGTGGTTTGGAGCTGAGAAAGAATAAGAAAGGTCCCAGGTTGTATGGGGCTGGAGAAGAATGAGAAAGGGCCCAGGTGGTTGGGACCAAGGGAGGAGGAGGAGCCTAGTGGTTTGGGGCTGAGACAGAATGAGAAAAGGCCCAGGTGGTGTGAGGCCAAGGAGAATAAGGAAGGGGCCCTAGTGGTTTGGGGCCAAAGGAATATGAGAAAAGGCTCAGGTAGTGGGGGCCAAGGTGGAGGAGGAAGAACCCTAGGGTTTGGGGGCCAAAGGAGAATGAGAAAGGGCCCAGTGGTGTGGGGCCAAGGGAGGAGTACGAATAGCCCTAGTGTTTGGGGCTGAGGAAGAATTAGAAAAGGCTCAGTGGTGTGGGCCAAGGGAGGAGGAGGAAGGCCCTAATGTTTTTGGGGCCAAAGGAGAATGAGAAATGGCCCAGGTGGTGTGGGGCAAGGGAGGATGGAGGAAGAGCCCTAGTGGTTTGGGGCCAAAAGAGAATGAGAAAAAGGCCCAGGTGTGTGAGACCAAGGGAGAAGGGAGAAATAGCCCTAGTGGTTTGGGGCTGAGATAGAATGAGAAAGAGCCCAAGTGGTGGGGGCTAAGGGATGAGGAGAAGGGCCCAAAATGGTTTGGGGCCAAAGGAGAATAAGAAATGGCCCAGGTGGTGCGGGGCAAGGGGAGAAGGAAGGGCCCAAGTGGTTTGGGGTGAGAAAGATTAGAAAGGGCCCCGGGGTGTGAGCCAAGGGATGAGGAGGAAGGGCCCCTAGTGGTTTGGGGCCAAAGGAGAATGAGAAAGGGCCCAGGTTGTGAGAGCTAAGGAGGAGGATAAAGAGCCCAGTTGGAGTGGGGCAATATGTTGGAGATAGGCAATAAAAACAAGCAGCCTATTTGGTTATGGCATAGGTAGGGCGAAGAGGGCACGTGGTGAGTGGCCTTGAGCACTTCAAGCGGAATAAAAGCTCGCTTGTTATGGGCAAAAATTTGCCAGAATGTTGAGGCCAACATATTTGACCAGAGGAGGTGCTCTAAAAGAAGAGGGGACTTCAGTACTCGGCCCTCGGGATGATCACTTGAAGAAGTGAGGATCTACCAAAACTTCTTTGGCGCCCTCAGCTTCTTGACAGCCTCCTTCGACATTTTCTTGAAGATGGGCTCCTCGTTAAGCTTGATCTTTGCTTCCTCCATCTTCGCGTCCAGCGCGTCCAGTAGCAGCTGGTTGCTGACCATTTCTCGGTACAGCTTTCTGAAGTCGTCATTCAGACTTCTGATGAGGGCATCCTCGAAATAATTATCCATTGCGATATATTTATCTTTACTTCGTAGTTAAGCGTCAAGCCTTATCGCTCTCTAACAATTGAATGAAAACTTGTCTCCATAGAAACCTGAATAGAGAGATATTTAAATTAAGTTACATTTCAAGTCTCACATATACGTGATTAATTATATTGACACAAATAAAATATAAATGAAGGCGTGTATGAATATATTCTATTATTTCTATTATGGTTAACATATAAACAATTAATATATCTAACACAAGGTTATCCAAAAGTCTCTTCATTTTAAAATAAGCAAACCTTTCGATTTTTAAATTTAATATGTATTCACTTTTATCAGGTTTTAAAATATAACAAACACTACCTTGTGTTAAAAGTATAATGAATGGAGAGTTATTTCACTTAGATGGCCCCCTCACAAATGCAGGCTCTTACACTAACACTATTCATTAAAAGTTTTTATTTAACTTGCTCCCATGTCTGCCTGTCCACAAATCTTCTAATCAATGTTTAATATACTTCTAGAGCACATAGAAATCTAAATATTTTATACCCTTTGAAACCGATGAACATGCAAGTTGAAATATTGTCGCGGAGATAAATAAAGCAAGGGCAAATTTGGGGATAATTAATTTATTATAAAGGGTATTTACCTTTTAGTTCTCCAATAAAATTATATACAATTGGTATTTATAGGGAGAGAGATATATCACAACTTATCCCAATGTAAAGATAATAATAATGAGCGTCGTCAGCCACCGAGCGTCCATTTTCCTTATTTGCCGATGATTCCGAGAACCCCTCACACCTGTGGTCCCCCCCCCGGAGTCCAGAGATGGTTGACATGTGTCCCATGGAGCTTTGTGCCAGAGTTGCAGAGCTACTTGACATTACTCCTCTTTAGAGAAAACAGCGACCGCTGATTAGCTTGTCTCAGCCCTTGTTCTGGAAGAAAATCTATCACGGCTGGTGTTCCATAGCAGAATGGAATGTTGTTCTTCAGGGTCCAGGTAGGGCTTCATCCGAATGACATGGACGATATCCTTGGCTTTCCGTGATCGGGGAAGGGGTCCACGGGCTCTACTTACCTAACTTCTGAAAGCTTCTTGGTCACCTTGTAGGGACCGAAGTATCTCTTCAGTAGCTTTTCTGAGAGTCCTACTTTTCGGATGGGAGTAAAAACCCACACGAGATCATCCTTCTGGTAATAGACTGGAGTATGTTTCTGGTCGTAAAGTCTACGGTCTTTCGCCTGTGATTGTAGAAGGCGTGATCGGGAGAGTTGACGCGCTTCCTCAGCTCTGGTCACAAGTTCTCCAACGTAGTCGTCAGAGATCTCATCTGGTAGGTAAGGTAGTACGGCATCGATGTAGGTCTCGGCCTCGCGGGCGTGGACAAGAAAGAACGGAGTGTAGCCGGTCGCCTCCTGTTTAGCAGTGTTGTAAGCAAAAGTTACGTAGGGTAAAACTTGGTCCCAGTCCTTCTGCTCAACACCTGTGTACATGGACAAATATCTCCCAGAGTTTTGTTGAACCTTTCAGTCAGGCCGTTGGTCTGGGGATGGTAGGCCGTTGTAAATCTGTGCACAATTCCGCACAGAGCATTGGTCTCTTTTATTACTTGAAAAATGAAATTTCTTCCGCGATCTGTTATCATTCTCTAGGAGCTCCATGCTTCAAGATAACATCTTCAACCAGGAACATAGCTGTTTCAATTGCTCCTCGTCTGGGATCGCTTTCGTTATGGCATACCTTGTCATATAATCGGTGCACAATGATCCAACGGTTTCCTTCTTTAGATACTGGAAATCTTCCAAGGAGATCAACCCCGAACTTTTAGAATGGCTTTTCTACGGCGGTATGGATACAAGTTGTCCAGCCGGACGTCGAGGTAATTTCTTCCTTCGTTGACACTCCCGACAATGGCTTACATATTGGCGAACAGTTCTATAAAGGCCAGGCCAATAGAATCGTTTCTTACTTTGTCATACGTTCGGGCGAAACCCAAATGCCCAGCTGTAGGAGCATCATGTAAATCTGCCATAACTTCCGACCTTAAGTGCTTAGGAATCATCATATAAGCCAGGGTCTTCCAGTTGTGCTATAGTTTTTCTGTGTTCGAATGTTCTGTGAACAGATGAAGCTCACTTTTCTCTAAACGGAGAAGCTAACACTCAAAACAGCCGCATTTGGGTGGGCAACAGAAAACCCTAGGATTTTTACAGAAATTCCACTTCATCAGCCCAGAGTTACAGTTTGGTGTGGGTTCACTTCTTCTATTATTAGACCATATTACTTCGAAGAAATCAATGGAAGAATTTTGAAACCGTTTCTGTAACTGGTGAACGTTATGTTCAACTTTTGAGCGAAAAGGGTATTCCCATATTGCAGGGCAGACAGACACTAAGCGAAATAACATTCATGCAAGATGGAGGACCTCCTCATATTTCCCGCAGTGCCGAACAATTGATGAAGGATACGTTCGGTGAAGATTGTGTGATAAGTCGCCACTTTTTACACCGGTGGCCTCCAATATCACCAGACTTGACGCCTTGCAATATTTGGCTATGGGGGTACATTAAGTCGCGTGTTTATCGATGCCGGCCTCCCACATTGGCCATTTAAAATACAATATAACGCGGCTGATGATTGTAAAACGAAAATTAAATTATACCGCGAATGTTTCTTTTAAAAATCGAAATTTATTTTCAAAGAGAAATAGCGACATTTCTAACTTTGAGGATGAGGTATGGAAAGGTTTCACCTTTCCATACCTCATCCTCAAAGTTAGAAATGTCGCTATTTCTCTTTGAAAATAAATTTCGATTTTTAAAAGAAACATTCGCGGTATAATTTTAATTTTCGTTTCACATTGGCCATGTTGAAGGCTTCAATCAGACGGTTTATATTTCAACAGATATGTTATTTAATGCTGTCCAATCTGTCATCTATCGTCTGCAGGCGGTGTTTGAGAATGAAGGGCGCCACATTGAGCAAGGATTTTGACCTAATACAAGAGAGAAGGCAGTTACTTCATGTGTTATATAAGCTGCCATGTATTATATTATCTACAAATATTTTGCAGCTCTTTGTGTTGGGTTATGGGGATAATAAATGCTGTCCTCACATCTTGACTCTTTTTTTTTTTTTTTAACAGTAATTTTTTGTTTGTCATTTGCTCACATATTATGTCGTGCAGACCAAAGTGTTATAACTTCTCGAATAACACTGGTACACACAATTTTACCCCTTATGTTTAGTTTTTCGATTTTTGCTCATTAGAAAAATAGCATAAGGAATATTTCATGTACATCAATAACTTTAGAAATTTTGTACAAAAAAAAATACAAAATTATTTTACTACCACGTTATTCAACGCAAAAGGTCGATCTAAAAATGATATTTTTTGAGGGGACACATTTTTTAAATTGTGTACAGTATAATAAAATTTTACACAAATAAATTTACTGGCAATGTGTTTCTTTTAAATATCATCAAATATTATCTCTACAGACCTTACTGCAATGATATGAGTTTTTGAATGAGAGGGCTTGGCTCATCAGTAGTGAACCCTCTCAGCGGTTTCGCCAAAT
Source organism: Cordylochernes scorpioides (assembly GCA_030710605.1). Classification (NCBI taxonomy): domain Eukaryota; kingdom Metazoa; phylum Arthropoda; class Arachnida; order Pseudoscorpiones; family Chernetidae; genus Cordylochernes; species Cordylochernes scorpioides. Next base: position 133,636,551 of record CP092864.1, on the reverse strand, counting down.
TAATCTCTAGACCGCTCTACTATTGTATTGGACTGGTTTTGTTATATACCCTGCATTTTCTATGAAAGGCAGCTTAGGGGTGTTTAGTGAACTATGGACATAAGCTTATAGGTCTGTAGAGGTATATAGATATAATTTCAAGGTATTGCATCGAGCAAAGCTCTTCCGCAAAATATGTTATCATAACCAATATATTAGTAAATTAAATTTTATTGCCATCTATCGTTAAAATATTACACAAATAAATTTACTGTCAAATGCGTCTCTCTCATTTGACAAGCTCATAGGATATTTGGAATAAAGTACGACAAATATATTTTGTCACTCCCCTCTATATTTCATTTGTTGGATCATGACTAATATCCAGTTAAATAGTCAAGTGTCGCCAATAAGTTAAGAAACTACACATTCCCTATAGCAAGAAATCCTATTAATAGTGCCATAATAATTTTTGGTACTATATTATGGGTTGGCCAAATATCAGGGAACAGGCTAAATCAATGTTTAGTTGATTTCTATTCCACCAGATGGCGCTCTGCCTTCTGTAAAGCACATGTGCTCCTGGTCAGGATATGCCATTTTTAATATTGATTTCAACACCTGATCTTTTTATCTTTTATTTTCTTCTTTCGTTTTTTAATGTGCTAAGCGTATTTACGCAAGTTTGGCTTTAAATACCATTTCTTGGTTTTTCGGGAAGCCACTGGGGCCAAAAAATATTTTTTGGTCGCAGTGGTTCAGCCTACTCCACACTGACGAGCGCCAAAAGCGCGAAATGCGTTCGTGGAGGGCTTTTCTTGATTTATCAAGAAATTGGGTTGGCCAAATATCAGGGAACATGCTAGATCAATGTTTAGTTGATTTCTGTTCCACCAGATGGCGCTCTGCCTTCTGTAAAGCACATGTGCTCCTGGTCAGGATATGCCATTTTTAATATATATTATATCAAAAATAAAGAAGGCATCTCCTGACCACGAGCACATGTTGCTTTTTAGATGGCAGAGCGCCATCTAGTGGAGCAGAAATAACCTAAACGTTTATTTAGCTTGCTCCGTGATATTTGACCAACCCAATTTCTTGATAAATCAAGAAAAGCCATCCACGAACGCGTTTCGCGCTATATATATATATATACTAGTCGAATGACCCGGGCAACGCCCGGGGTTTACCCGATTAAATGCTTTTTTTTTTCAAATACTATTCGTTACAATTATAAATTGGCGCCGTGGATGTCATTCTTGTATAATATATAAATGAGTTTTAAAAATAGTTTTTAAAAAATGCATCGGCCGGGAATCGAACCCGGGCCGCCCGCGTGGCAGGCGAGCATTCTACCACTGAACCACCGATGGTTATGAAAAATGGCCATATTTGGGTATTTATTCCATTCACAAAAGCAAACGGTGACAGAATTGGTTAAGAAAGGGCAATGCCCGGGTTTTACCCGATTAAATGCTTTTATTCAAATACTATTCGTTACAATTATAAATTGGCGCCGTGGATGTCACTCTTTGTGTCTGAGAAGCGATATTTTTATAAAGAGACGATCTGGCGTTGTGTATTCTGCTCGAATGAATGTTTTTCTGTTAGAATTTTGTTCCTGCATACTAAAAATGAACTGGCTTCACCCGTGGTCTCTGCTTTTTGGAATTTTTCCGGATATAATTTTGTATCTGATAATCAAATATGATACAGCAATATTGTCATCATCATTTTCTGAATATAAAAACAACTACCTTTTTTCCCAGAACCTGTCGTTTTATTTTTCTTGACTAAAAATCCGAAAAATATATTTTACAGATTTTTCTCTATGTCCTGTTAAAACACATTTTACATGTCCATTAGGTCAGCTGATATTACCTCCCATCTTCACCGCTAGAGGCGCTGCTTGCGAGCGAAAGGGCAAATTTGCCACGCAATTTGCAAATAACTTGTATACATACTTGTATACTTGTGTACATAAACCATAAATCTGTACATAGACAGGAAAAGCACATATATTATATCAATATAAATGAGTTTTAAAAATTGTAAAAAAAAATCGGCCGGGAATCGAACCCGGGGCGCCCGCGTGGCAGGCGAGCATTCTACCACTGAACCAAAAGCAAACGGTGACAGAATCAAGAAAGAATTGTGCATGACGCTGATAACTGTATATATTAATATATTATTTTGAAATATAGCAATAAATTATTTTACCTAAATTGAACAATAAAAGGTTTTTAAAAAATCAAACGAAATTGGGTAGAAATCGTCTGATAATCAAACGACAAAACGGTTTCGTTTGATTCCAATTCCGAATATAATGATGATAATGACAAAGATGGTTGATGATAACGAGAAGAATAGGGATTAAATTTCAAAAAGATTTCTCGAGAGAAGAATAACCAATCACTGATAAATGGTCACGTTGGAAATATCATCATTTATTGACTAGGACCAAACTCGCCGTGAAATCGTTTCAAAACCCTTTTTTTCCCTATTTCGTTTTTTTAACTTGCTTCTTCCCATATGGTTTTCTCACTTTTTTCATCTTAAATTAGAAAGAAATGTTTAATAAAACTTTAAAATAAATACCCCCAAATTGTAGAACTTTTCGAAAAGTTTCTTCAACTTTTAATTTGTTTTATGATGGAAAAAAATATTCCATATTTTCTAGGAATGCGTTTAATATTTATTGTGGATTTTTAAAATAAATTATTATTGATATATAGATTCAAATTAATTACAAGATTTATAGTACAAATTTATGAAGATTAAAATTTTACACAAAGAGTACTTATTTTAATTTAATATAATATTTGCACAAAGTATCTTTATTTTGTATTCAAAAAGACAATCTTTCGAGTCAAGGCTCTTCAACAAGCCTATTTACAAACACACACACATATAAATATATATGTGTGTGTACCGAAAGAGGCACCTCTCCCTTTAAATGTGCATTAGAACGATCGCTTTATTACATAATTCTATTAAAAAATGCATTGCTAGTGATGATAACATCCTTAGGTTTCATATATGAGTGTATTTGAAATAATACCACTTATTACAAAGTTCAACCCCACTTGCGAGTGCAATTAAACAAACGGGTTCTGGCACATTTGTAAGTGTAAAAGTCGAACTGCTTTTCACATGTGCAGACATGTGGTGCACTTACAGTAAAAAGCAGTTGCCCATCTCTACCCAACATGATTATAAATGGCCTGTACCACATGTATGTACTAGGGATAATAAAATATATAATGCAAATGCCTATATCTTAATTAAGTGGGGAAACGGAGTGGGGAAAATATTCAATCCAATAGCAACATTTATTTACATTAAGAAAATTAATCCTTAAATAAGAAAGATTATAGTATAAATTGTGTGGTATACCTTTAGGTATCAAGAGTTCAATCAAATATGCAACTTTTCAACCTTTCCTAAAGCCAATGTGCAAATGATGGAGAGAGGATGGGAGATGTTGATCTCATCCAATAGCAACACTCCGTCCACACACATGTGGAATTAAAGATTTACACATGTGGCTATTCAATTATTTAACTCCCAGCCAAATTCCTAGAGGTGCCAGTTGCTATAGTAACGGCCAAACTTTCGAACGCCATTTAAATTTTCATCTCTCCTTGGGGGGAAAAAACCTTAGAGTTTCTAAACACTTTCAACTATTGGTTCTGAGTCCCATTATAAATATGCCAATATAAGCCACAATGTAAATAAGGACCAGTTATCAGTAATGATTCAGAATTCAGATGTTAATATCATTATGGATATAAGAAAATATGTTTGTGGATGTGTTTATTTCGCATTGACTTCTGCAATATTTACAATGCTATGATATTTATTTTAATAGTTTACTGGTTTCTCCAATGTAAGTGACTTAGAAAGTTCTAGTCTTCCTTATTCGATTTTTTTTAGGTAAATATCCGCCAGTACACATATTTATTATAACATGGATGACAAGGCCAAGATACCAGAGTAAAGTTGGGGAAAGAGGAGTGGACTCCAGCTGCCCCCGCTGCCATGTAGCAGGCGCCAAAAACAGCATTCCTGTGTGGGGAAGGACAGAGTCTGGTGACATCTACGGCAAGGAGAAGACAACGGGCGTGTGGATGAACCTGCAAGGTGGTGCCAGGAGAGACTGACATCGAAGCGACTACAAGCCGGTGTAGTCCAGGCTGGACGTGTACAGTGTGGAGCGGGACACAAGAGTGACCTCCACGGCGCAAAGGATTCTTCTGACGGGGAAGTTGAAGACAAGTCCTACTTATTGTATTCTTTCTGTTTAGTGCCATGTACAATAAAGCGCCAACTTTAGTAGCTGCATCCCTTCGAACTCACGCGTGCATCTTTGTGGCATACTGAGTAGACAAAGTACACGAATAGCGTCTTGGTACGACATAGCAATAGATAGTAGTTCTATGTTAATAAATTCATTCCAAAATAACTAAGATATATAACCCAGAGTAATAAATTTTCTTATAAATATATGTTTTTTTATACATACGTTTTCACAATAAGTGATCCTTGTGGAAAAATCTGTTTTAACATCTTTTAAAATTCAAATTAAAAAAAGCACTAATTAGCATATTTTAGGACAGGAAATAGTTGATGCTACGATATTTTATCATCCTTACTACACACTCATAATTATTAGAATTAATATTAGTAAAAACAATATTTGTTGGGTAAACAATCATTCCGACAGATTCCGGGGAAGCCGGGTCATTCATTCAGCAATAATATTGTAGCAAAGTATTTATTATTTTATGTTTATATTTTACTACTCTGTAAACTCCTCTCATCCCTTATCTTGTATATTTATCATTCATAGTTTGTTCTTGCCTTAAATAAATTGCTGTGTCGTGTCCCGAAGTTTGTCTTTCCTAATTTTCCACGTGGTATTTCAGTGGAGATGCTGGGTAAGTTAGGGAAGACAAACTGAAGATCGCCGAGAAGACCTAGAGGCCATGGGTGCTGTGATCTACATTTTCAGAGACTGACTCCAGGATTCCACCGCCGTGTCAAAGCAAAGACTTCCCTCCAAGATGACGATGTCCCTATAGACGATACGACGACAAAGCCGCTCTTCACGCCGCAAGAAAAAGGACGCAAAGATACTAGGGACAAAGTTACAAGACTTCTATAGAATCCTTGGCAGAAGCACGTCAGATCCATGTCAGTTACTACAATAATTGCTAGCTGTGGGTCACAGCTCCCTTAGGGGAGGAGCTATGTAGCAAAGTATTTATTATTTTATTAACAGAGTATCATTTTTATATCTATATTTTGCTACTCTGTAAACTTCCCTCGTTGCTTATCTTTTGTTTATCATTCATAGTTTGTTCTTGCCTTAAAAAAATTGCTGTGTCATCCAATAGTTTGACTTTCCTAATTTTCTACGTGGCACTATAATAATAATGACCGTTATTAAAACAAACAATTCTGGTTAACCCAATCCTGGTAAAGTTTTGACATCCGCCAAGTTTGTTTAAAATATATCAAATGTTCCAAATAAATTAGAAACTTGGGTATCTCCTTTATGAATATTTAGCCCTGGAAAATGAAATATTAAAGAATATATTTCTCGGAAGTTACTTTATATCTAAACATTTTAGCATATAATTCACGAATATATGTAAAATAGGGAAACTACAATATATCCTTACCAATCTCAGGAGACCCCTGGTTGGAATGAATAATGTTCTTTCAACTTCCTCTCTGTACTCTGACCAATCCTGTACTTACAAACATTAACAAAACTCAAGGAAGTTGTACCTTTTAGCGGGTATATCGGGATTCTGACAATAACTCTGAAAGATACACTCATGGACAAAACTTAAGGAAGTTGTACCTTTTATCATGTATATCGGGATTGAGACAATAACTCTGAATGATACACTCATAGACAAAACTTAAGGAAGTTGTACCTTTTATCATGTATATTGGGATTTAGACAATAACTCTGAAAGATACACTCATGGACACTACTTAAGAAAGTTGTACCTTTTAGCATGTATATCAGGATTGAGACAATAACTCTGAAAGATATTACAGTGACCTTTATTAAAGACACACTAAGTGTGAACAAAATTGTCTCAAAAAAAAAAACTGACTTCTCGCGACATCAAAGATTTCCCATTTTCCTCAAATTTTGTCCAAGAGTGAGTGATGGAGGATTTAATATCTGGTTTATAGATTAAAAATGGTACAGACCATTGAAACAAATAGAAGAATCACAGAAGCTCAATAGTAAGTAACAAACAGATTTAACAAGTGATAAAATAGCACAAATGTCATATTGTACTGGGATAAGGTTGATAAATTAAAAAAGAAAAAGTCATCTCCTTATCGTGCAACTGTAAGTTTCTGATGGCCTAAATCAACGAATAGTTGAAATTTATTTCGATAGATGGCGCAAGCCATCAGCAACTTTTAGTTGCCCGATAAGGAGATGCCTTTTTTTAGATTTAATAAGATTAAGTGGGCATATTAAAACCATAAAACTCCAAAAAACTATACAAACCTGTACAAGGTACAATGCTTAGAAACCTCCCCAGACCATACTCTGTCAGAATAAACCATAGAAAAACATAATTACCTTATTTAAGCTAGAGATTAATAAATTTCTATAAAGTCACCTTAATGACAAGATAGGGAAGTATAATTTTAAGAAAATCTCAACAAGAAGTAAAAAATTAAAACTATTTCTGTTGAAATTTGAGATTGAATCAAGGAATAAAAGGATTATTTATTAAACAAAGTAACTTAAACAAGATGTTGAAGTAGCAACATTTTAAAGGCAAGTCTATATAGGAAGGCGAGGGACAAAGACTAAATATCTTGACGTCGACCGCAGCGCCGCCGCGGCCGTTGATTGGTCGATCCTCCAAAGCTCCATGCCAATATTTGATCGCTATTCCAACACTCCCTTTCGATCCAAAATGTTCAGTAGACCTCTTAAGTAGTGAATTTGTTTCGTGGAAGAGGTTTAGTCATTATATCAGCTAGCTGTTCTGAGCTGCAAACATGATGCACTTTAAGTTCACCTTCTTCATGTTTGGATCTAATGAATGGTAGCGAACATCAATATGTTTCGTTCGTTTGTGGAATACTGGATTTTCAACAAGTTTTATTGCTGCTTGGTTGTCGATATAAAGTTCAGTTTCTTAGTAATATCACAGCCGATGCCCTGTAGAAGTCTTCTGATCCAAATCAATTCCTTAGCAGCACTGCAGGCAGCGATGTATTCACTTTCGGTGGTTGAAAGTGCGATTATTGGTTGTCGTTGGCTTGCCCAAGACACAGTTCCTCCGTTCATCATGAAGGCATAACCAGTCGTACTTTTCTGGAGTCAACATCACGAGCAAAATCACTATCAAGTAGCCAACAAGTTGGTCTTGTCCAGTGAAGAGAATTCCCATGTGTGGAGTTCAGAGAGTTCAGATAACGGAAAATATTCTTCACTGTTGTACAATGTGCAGGTCCTGGATATTCTAGGAATTTACTCACTTGTGAAACTGCATAAGTGATATCTGGACGTGAAACACATGATGCAAACATAAGGGATCCAACAGCTTCTCGAAAAGGGAATTTAGGCATATTTTCCTTTTGTTCTGGAGTAGGACAGTCCTACTTTGTTAAGATGACAGAAGGATCCATAGGCACCGAAACAGGAATACAGTCAGCCATATTAAATTTACTCAAAAATTTGTCAATATATGATGACTGGTGAATGAAAATACTTGCCCTATCTTCTGACTGCTCTATTTGTAGCCCAACAAAAAAGTTAACACTTCCAGATGTAATTTCAAATGCGTGTTCTAACTCATCCATTATAATAGCTATTGCCTCTTTATCTTTAGATAGAAAATTCCATCAAACATAGAGAGCTAAGATAACATTTGAATCATTGTGTGTTCCAATGAAAATGCACGGGTCGGCGTCTGATGTTTTGAAATTATAGCTATTCAAAAAATTGTAAATTTCTTATTCCAATTTCTAGAAGATTGTTTTAGACCATACAGACTTTTATGTAATCTATAGCAGCTATTATCATCTCTCTTGTAGCCTTCTGGTTGTTCAAGATAAACAAGTTCCTCTAATTCGCCATTGAGAAAAGCTGTCTTTACATCGAATTGCTTAAGAAACATCCTTTCAGAAGCAGCGTGTGATAAAAAAAATGCGTAACGAATCATACCTGACTACTGGGCTAAACGTATCGAAATAGTCAACATTTTTGATTTGAGAATAGCCTTTTGCAACTAATCTGGTTTTGAACCGTTGAATTGTACCATCGGACTCCGTTTTAATTTTATAAACCCATTTATAACCGATAGGTTTATGACCATCTGCCAAACGTTCTAAAGTCCATGTTTTATTTTTATTTAATGCATCAATCTCTTCATCCATGGCTAATTTCCATCTTTCTGAATCTGAACTTGTTATTGCATCTATATAGTTACTGGGTTCATCAGCGAGCGCAAAGTTACATTGGCTATTCGAAACTTTAGAGCGTGTTATCATTGGATGCGAACTGATATCGGGTACTGGCAGCATTTCCTGCACTGGGTGTTTGTTGTTGCAACTGGTGATTCATCCGGAGCGCTGTTAATCTGAAATATTATTTCTTTCGGTTTGGTAGATTCTCTATCTGAATGTGGAGTAGCTTTCTCATCGAATGTGACATCTTTAGAAATTCTTATTTTCTAGTTTTCCAATCCAATAATCTAAAATTTTTGCTTGTATTCTCATAACCTAAAAACATAAGTTTTATCGATTTATTATCCCACCTTTTACGGTTTTCTTTGGGAATATGCATATAAGCATTACAGCCAAATATTTTATAGTTAGCTACATTAGGCTTTGTGCCAAAGAAAAGTTCATAAGGTGTCGTTCCAGGGGTTTGCTTAGTCGCACTTCTATTTAGAATATTAGTGGCTGTGTTACATGCCTCAGCCCAAAAAAATCCTGGAAGATTTCGTGAATTTAGCATGGACCTGGCTGCTTCCACAATCGTACGATTGTCTCTTTCTATACGTCCTATCTGTTCGTGCACATAAGGTGCAGTGAACTCGTGAATTATCCCAAATCTTTTACATAAATCTGCAAAATTATCGCTTTTGAATTCTAGCGCATTATCAGTCCTAAGAACTTTTATCTTATTTCCAGTTTGAGTATAGATTAGAGTAGCATATTCTTTGAATATATCTAGCACATCTGATTTGTTTTAATAAAATAAATATGGCGATAACCACTAAAGTAATCTTTAAATAAGCAGAAATACAGATATTTACTTAATGATTGAGTCTGCATTGGGCCACAAATATCAGCATAAATAAACTCACCTAGCTGGTAGTTTTTTGCCATCTGAGGGATAGCACGACTTTCTATGAGCTTTTCCAAGTTGGCATCCTCACAGAAGAAAAATTCTCCCTCTAAATCTTGAGGCTGCAGACCATCCACCAATCCTTTGGTCGCCATCTCTCGAAGTGTAGCAACTGGAAGATGCGCAAGTCTCTCGTGCCACAACTGAAGCTTGTTCTCGCTGGTGATGTATCCTTGTGATGATGACGTAACCTTGAGATCCCTGTAGAGGCCGTCATGACGCACTCCTACGGCTTTTAGGTCATTATCCATGAAGATCTGTAGCTTGTCATGTTTGATAATGACGTTGAATCCTCTTCTTGTGGACGTAGAAAGGCTATACAAATTTTTCTTTAGTTGCGGCGAGTAGAGCACATTTCTTATGTACGTATTGTACCATCCACCGTCGACGTAGGCTTGAATCTCGATGTCTCCCATGCCTTCTGCAAGTAGTGTCGAGTTGTCTCCCAAGTAGATTGGATGATCACTGGTGAACGGCGTGTAGGTCTTGAACCACTCTCGTCGAAATGTCATGCTGCAGCTTGCACCGCTGTCAGCATACCAATATCATTGGGCTCTACTTGATTATCGCACAAAATAAGTCCATAATCACTTGAACTTCCTTTTGAATCATGAAGATTTTTGGATTTATTTTTATCATTAGCTAATCTTTTTCTACATTCGCGGCTCCAATGTCCAATTTGTGACAATAGTGGCATTTAGTGTTCTTCTTGGCATCTTGAAAAGAACGTTGTGTATCTTTAGGCTTCGTTCGTGCTTGCCTGTGTAATAAGGCCTCATCCTGTTTAGAAGAACCGCTTTGTTGATTCCTTGTTTCTTCAATCAAAAGTCTTGCAGTTAAATTGTTAAGTAGTTTGAGCTTTCGGATCTAACGATTCCCACGCTGCAACAAAGTAGCGCATACTCGAAGGCAAAGTATTTAAAATTTTTGCTACCTTTTGATCTTCCGTTATGGTTCCGCCCATTTGTGAAATTTGTGCAGAAATAATTTCAATTTTTGCTATGTAATCACTTATTGTTTCCGATGTCAATCGTGCATCGAAGAATTGTTGCCAAAGTAGCCATAGTAAATTCGGATTTTTGTTCATGAATAGCAAGTAATTTCTGCCACATTTGTGAAGCGGAAGTACAGTTCATCAGGGCTGAAGAAACCTTAATTCGATTGCCTGTGATAATAACATCCTTGCCTTAACGTCCTTTGATTTCCAATTCTGTAGTGAACTTTCAGAGTTACTGTCGGAGGAAACAACATTCGGCTTTATTTCTAAGCCTTCCAATAATTCTAGTAATTTTTGTTGTTCCATAAGAAGCCTGAATTGGAATTTCCATAGTGAAAAGTTTTCACCATTAAAAACTTCAATCCTTGAAAGACAATCTTCGCTCATCTTCTTTGTCTTGGAATCGGCCAACGACAAAAAGAAACTAGGGTTATGGTTGGCGGTTGACGCCTAAACTTCGAGCAAAACAAAGGCTTACTCACTGCTGGCGGTTAATCCTTTTAGGCGCAGTGGAAGCGTGCTGGGCCCATAACCTGTTGAAATTTGAGATTGAATCAAGGAATAAAAGGAATATTTATTAAACAAAGTAACTAAAAAAGATGTTGAAGTAGCAACATTTTAAAGGCAAGTCTATATAGGAAGGCGAGGGACAAAGACTAAATATCTTGACGTCGACCGCAGCGCCGCCGCGGCGTTGATTGGTCGATCCTCCAAAGCTCCATGCCAATATTTTGATCGCTATTCCAACAATTTCTAACTGGTATTATTCTTTCAAATTAAAACATTAATACTGCCTTAACTACAAATGAAAATTTTGGGAGGCCTGGCTCATTCATTGGTGAACCCTCCTAGCGGTTTGAAAAGAATCATACGTGTCAAAATTTCTTAATAATAGATCGCTGATGCATCATGTTAACATAGTTAAATGATGAAGTAGTTGATGCTTGCCCATCTATCGAATGAACATAAAATAATTGTTGATTTTTCTGATTTCCAAAATTAAAATCTTTATAGATGTCTTTT
>CP092864.1:133535884-133625046 GCA_030710605.1 Cordylochernes scorpioides | reverse complement strand
AGAATTGGTAAATCAAAAGACCTAGGAGAAATTTTTTGTTTAAAAATTTTGTAAGTATTACCAAAAGGAGATGTATTTTCAACTTCCTCCAGGAATACCCTCCAGCTTACATTTCTTGTTTTTTCAATAATATTCATATACTTATTTCGTATTTCTTTATACATTTTTTCATCAACTAGCTGTCTATTAGACCGTTTACCCCCGATAATATAGATTTCGAACATATTTAAAATGATTTTTAAAAAGTTCCAGTTCATCCGTCCACCAATTAAATGGATTATTATTTAAATATTTTGGTTTTAATCGTAGAGATGCATATGCAGCTTCAATTAATATGTCAGTTATGAGAGAAACTACACAGTTTATATCGTTTATATTTACCAATTTACCTAATTTCATCATTGCCTCATTTATCCTAGACACATTGATTGCCTGCTCATATTTTTGCCAATTGGCTCTTTTCTCTTGAAAATACCATGTAGAATTATTTTCATGTAATAAACTTTCTGTTTCCAGACTAATGTCGAATGAGATTGCGTGATGGTCTGTGATTTGCGAAAGATTTAACGTTTTCCATCCATTAACAAGTACATGAGCATGACTATTAGTAATAGTAAGGTCTATTATACTTAATCCTCGACATGTTTTGTTTCGATTGTTATGTATGAGCATATTGTGAAAATCAATTATAGGTTGAAGTCTTCTACCGTTTTGATTAATAATATTATCAAACCACATCTGACTTCGAGCATTAAAATCTCCAGCTAAAATCAATGGATTTGTGTTAAAATTTTTAATTAATTTATCAAGGAATTGAACATGACAGGTATCCATTTTATTAGGGTGTATTATTTATTATTTTGTGTATTATTTTATTAGGGTGTATTAATATTTGAAAGAATAATTTGCCGTTTAGTAGTTTGTACTGATATAGTGGTTGCAAATGAATTTGAAAACTCTTTAATTAATTTACATGATAAGAAAGGGTTTGTAACGATTGTTGCGGTATATATTGGAACTCCCGGTATATTTGCATAATATATTTTTGAACGCATATTAAAGATTACTTCATTATTTATACTATATGGTTCTTGAACTATAATCATATCATATTTTTCTTTAGAAATAAATTCCCTTATTTCATTATTAACCAAATTGCTTTTCCGCGTGTTTTGTTGTAGAATTTTTAATTTGAACATTGACAAAAAAAAAAAAAAAAAACAAGAATAAGTCTATTCTAATCCAAAGTAACAATATCATGATCTAAATCTGCATAACATGTTCTTTGTATCTCATATTTCATTTGTTGAAGGAACACAGGACATAATTTGTCATTAGAACGATGATTATTGCTATTCCTATATTTAGGATGTGTAGAGCAATTTATGCACTTGGGCAAGGATTGACAGTTAACATGTTGTTCATTGTCTCCGCAATTTTTACATTTTATGATGTTACATGAATTTTTACTATGACCATAACTAAAACAGTTTTGACATTGACGTACAAGCACCTTATCCTTCATATATGTAACCTGTATGTCTGTATATATACGTTGTAATTTCTTCATAATTTGGTATGTAGCCGGGGAAATGCGGAGAACAACATCCTGTACATCAGTATTTGATCTCATAGCGAACAGAACCTTTATCTTCTTCTCTCGACCTTCTAACTCTGGGTTCATATTGCATAAAATCGAAGGCAATTCCTTAATATCTGTAGATTTAGTAATTGACTTAAGAACAATTGTAGGATCTAGTGGTTTTGGTGCATAAATTAATGCTTTTTGATTTACCTCATCAATCTTTTTAAACTCTTCAATCAATGTATTCAAATCTTCACCTGAATCAACTTTAAGTATTACGCCAGATTTTGATTTTATTATTTTATTTATTTTGACTTTAGATCTATCATTTCTCATCTTTTTAATACCATTATTTACTTCGCCTAATACTTCAGCCGGGGAAACATTTAACTTGGATTTAAATATAATTGTTTTATCCGTTACGTTTTGATTTTGCATAACTATTTTATCGTCTTCACTAGTAACTCTCGTAGCTTGAGCATATGACCTATTATAAAATTGACTTGAAGGAGATATTTTCTTTATTGATTCGTCCAGATTTCCAAGTCTATCACAAATAGAGCCATTGATTACAGCGATATCTCCCATTGTATCCATCAATATATTCAATTGCTTCAGCAAACCCTGTACAATTGTAAGATCATTTTGATTTATGCTTTTATTTGTAGATGAGTACTTTGATTTTAATGTGTCAGCAATTTGTTCCGAGATGATCTTATGCTGAATCCTACATTCCTCAGTACGTTTTTCAATTTTATCGACCATATTGTTCTAACAAGCGGCAAGCGGTCGCGCCGCGCCGTCTGCTGATATGCAAATCAGCTGTATATAAAATGTTTAAGTATACTTAAGAGTTGGTTATTATATTTATAATAATATAAAAAAGTAAGGTATAAAAGATTTTAAATTTCAAAAACAACTCTAAAAACAAATTGTAGTAATATTTACCGGAATTCGCGGAGCGCTGCAAGAACACGTCCGCCCGACGATAGGTGACAAGCTACATTTTGGGCAAGTGGGGTAGATTTTGTTATTATTTTCTATCTTCAATGGCTTGAGATGGCCTGTTCTAAATCTTGTTAGTGTTGTTTGATGCTGTCTATTTCTGATGTTTAGAGCTCCTCCTGGGTTCACTCCACGGTACCAACTGTGCTTAGGTGGGATCCTCCAGTTTTTGTTTATTTTTGTTTTGGCTACTGTTTCTATTTCTTTAAAAGTAAGTTTATTTTTCTGTGGCAAGGGTTCTTTTGTGCCTTTTTTCGCTAGCACATCAGCAGGTTCATTGCCTTCAATTCCAACATGTGAGGGTATCCATTGAAGGTGAATGTTTGAGGTTTTTGAGAGTTTTTGGAGATAACCAATTATGTTCCTGCTTACTTTGTCACTGAGTTCCCCTGTGTGACTCAAGTGTTGTATGGCACTTCTACTATCAGTAAGAATCCAGATATCTTGATAATTAGTATTTCTGATGGATTTTAAGGCTTCATAGATGGCTATAAGTTCTGATCTGAAGACTGAGCAAAAATCTGGGTTTCTTCTGTTCATTTTCTCAATGCCATTTGTAGTTTTGATGAGGCAGCCACTGCCAGTGTGTCCCAACTCATCTCTGCTACCATCGGTACAGATAGTTATTGCTTTTTTAGGAATGTTATATTAATTATTTCTAATGATAATTGTTTTAAGTATTCTGGATTTTGGTATTGTTTGTTGGTGGGTTCATTTAAAGTGTCATTAAAAATAACATTTTGTAGTGGTTCGCATGGAGAATTTTTTTCTGCTAAATAATATTTTTCTATTTTATATTTCAAAAGTCCATTTCTCTTGGCCAGGTGGAGAGGACCTTCTTTTTTGATTCTTAGATTGGATTCCCAATTAAGTATATAATTGGAAGTTCTGTGTTTGTTTCCATAACTCTTGATTTTGTTTATATATTTTGGCAGATTGTAGCTTCTTCTATCCTTTAAGGGCATAATGTCTGCCTCGTAAAGTACAATATCGTTAGGGCAGGTATTTCGAAGACCTGTAATAATTCTAGCTGCACTTAGTTGTATCCTTTCCAGTGATTTTAGATTTGTTTCAGATGCCGTACCATAGATTTGATATCCATATTCCAGGATAGGTCTAATTAGAGATGTGTAAGTTAATTTTAGTGTGGTTGCATCGGCTCCCCACTCTCTTCCTGAAATATATTTCAGGAATTTTAGTCGGTCTCTTCCTTTTCTAATAACTTCTTCAATATGTTTACTGGAGTTAATTTCTGGATCCAGGGTGTAGCCAAGATATTTAGGATGTTTATTATATTGTAATTGTTGTTTTTTCAGAATAATATTTGGCCTTATTTTGTATAGTTTCTTATTGGTAGTAAAAAGACAGGTTTCAGATTTTTGGGGGTTAAATTCTAATTTATGTTTATTAGCAAATTTTTCTAGGTGGAGAAGAGTCTTGTTCAAATCCCTTTCAGCTTTTTTTCCAGTTAGTGTTACTGCTCCATAGAATAATGTCATCAGCGAAAAGTCCAATATTAGTTTTATGTGAAATTTTTTCTTCTATGCATGCAATAAATAGGGTGAAGAGAGTTGGGCTTTTCGTCTATGGCACATGTAGAGATCTAAAGCTGCACCGGCTAGGGAAAATATTAAAGTAGGAATTAGCCTTTCCTTTTTGGCTAAATAGTTTTCATTTAGACTAATAAAATTCTTCAAAGTACACAAAATTATAAAGGCAAAATAAGTAATTTAAATCTTTTTGCTTTTTCATAATATTATTACATAATGAATTTATTTGAACCTAAGAACTTTTGAAATAAAAGAAATAGAATGAAAGGATAATTTAACATTATAACCTAGACTATTCTTCAGGCGTGATTATGGTTATATTTCTTTTGGGGAGGTAATCGACTAGCATATTGGATTGTGAAAATATAAGAATACAATAATCATTATGTATATTATTATAAACAAGAAATATTCACACTATTTGAAAGTAAGGAGGCATCATGAGTTTTCATAATATTCTATGAAAAGTTTATATATATAGTAATTAAATATATATAATAAAAAGGTATATATTGGATTGAATAAAATATTTATTTTCCAATATATCGGTTGGCTGAACGCCAACCTTTGTCAAGTAATTACATTTTTGTATAAACAAACTCAGCGCCGCATATAGGGTTATAAAATCACAGTTAAAATATTTTTTAAATTCAATATAATTAAAATTTTATATTTTAATTGTTGTATTATAATACTAAGCGGTGCTGAGTTTGTTTGAACAAAAATGTAATATCATGACAAAGGTTGGCGTTCAGCCAACCGATATATTGAAAAATAAATATTTTATTCAATCCAATATATACCTTTTTATTATCTAAAGATTTAAATATATATTTCTCTATTTTCAGAAATATATAGTAGTATTTTGAAGAAAACTGACGACTTCGAAAAGCCCCAACATTCCATCATTGGGGATATCAGAATCATCATCAGTATCATGATCTTGGTCGAATACATCAAGGAGGAATTGTGTCACTTGAGGAGGGACTTCTTGAGGATTATCATCTAGCATCTCTGTAGCATTGACTTTGTCCTCAACCGCCATGATATCATAGTCCTCAGGACCTCTGACATTGTAAACAATCTCAGTAAAATTTCTCCGGCATATTGGACAGGAGTTTGTCTGCTCAGACCATGTCTTGAGACAGTCCAGGTGGAATTGGTGCATGCAGTTTCTGGGATGGCAGAGGTTATCTTGGCTGATGGTGTCCAGGCAGATGGAGCAATCTTCTGCTTCAGACATCAGGTTTCAAAATATCAAGTTAAATATTTATTCTAAAAGTCGATATTTTTCAATTGAATTTATTTCTAATTTTTAACAGTTAAACAAAAGTCAGAACTTAACAAAAGTCATTGCTTAACATATTGTAAATAACAACCTTGAAATTTCTTCTATCTGCTTATGTTGTTGCTTATTTTTTAGTGTATATGTTTATTTAATGATCTTTTTCTTAATTGAATATTTTATTTTTGACAATGCTGTTACCTACTCTACTACAATATAAATTATTGTAAATAGTGTCACGCGCAATTACCCAGATTGGATATAGCGTGTCTCATTTGCAACTGGGAATAAATAAATTATATTTCTATTATATATATATTAATGCATTATTAATATATATATATATTATTTTGGATAAAAGGTATCTCCTGAAAAAAATAAACTTTTATCCGGCAGAGTTTCCTCACCACTCTGGAAGTACCTGCCTCGGCGCGTTACCCTTTTTGGCGGTTCACCCCCCAGGAGCCCTAAATGGTCCTGAGAAGTCCTATTCCACTTCTAGCTTTTACTAACCCCACCATCGGATCTGACCTGATGGCGCCAGCAAAGCTAGGGCCCTAGAACTGACCAATTGTTGAAGACTCGTGTCCCAGGAAACTGAATAATTTTACAAACCAAGATAAATTTGATATAAATTTTCAATAGGTTATAAGCTATGAAAATAAGGAAATCATGTTCACAATTTCATATGATGTTGGGATATTATTGATTTATAATTCCAGAAAATGGAACATTTTTTACAAAGTTAATTTAATGGTTCATCTATGATAGAGATGATATCTGACAAGATTCTCAAGGAAAATTATTAAGATTATAAGATTGATTGTATTTGATGACTATGTGGTGATATTCCTACACGTAGTTCTTGAAATTCTGGTAGCTGGATAGTATCTAGCAATTGGACTCTGTTTCTTAAAATTGTTTTCTATACGGCGACATCTTCTTGATAATATCAGTGTAATATTAATAACACATTCAAAGTGATTGTCGTAAAGATAGAGGCTGCCTGGCCGGCATTCATTGTTCTTCAAATATAAGACACTTCGACCAGTAAATATTTTTATTGTCTGGCCGAAGTGTCTTTTATTTGAAGAACAAAGTGATTGTGTATGTGTAAAAGGTATATTTTGTTTTTACTTCTTGTACATACAGTGCTGGTCATGAAAATCACGGTGGTAAGAGGTTTGTGACTACTCATACTTTAGGTACACCAAATGTCTTTACTAGTTATTTCAGGCAATGGAACCATGGGGTTAATGTCTGGATATATATTAAGTAAATGTTAGAAAGCAATAAATAACGAAATTAATTTTTAAATGTCAAAGGGACTAAATAATTAATAAGAGCCTAATTTATTGTCAAAAAAACTGTTGTCTCTAACAGAATTCAAATGTTAGAAATTATTTTATTAATATGTCATAAGCACTATATATGAAATCCGATTCATAGGTGAAACGTGTGGTTTCAAAAAGGAGGACATTCACATGTAACCTAAGAAATCATGGCGTGAGGGAGGTTGTTTTATCTAATCTAAAAATACTTTCTATACATGTAAAACCTTATTATGAAATATACAATTCTTATATCGATGGTATGGATATCATATTCTTATGGATAGATAATTAAGGTGGTATGATTCTTGAGAATGTTATATATTTTCGTATATGTTGTAAAATAGAAGACAAACTACCTGAGAAGCCAAGATTCCAAAGTAAAGTTGGGGGAAGATGGGTGTACTCTAGCTGCGGGGGATGGCCATGTGTCAGAGGAACAGGTGCCAAAAAATGGCATTCGTGTGGGGGGGAGGTCAGAGTCTGGTCACATCTGCGGAGAGTGGAAGACGCGGTGAGTTGCCTCCAGGAGTGTGGATGATCCTGCAAGACGGTACCAGAACCACGGCATCGGAGCGGCCTACAAGGTGATGTAGCACAGGCTGGACCTGGACAGCATGGAGCGGAACGTTGACAAAAAATGGCATTCGTGTGGGGGGGGGGGGAGGTCAGAGTCTGGTCACATCTGCGGAGAGTGGAAGACGCGGAGAGTTGCCTCCAGGAGTGTGGATGATCCTGCAAGACGGTACCAGAACCACGGCATCGGAGCGGCCTACAAGGTGATGTAGCACAGGCTGGACGTGGACAGCATGGAGCGGAACGTTGACAAAAAAGATCCTTCTGATAGCGGACATTTGAGACCAGTCCATCTAAATGTACCTAGTTCTCAATCCCATTAACAGCTCCTGGCAATAAAGTATAATGAACTAATCTGTATCCACAATGAACCTACATTAAACCTTGTACGCAAACAACGACCGCTGAAAAGCGTCATAACAATATTGAAGACAAAGCTATGGAAAGGTTTAGAATAATTATATACGCATTTATATAGTTTGCTAATAGTGAATTTCATATAGGTGAAATATGTCAGAAATTATTTATGATTATATAACTTCGATATTGTTGGAATAATCAATTTCTCTCTCAACATTCTACTCTTCTTTTATTTGTTTTGACCAATTGACCGCTATATATATATAAATTATTTCTACCATTGTAGTAGTGGAGTATGTAAAGCAAGCTGCTTTAACTTTATGTAAAATTTGAGCATAACTTATTAAACTTTCTATCTTTAAAAGCCAATTCCCGGCCTTCTCCTTTCCTTTTTTTCAACAGGGGTTGGGCCGAGAACTGATTGCCTAAGAAATTAAGAATGTCCAGTTTATATCAAATTGAGAAGTTGAATAAGCAAAACTTTGAGACATGGAGGCTTCAAATGCAAATGATTCTTATTCACTGTGATCTGTGGAATTATGTTAATGAAGCCAATATCAAACCTGAACCCGGTAACCAAGAGTTTACTAATTGGCAAAATAAGGATCAGAAGGCTCTCGCTACAATTGTATTGAGCTTGAATCCATCAGAACTAGTTCATGTTAAGAACTGCAAGACTGCCGAGGAGGCCTGGAAAAAGATAGAAGAAGTTTATCGACCAAAAGGACCTGCGACGAGAGTTTCCCTGACCAAAAGGCTAATACAGATGAAAATGAGGCCTAATGATGATTTGAAAGATTACCTGAGTAAATTTACTTCATTGGTAGACAATCTAGATGAAATTGGGGCTCAAGTACCCGAAGACTTTTTAGTTATACTCTTGTTGTGTAGTCTTCCAGAATCGTACGAAGGATTCAGAACTGCAATAGAAACCAGAGATGAGCTCCCAAAACTTGAAACTTTAAAGGTGGAGATTATAGAAGAAGATCAAAGACAACGTGGAATGGAGGGAACTTCGTCTGGAGAACAAAATGCCTTTTTTGGAAATCCAGAAAGAAAAACTACTAATTCCACTAAACCACCAAATCGGAAGGATTTTAAATTTAACTGCTATTACTGTGGCAAGAAAGGACACAAAGCGGCTGACTGCTGGTCAAAAAGGAACACTAAAAGGAACAATACACGAATGGCTGCTTCTCTAAGAATTAGAGATGAAAATATTCTTAATGTTGACGAATGGTGCCTGGATAGCGGCGCAACTGCACACATGTGCTGCTTAAGAAACGCATTTTCAAATTTAAGAGAAACAGAGCCAATAGCCGTTAAATTAGCGAACGACCAAAGCATAGAAGCTTTAGGTACAGGAACGGTAGAATTGGAAGTTTTCGAACATGGTGAACCATTTTTATTAAAATTAGAAAATGTGTTGTTTGTCTCAGGACTGAAGGGAAATTTGTTTTCAGTCAGCACCTGCACAGAAAAATCATTCTTTGTAAAATTTATGAGAGGAAAAGCGGAAATTGTGAATCCATTGAGGAAAATTTGCATAGAAGCTTACAAAAGAAACGGACTTTACATATTGCGTCAAACTAAATATGCAAAAACACAATTTACCAGAATGTGTATAGACAGAAATAGCAGTGAAATTTGGCATAGTAGGTTTGGTCATCTTAATTTTGATGACCTTAAGAAATTGCAGAGAGAGAATTTAGTCAATGGAATACCCAAGGGTGAATATAAAAGTATAACAAGTTGTGAAACTTGTATTAGGGGTAAACAGACTCGATTGCCATTCCCAGAAGTCTCTCTGACAAAGTCAACAGAGCTACTGCAACTTATTCACTCTGACATATGTGGACCGATGAGAACAAAGTCATATGGCGGTGCATTGTACTTCGCAACCTTTATTGACGATTTCTCACGAATGATATTCACTTTTGTTATGAAACAAAAAGTGAAATTTTCAAAGGATTTAAATTCTTTAAAAGATTTGCTGAGAAACAAACTGGCAAGAAAATTAAAGCAATCAGAAGTGACAATGCAGCAGAGTATTTGAGTACAGATTTTAAAGAATATTTATTGGAGGAAGGCATTAGACATCAGCTCTCAGTTGAATATTCTCCGCAACAAAATGGAGTTGCTGAAAGAGCGAACAGAACTCTGGTAGAAATGACTAGATGTTTCATAATTCAAGCGAACCTCCCAGATCCACTTTGGGCTGAACTTGTGCATACATCTACATACATTAGAAACAGATGCCCAAGAACAAATGAAAGTCGAACTCCGCATGAAATATTTACAGGAAGAAAACCAACCGTTTCTCATTTAAGAATGATTGGATGTAAATGTTTCGCTGTTGACAACCGTCCGAGAAGAGGAAAATTCGCTCCTCGTAGTGAAGAATACCGACTGGTTGGCTATTCTCCCGAATCAAAGGCGTACAGATTATGGAAGCCTGGAACAGGCATGATGATAAAAAGTCGAGATGTACGTTTCCTTGAATCTGAAAATTCTACCTTAAGGAATGACGTGGTGCAAATTGAAGCTATACCACAGAAAAAGGATGATACATCATTAGAGGAGGAAAGTCTTCAGAATGATGAAAAAACTTTGCCCGGAACTGATTCGGAGTTTTTGAGCGAACCATCAGAAACAATGGAAGTCATCTCGCAGAGAGGAAGAGGAAGACCAAGAATCTTACGTACTGGAAAACCGGGAAGACCACGAAAGGAATACCTTGAAGCTAATTTGTCTAAGGATTTTAGACAGAACACCAGTTTGCCAGATCCAAAGGATTTAGATCAAGCCTTGTCTAGTGAAGATTCGCATCTATGGAAAGGGGCAATGAAGGAAGAGTACAGTTCCCTTTTGAAGAATGGAACTTGGGAACTTGTCGATCCTCCTAAAAACAAAAACATAATAGGAAATAAATGGGTCTTCCGAAAGAAATTTAGAGCCGACGGCTCTATTGAACGGTATAAGGCTCGACTTGTAGCAAAAGGTTATTCCCAAAAATACGGTATTGATTATGAGGAAACCTTTGTACCAGTTGTACGCCACAGTACGATCAGAACAGTTTTAGCCTTGGCCGTTGAATATGATTTGCTGGTCCATCAAATGGATGTTCAGTCTGCCTTCTTGAATGGTGATGTCAAAGAAGAAATTTACATGACACAACCAGAAAATTTCGAGTCAAAGAAATATCCAAGAAGGGTATGTAAACTAAAGAAGGCTATATATGGTCTGAAACAGGCTGGAATGACTTGGCATGCAAAGCTCGATTCAGTATTAAAAGAAATGGGCCTAGAACAGATGAAAACTGATAACTGTGTCTACATTAAAAGAGAAGAAGGAGTTCTTCTGGTTGCAATATATGTTGATGATATGATTATTGCTGCAGAAGAAGAGAACACGCTGATTTGCTTCAAAGAAAGTATGAAGAAGTTGTTTGAGATAAATGATCTTGGAGCATTGAATTATTGTCTTGGGATACGGGTACAGAGAGGAGTGGATGGATCTATATCTCTCGATCAGGAAAGATACATTGAAGAACTTCTAGAGAAATATGAGATGAAAGAATCAAAACCGATCTCTACGCCCATGGACCCTAATTACAAAGTAACAAAAATATCACCTATAGATGGTGAGAATGAGCCAGTAGATAAGGTAGAGTATCAATCTTTGATAGGATCACTGATCTACCTATCTGTCTCAACAAGGCCTGATATTGCCTATACGATCAGTACTTTAGGGCAATTTAGCAACGATCCTAGAAGACAACATTGGAATATTGCAAAGCGTGTTCTCCGCTACTTGAGAAAAACATCGGGCCTAAAGATTACTTTCAAAAAATCGACGAAGGAACTTTATGGTTATGTAGACGCGGATTGGGGCGGAAACCTCATGGACAGAAAGTCTCATTCAGGATTTGTGTTTTACTTGGCGGGCGGTCCAATAGCGTGGGAATCCAAAAAACAACAAACTGTTTCCCTTTCAAGTACTGAATCGGAGTACATCGCACTTTGTGAAGCTGGTAAGGAGGCTGTTCACATAAGGATGCTTTCAGATGAATTAGGATTTGGTGAAATATTGGAAGGACCTACAGTTTTGAAGACTGACAATCAGGGAGCTCGGCAATTGACAAGGAATCCTGTGTACCATGCGCGAACAAAGCACATTGACATCAAATGGCATTACATCAGAGATATTTATGGTGAAGGTCTTGTCGAGGTCGTCCATACACCAATCCAGGAGAATGTTGCGGATATCTTCACCAAGAGTCTGACAAAGGTCTCTCATGAGAGATGTATTTGTGAATTGGGAATGTAGAGATTGAGGGAGGGTGTTGGAATAATCAATTTCAACATTCTACTCTTCTTTTATTTGTTTTGACCAATTGACCGCTATATATATATATATATAAATTATTTCTACCATTGTAGTAGTGGAGTGTGTAAAGCAAGCTGCTTTAACTTTATATAAAATTTGAGCATAACTTATTAAACTTTCTATCTTTAAAAGCCAATTCCCGGCCTTCTCCTTTCCTTTTTTTCAACAGATATTTGTAGCTGTTTTAAAAGTTGCTAACCAAATACAAATTAAATATATGTTTAAAAGGTAGAATTGACCACTTTTCGGTGTCAATGGTCCCCGAGATTTCAGTATATCCGTGTAAATAGACAGGGCTCTGACAACTTTTAACTAGGAATTTTCAAACAGCATATTTCACTTGTGCACAAGTTGCGCAACTTCTGTTGATAATGCTATGTACCACGTGTACTCGGGAAAAAGGCACAATAGAATGTCTCAGAAGTGGGCATTTTTGGTATATTCACGAGATAAAAATGAACCACAATCAAATGAAAATGGATTTAAACAGCCCTTTTATATAATTTTAAGTATAAAATCTTGATATGCGAAGCATATATAGAGAAAAGATAATTATATGCTATCTTGACTAATCCCATGCGTACTTTGAATAATTGAGAAAAACATTAACAGCAATCCCATCTAAGAAAGCGTCAATTTTGGATTTAAAAGAGCTAGATATAATAAACTGTGGATTATAGGTAGTCAAATTGGAATAAATTGCTGTCGCAGCAATCGACCTCTTTTGAACAATGGCGCCTTATTCAGGTATGCGTCCACTGAGATTCAACAGATAATTATTTATATAAAGCAATAAGGCCACATTTATATATAAGAAATGTAAGTATTTAAAAACTTGAATGTTTCTTCTATACACAAGACAAACTTCTACTGATCTTACTGCAATGACAAAATAATTGGGAGGGCTTGGCTCATCAGTGGTGGATCTCTTCCAGCAGTTTCACCAATTTAATCTACCAGACCGTTTCTTAGAGCTCTAATACTGTATTGGACTATTCTGATTTTATACGCTGCACTGAAGGGTGGAATCTTAGAAATGGTATTTAAGTAAACTTAATTTAACAAAATCAGCAAGCAGCCCAGGCAGGAATGAATATGTATTAAATTGGTAAACTATGGACATAAGATTTTAGGAGAGTAGAATTGCATATAAATATTTGCATCGAGCGAGGCTCTTCCTCAAACAATAAAGACAAGTTAGGCATAAATTAATATAAAGCAATAACGCACCTGTTTGCGGAAGTGCATTGTTCGATGCAAATATTTATAGGTAATTCTACTGTCCTAAAAGCTTATGTCCATAGTTTACCCGAATATCATTTCTGAGATTTCACCATTCAGTGTAGAATATATAAGCAGAATAATCCAATACAGTATTAGAGCTCTAAGAAGTGGTCTGTTAGGGTTTCACCATTGAGGAGCCAAGCCCTCTCAATATTTTTCATCGCAGTAAGGACAGTAGAGAGGTTTGATTTATGCTAAAAAGAAACATTAGTGCTTTTAAATACTTTTATTTCTTAGATACATATTTAGTTAAAAGACATAGATGGGGCATCTATACCATTAATCATTTCTCTCACAAATAATTCAAACATCTCTACTGTCCTTACTGCGTTAAAAAATAATGAGAGGGCTTGGTTCATCAGTGATGAATTGTTTTCTGAAGAGAAGTGCTCGATGCAAATATATATGCGATATTCTACTGCCCTAAGAACCCATGACCATAGTGTGCTAAAATAACATACCTAAGATCCCGTCTTACTGTCTCATATATGGGCAGAATTGAATATTACATTCTTGAAGCAGATGGCCTCCCAAATCTTTAGGTCCATAAGCTGGCATGCTAAGCATTCCCTTAGCTGCTATCCTGCTCAATAGCCAAGCAACGGGATCCAAACCGGGGTTGAGATTTGGTACTGGAAAAACCAACTCCCATATTAAAGCACCTAGAAGGGTTTATATACTGGTGGCCTTGAGTCACAGCACAATAGAGAAACAATCTACTGTGTCCAGCAGGGACCGCGGCCACCGGTCGACCCTGTTCACCCACAGCTGAGATAAAGTTCAGCTGCCACGTCGTGGGCTTTCTCAAGAAGCTTGCTGTGAAATCTCAGCAGCTCAGTTTCGATAGCGTTCCCGGCTCTTTTTCTCTCTTCTTTCACACCCACCAATCTTGGACAATCCAAGGCATGCTTGGAAAATGGCGTGCTCCCAGATCCCTTTCTCCACAGATGCAACCAGGATTGCTTTTAATTTTTAAATCTGTGGAGACTCCTGGGGAAGAATCCATGTCCCGATACCACTAAGTTTGAGGGACATAGCCTTTACATAGTACTTGGGCATGTTCACCCAATTGTATACCTTCCTCTTTTTCCTCTGTTCCTAAATCTTTCTATCCACAGGTCCTGGACGTGCCCTCTGACTCTCATATACACCTCTTTCTTGGTTATTGGGAAATCCACTGATATTCCTTTCTGGCATCCATCTTTCGCGAGCCTATCTGCCAACTTTTTTCCTTCAATGATGCTAGTTTATTCGAGGTCCTCTTTCATTCCATGACACTTCTATCATCACATTCCTATCTATCCAAATGTTTTTCCTGATGCCTTCCTCCTCTAGGTTCAACCCCAGGGAGACTAACCCAGCGAGGACCAACAGTGCCTCTGTGCTGGTAGTATGGTATCTCCCTGTGATCCCAACGGCCGCCGTCCTTTGCACCCTTTCCGATGCCACCTTGTGGTCCCTATTTCGCTGTCACCAGGCCCTGGAAGCGTAGTATAGTAGTATTGACTCGACGCAGGAAAGGTAGAGGTTCTTAAAATGGTACCCTCCTTTCCCCTTCTGTTCAGAGACAATCTAGACAGCCTGCATAGCGCCTCCCTACCTTTCGCCTCCATCCCATCAGGTGTACCTGTGATGCCTTTGCAGTACTTGAAGGCTGATCGGAGCATCGGGGGTAGCTGGGCGTCACTGGAGCACTGGAGGTGGTCTTAGAGTGCTGAGGTAGAGGTTCAAAAATTTGGAATTCTTGTAATGCGCACCACGTAGTGAGGAAGAATAGGTGCCTCGAAATTAGGGGTCGAGTTCTTCTATTCGGAGAGCGTTGTCGGGTGCACTATTCTGACTAAAAGTTGTTCTTGTGTGTACAATCCTTCAGTCTCGGTGTTCATAATAATTACCTCTTAACGTATATGTAGTTGAGGTACAAGGGTTGTTTGGTCTTGGGGTAATTTCAAAGTATTTTAGTTGCGACAAACTTTGCGTAGATAACATCGGTTTTTCCTGGGAATAAGTCTACGAGGGTCTCTCAGACTTCGGTGTTTAATTTTGAAAACAAATATCTCGGCCTGAAAAGGTCTAGCAGATAATGGATAATATATCATAGAAGATTTATTTCTAGTCTATGCTGCTGAATAGAGTAAAACTCGGATCTCCAGTGACTGGGGATGTTAAATGTCAGCCAAGTCTGTCTTCTCTGCCTTATAGACTAGAACTGAGTTGTGTTAAAAGAAAAACTTCCTTTCTGGGGCCACCATGTGAATTCAAGGCTTTGAAACGGCCTCCAAGACATTTATGTAGGTGTCAGCGTTCACCCTGAAGCCCTGTTCAAAGAAGTGGGGAGACATGACCTCCCCTTCAGTGCTGATGACGCCAAAAAAGATCACGGGAGCAGGGAATCACGTG
Organism: Cordylochernes scorpioides; assembly: GCA_030710605.1. Lineage (NCBI taxonomy): Eukaryota > Metazoa > Arthropoda > Arachnida > Pseudoscorpiones > Chernetidae > Cordylochernes > Cordylochernes scorpioides. The sequence continues at coordinate 133,609,281 of CP092864.1, read as the reverse complement.
TGTATCACGAAAGGTGACTTTAAGGGGTCTTTACAAATCCAACGATCACATCTGACATTTAAATTTGGTCCTATTCAACGTTCTTTTCATCAGAGAGGAACCTCAGAACGCCACAAGAGTCATGTGTCAGGTTTCTGAGGAAAGAAGTAGCCTTTTCTGCTTTCCTTCATAGCCTCAGTCATCAATTGGCATTTCTAAAGGGATCAGGCTTGAGACCGTAGTTGCTCTAATGGAAAGTTCTAATTTAAATAGGTCAATACCCAACTTCTTGTCTATGGCTCCCATGATCTTTTTTCCAGGGTCTCCATCAATCTTGACATTTGACAAATTCTTCGTCACTTACCCTTTCCGAACGACGCGGGTGCTTTTTCTTGCAGACGTTCCTTCTTCGTCACTGTCGACCTTATCAGACTGCTTCTGTGCACATGTTAAACAGTGTGTTCTGGTAGATTAAGAAAATCCAATGTCTCTTTTAAGCTCCTCTCGGCACGCCGAGAAACGATTATGGCGCCTTCTCGATTAACATATTGTTATATGTTGGGATGTAGATTGTTCACTAGTGATGCCGTAGAATCCAGAACGAGTTGACATTAAAAGGAGGAGATTATATTATTACAGTAACAAGGAAGATGATTGTATAGCGAAATACACGGTAGAATCAAAAAGTTCCCGAACTTTTAAAAAATAAAATATAAACAACTTTTTAAAAATGTAAATCAAATTTACTGTAAATCATAATGTCTAAACTATAATTTAATTTAGCAACGCCAGTAAATTCTCATGCGTAGTTTTTTTTTTAGGCATATTTTTGTTGTAAGTATTTGGCTCGCGTCGGGTTTTGCAATTTCATCATTTGAGCAAAGTACAAATATTGACTTTTGTGTAAATTTAAAAAGGTCTTTCACATAGACATTAGCATTAATGAATGAGGCTTATGAAGACGAAAAATTGTCACGAACGCAAGTTTATTTCTGGTATAAACGTTTTAAAGATGGCCGCAAGAGCATCGCAGATGATTCAAGGTCAGGTCGGCCATTGACATCAACAACGGATCGCAATATTGGACAGGTACGTGATTTAATTGTTGCTGATAGAAAAATTACTATTGATAATATATCAGAAATACTTGGAATTTCGTGTGGTAGTTGCCAAAAAATTATTGGTGATAATTTAAACATGATAAAACTTTGTGGTTATTTTCTCATGAAATTTAACAGATCAACAAAGAGAAACCAGACTATCAATTTAAAAATATTTAATTAAACTAAAAATAATTATTCTGATTTTTCAAAAAGAATAATAACTGCTTATGAAACATGGTGCTTTCTTTTTGATCCACAAACCAAAAAACAATCACTCGAATGGTACACACCAAGTTCTCCAAGGAGGAAGAAAGTTTGTCTTGACAAGTCCAAAGGAAAAGTAATGCTTGTAGTGTTTTTCGATTATTCAGGACTTGTCTATTATGAATTTATTAAAATAGGGAATACTATTAATAAACAGGTATACAAATAAATACTTGTGCGCCTTCTTGATGCGTTAAGAAGAAAAAGAGACAAACTTTTTAAACCAAAACAGTGGAAATTGCTACAAGATAATGCCCCTGCTCATAGAGCCATTATTGTTCGAGACTATTTAGCCAAACACTCTGTATCTGTCTTGCCGCATCCTCCTTACTCTCCTGATATCGCCCCATGCGATTTCTTCTTCTTTCCAAAACTTAAAATGATGTTAAAAGGGAGGCGCTTTTCATTGTCATCAGAAGTAATTGAAAATGCGATGGTGGAGCTAAAAAAGCTTAGAAAAATTTACTTTGAACTAGCATTTCAACAGATATTTTCACGCTAGAAAAAAAAGTGTGTAGATAAACAAGGCTCCTATTTTGAAAACTTTCATGTTTAAATTACTATACTATGAATAAATATTTAATTTTTAAAAAGTTCGAGAATGTTTTGATCCTACCTTGGATAAAAGTTTGACATTTTTTTCTCAAGTTTGGGTGCATTTTATCACTTTAAATTATATTTCTATTTTCTAGCGGACCCGCCCGGCTTCGCCCGGGTTTTACCCGAGTGAATGTTTGTCTAACGAACATTTGTTAAAACAATTCTCTTTAAACTTATAAAACGTACTCGGCTTCGCCCGGGGTTTTACCCGAGTAAAGGTTTGTCTAGCGAACATTTGTTAAAACAATTCTCTAAAACTTATTAAAAAATAAAAAAGATATATTTTGATAATTTGAAACTCGTAAATTTGAATCTCTCGATAAATGAACATTTTTTCCCGGTCCCTCTGTGCCGTGTCATCCTGAATTTTGTCTTTCCTAATTTTCTACATTACAAAATCATCGTTTTATCTAGTGAACATTTTTTCCCGGTCCATTGAAAAATACTCGATAAGTTGAATAAAATCAATATTAATTGGTTCCCTCGGTAATTGGAAGTTAAAGGAATAGTATCTTCGCCTTGGAATTGTATCATTATTCTTGTCGCAAATAAATTGCCGTGTCATCCTGAGATAATCTTACTTTTGATAAATAATATTTAAGATAACAAACTTAGTGATAAGAAAACTTGTTATCATCGTCACAATGGGGGCGCTGCTTGCGAGTTAAATCTACAAATCTGCAAATAACTCTAAGGATATTCAAGATATTCATGAAATTATTTTTCAAAAACCTTCCCGGTGATATACCTAATAATATCCCAAAGTTTCACGGCGATTGGATGTATGGTTTTTGAATCTATAGAGTACAGACAGACAGACATTCAATTTTATATATATAAGATAATATAAAAGAGTTTTAAAAATTGTAAAAAAAAAAAATGCATCGGCCGGGAATCGAACCCGGGCCGCCCGCGTGGCAGGCGAGCATTCTACCACTGAACCACCGATGCTTAAAAAAATGGCCATATTTAGGTATTCATTCCATTCCGGATTAGTCCGCGTAAAAAAAAGTTCTTCAAATGAAAAAAAAAGTAATAGCCAAAAATACTAATCAAAATGCAGCCGAAAATGTTCCTCAGGTTTATAAAAAGCGACATGCAAAATATGGTACCAATTGGTTCAGTAGTTTTTGAGTTTATCGCGAAACAGACAGACAGACAGAAATTGACTTTTATATATATATAGATAGATAGATAGATAGATTTACTCTTCATTGTTGGCTTTTTAACTTACATTCATTCTTCATTGTTGGCTTTTTATATTACATTCACTCTTCATTGTTGGCTTTTTATTTTACATTCACTCTGTTGGCTTTTTATATTACATTTACTCTTCATTGTTGGCTTTTTATCTTACATTCACTCTTCTTTGTTGGCTTTTTATATTATATTTACTCTTCATTGTTGGCTTTTTATCTTACATTCATTCTTCATTGTTGGCTTTTTATATTACATTCACTCTTCATTGTTGGCTTTTTATCTTACATTCATTCTTCATTGTTGGCTTTTTATCTTACATTCACTCTTCATTGTTGGCTTTTTATCTTACATTCATTCTTCATTGTTGGCTTTTTATCTTACATTCATTCTTCATTGTTGGCTTTTTAATTACATTCACTCTTCATTGTTGGCTTTTTATCTTACATTTACTCTTCATTGTTGGCTTTTTATCTTACATTCACTCTTCATTGTTGGCTTTTTATATTATATTTACTCTTCTTTGTTGGCTTTTTATCTTACATTCATTCTTCATTGTTGGCTTTTTATATTACATTTACTCTTCATTGTTGGCTTTTTATCTTACATTCACTCTTCATTGTTGGCTTTTTTCTTACATTCATTCTTCATTGTTGGCTTTTTATATTACATTCACTCTTCATTGTTGGCTTTTTATTTTACATTCACTCTGTTGGCTTTTTAAATTACATTTACTCTTCATTGTTGGCTTTTTATCTTACATTCACTCTTCATTGTTGGCTTTTTATATTATATTTACTCTTCATTGTTGGCTTTTTATCTTACATTCATTCTTCATTGTTGGCTTTTTATATTACATTCACTCTTCATTGTTGGCTTTTTATCTTACATTCATTCTTCATTGTTGGCTTTTTATATTACATTCACTCTTCATTGTTGGCTTTTTATCTTACATTCATTCTTCATTGTTGGCTTTTTATCTTACATTCATTCTTCATTGTTGGCTTTTTATATTACATTCACTCTTCATTGTTGGCTTTTTATCTTACATTTACTCTTCATTGTTGGCTTTTATTCTTACATTCACTCTTCATTGTTGGCTTTTTATATTATATTTACTCTTCTTTGTTGGCTTTTTATCTTACATTCATTCTTCATTGTTGGCTTTTTATATTACATTTACTCTTCATTGTTGGCTTTTTATTTTACATTCACTCTGTTGGCTTTTTATATTACATTTACTCTTCATTTTTGGCTTTTTATCTTACATTCACTCTTCATTGTTGGCTTTTTATATTATATTTACTCTTCTTTGTTGGCTTTTTATCTTACATTCATTCCTCATTGTTGGCTTTTTATATTACATGAACATTTTTTCCCCGGTCCCTTGAAAAATACTCGATAAGTTGAATAAAATCAATATTAATTGGTTCCCTCGGTAATTGGAAGTTAAAGGAATAGTATCTTGCCTTTGAATTGCATCATTATTCTTGTCTCAAATAAATTGCCGTGTCATCCTGAATTTTGTCTTTCCTAATTTTCTACATTACAAATTCATCGTATCATCATGATAATATTTAGAGGAGATTGTTGAATTATAACAGATAAATTAGAATATTTATCTTGATTATTTTAAAGCGAAAAGTTATTTCAAAATTTTTATTTGCTAGAAACCTTCACAGTACTATATTAAATAACTTCCCAAAGTTTCATGGCGTTCCAATGAGTGGTTTGGTCAGGCATATAGGACAGACAGACAGACATTCATTTTTATATATATAGATTAACAGTAATTAAACGTAACAGTAAGAAAATGTTGATTTTAAAATATTTTAATTTTAAAATATTTTAATTTTTTCATATTTTAAATATGTAAATAGAGTCTCTTAAGAAAGACCACCTAAAAACATGAATCAACTTGTTTCTCCTGTTGGTGGTCTCTCATTGAAGATTCTAATTGCTATTAAAGAATCTCTAATAGACCTTTAATAAGAGACTGCCTCTTGGAGAGACGGTGTAGCTACGAAATGGATATTCCCGGCTTCGCCCGGATTTTACCCGAGTAAAGGTTTGTCTAACGAATCTCTTCGATAAAGTGAACATTTTTTCCCGGTCCCTTGAAAAATACTCGATAAGTTGAATAAAATCATTATTAATTGGTTCCCTCCGTAATTGGAAGTTAAAGGAATAGTATCTTGCCTTGGAATTGTATCATTATTCTTGTCTCAAATAAATTGCCGTGTCATCCTGAATTTTGTCTTTCCTAATTTTCTACATTACAAAATCATCGTATCATCATGATAATATTTAGAGCAGATTGTTGAATTATAACAGATAAATTAGAATATTTATCTTGATTATATCTAGGCGAAAAGTTATTTCAAAAATTTTATTTGCTAGAAACCTTCCCAGTACTATACTAAATAACTTCCCAAAGTTTCATGGCGATCCAATGAGTGGTTTGGTCAGGCATAAAGGACAAACAGACATACATTCATTTTTATATATATAGATATATCAATGCATTATTACCATATATATATATAAAATAAAAGGATTTAAAAGCGCGAATGTTTCTTTTATACATAAAACGAACTTCTACTGTCCTTACTGTGATGAAAAATATATTGGGAGGGCTTGGCTCATCAGTGGTGAACCCTCCCAGCGGTTTCGCCAATTTAATCCACCAGACCGCTTTTCAGAGCTCTAATATTGTATTGGATCATTCTGCTTTTATATGCTACACTGAAGGATGGAATCTTAGAAATGGTTTTCAAGTAAACTATGGACTTAAGCTTATAGGACAGTAGAATTGTATTCAAATATATATATATATATTATTTTGGATAAAAGGTATCTCCTGAAAAAATAAACTTTTATCCGGCAGAGTTTCCTCACCACTCTGGAAGTACCTGCCTCGGCGCGTTACCCTTTTTAGCGGTTCACCCCCCAGGAGCCCTAAATGGTCCTGAAAAGTCCTATTCCACTTCTAGCTTTTACTAACCCCACCATCGGATCTGACCTGATGGCGCCAGCAATGCTTGGGTCCTAGAACTGACCAATTGTTGAAGACTCGTATCCCAGGAAACTGAATAATTTTACAAACCAAGATAAATTTGATATATATTTTAAATATGTTATAAGCTATGAAAATAAGAAAATCATGTTCACAATTTCATATGATGTTGGGATATGATTGATTTATAATTCCAGAAAATGAAACAATTTTTTACAAAGTTAATTTAATGGTTCATCTATGATAGAGATGATATCTGACAAGATTCTCAAAGAAAATTATTAAGATTATAAGATTGATTGTATTTGATGACTGTGTGGTGATATTCCTACATGTGGTTCTTGAAATTCTGGTAGCTGGATAGCATCTAGCAATTGGACTCTGTTTCTTAAAATTATTTTCTATACGGCGACATCTTCTTGATAATATCAGTGTAATATTAATAACACATTCAAAGTGATTGTCGTAAAGATAGAGGCTGCCTGGCCGGCATTCATTGTTCTTCAAATATAAGACACTTCGACCAGTAAATATTTTTATTGTCTGGCCGAAGTGTCTTTTATTTGAAGAACAAAGTGATTGTGTATGTGTAAAAGGTATATTTTGTTTTTACTTCTTGTACATACAGTACTGGTCATGAAAATCACGGCGGTAAGAGGTTTGTGACTACTCATACTTTAGGTACACCAAATGTTTTTACTAGTAATATTAGGCAATGTAACCATGGAGTTAATGTCTGTATATACAATATTCATAATTATATTTTAATACATATATTGCTAATACATAAATTGGTATATATTCACCCTATAGTAATTGCTATACTGACAATATATTTGCTTTTTTTTATTATCTATGCTATATAAATAGCATTAATCAGAATAAAACACTGACCGCTCACATGAGCAATTTATATGGCAGAGCGCCATCTAGTGGAACAAAAATAATATTAATTAAAATCCATTTTAAAGGATTATTTTTACCTTTTATATATATCACTATATATCAAATGAAAGGATTTAAAAGCACGAATGTTTCTTTATACATAATACAAACTTCTACTGTCCTTACTGCCAAGCCCTCCCAATATATTTTTTCATCGCAGTTAGGACATTAGAAGTTTGTATTATGTATAAAAGAAACATTCGTGCTTTTAAATACTTTCATTTTATATGTATAGATGGCGCGTTATTGCTTTGTGTTAATTTATATATATGTTTGTAAACAATTATATTTTTCTACATATCTTTTAGATAAAAACATCATATATAGTATTTTATTAAATTGTTGAAGAGGAAATTCAGGTAAAAACATTCCATCAATAATAAATATATAAAGAAATATCAACTGTAAAAATGTTCCAGACAATTTTTCAATTTCGCACCTGTCAAATGACAAGCCTTAGGCCATTAAAATTGTTCTATTTCTCTGCAGCGATACACAACTTTTGTAAATAAATAAAAACGAATATTTTAAAAAGTAAGATAAAAAATCAAACTTTTGTAAATTTTTACAAGCGGTAAAAATGTATTTTTTAATATAGGATTTGAATCTTATATACATATAGGTTCTTATAATGTATGTATATGTTTAAATATTTTTTTTCACACAAAAAATCATATATTTATTTGTGTAAATATTTTTCTTTGAAAAAGTTCAAAAATTTTGAAAAAAATAGAATAATCACACACTTTGATGAATTCTTTATATTTATTCATGATAATTTTTTTGTTATCTCAGGACAAATAGTTTGAGGAAGAAAAGATATGCAATTATGGTAAATATATTTACAATATGTAAATATATTTTTATATAAAGAATGTTTGCAATAACGAAAACAACATTTTGAAAAATATATAAGGTTCAAAAATATGTTTATAAAATATAAAGTTTTTATGACGATTATTGAGTATAAATAAGTTCACGCGGAAGCTTCGGCAGTTATGCGTCATAAATACGGAATAAAAATAAAAAGAGTGAAGAGATGAAATGAGAGTTATAGAATGATAATAATCAATTAATAAAAATACTTTTAAAATAAACGCTTACTGAAAAGAACTATAAAGAAGAAAAATAAATATTTTATCTATCGCCATTGAACAAATTGATTTATATGATGTTGAAGGCTTAACGTTTGAAAGGCCTGATGAACGTTAGTACCTATGGACCATATGGACAGGACCTGTTGACCATATAAATATATATGTCATAAAAAAAGATGTATTTTAGGTACGTTACCAATTCATTCATGCAGTCGTGGATTGAAGTGAAATGATAACTTTTATATCCAAAATTGTATTTTTTTTAATGATTATATTTTAAAAACAAAACAGTTTGCATACATACAATTTTATAAAAATAATCTAAGTATTTACAAAAAACATCTTGGGTTGTACTCCTTTTGTTAAGGATTTTAAAGAATTAACTCTGTGTTAATTCTATGATTATTTAAATTATAATTATATTAATGAATAATAAAAATCATATTTTTATTATGTCATTTCTTCCCTCCAAGGATAAAAATTAGGGAGTAATTTTCAAAGTAAAAAAAAAGTATCATTATTATTTACATAGATTATCAATTAAGATGGAGGATATCAATTGAAACTATATCAGTGATGCTCTTTATTCCTTCTACATATTCCTATTGGTACCTTTTTTCTTGACAGCAGCTGAAAATTATCCAATCTTATTTGAATTTATAGGTGTCTCCTTCCTATAATTCATAAGGGGATTTACCTCATGAATTGAGTAGGCCTTCTCAGGCTCTCAAGATTCAAAAGGTATTTTGCCACATGCCAAAAAATATATTTTGAAAATCACAAATTTATTTCTCATAATGACGAGTGTTATCCAACATCTTGTTTCACATTTATTTGGTTTGATCAGAATAAAAACATAAAATAATAGGTTATTTACTTCCACATAATGAAAAATATTTACACATGAAGTTTTACTATTTACATTAAAAAAAAGAATGTTCGAATATGAAATGTTCCATATAAAGTTTGTGAGGGAAAAATATATAGAATCATATGAGTGAAATTTCTCAACAAATAAAATCAAAATGTAAAATATTTACAACAATTGAAAAGAAAAGTGTCAAGTTATATCTTATGTGTGCACAAAAATTATATTCTCAAGGCTTAATTTTTAGGCGTAGTTATTTTTGGTATTGTCTTATTTATATTAAGATTTCCCTACCATTATTTAGTAAGAAGAGGGATTCTACTTTTCACTACCTTAGGTGCCACTTGTTGGTTTGTTTTTTTTCTCTAAAGTGGGTATTTTACTTTTTGTCAGTTTTAACTCAAATCCTTCTTTTGAGTAGTATGGCCTCAATTTGGATGAATGAATTACCATGGTAGTTTTTCCTAAATTAGATTGGGGTTTATCAATTTCATAATTGACTGGGGATATCTGTTTTAAGATTGTAAATGGCCCAGACATTGGAGGCATTAATTTTCGGTTATCTGGATGGTAAAAGGTTTGTAACCAAACTTTATCGCCTACTTTAAAGGTGGAAGGTTGATAATGTTGATCATATCTAATTTTATTTATCTGATGAAATTTTAATGTATTATTATAGGCATTTGTTCTGGCAGTGTCTATAGGGGGGTAAAATTCTGATTCTTTTAAGGGGGGATCATAAGGGAGCTTACCATACAAAAGGTAAGTAGGAGTATAGCCTGTTATGGAATGGGGAGTATTATTATATTCATTTAGTACTGAATCTAACAATTTCGTCCATGGTATTGATTTTCCTTTCAAGTTATTGAATTTACATCTTAACCTGGTTATTATAGTTTGGTTAAGTCGTTCATTTAACCCATTACACTGAGGTCTTGATGATGAAGTCAATAATTGTTTAATGTTATTGTTAATCAAATATTTTCTAAATCTTGGTGAAGTAAATGATGGTGCCCTGTCACTTAAAAATTGTTTGGGTTTTTGTATTTGAAAAATTTTGTTTAGGCAATTTATATATGAGTCAGTAGTTTGACTTTTTGAGGGGAAAGCCCAAATGTATCTAGTAGCATGATCTACGATGATGTGAAGGAATTTCTTTGTGGAATTATAGTAATTTAGTCCACCTACTGTGTCTATAGACACAAGATCAAAAGGATCCTTAGCTGGGGGGAGACTTTCCAACAGACCAAATTTCTTCTGGTGAGATATTTTATTGAGTTGACACACCTCACAGTGTTTTACATAATTAGAAATATCTTTAATTAGGTAGGGCCAATAATAGATAGGGGAAATTAGATTTAGCATTTTAGATACTCCTATATGGCCGTAATCTTGATGAGCTCTTATTAATACTTTTTCTCTTAATGATGGTGGAACAACACTTTTGATTAATCCTTTTTCTTTATTGTTAAAAGTCCATTAAATTTAGTATATTTCCTATCATTGATGTTATCATCAAATTGAGCTTGTTTTAGTTCTGGGTCAGAAACAAAATGAGCTATGGGGTATCTGCTGAGAAAATCAGCTTCTTTATTTTCAGTTCCTCTTATGTGTTTTATCTCAAAGTCAAACATTGAGAGCTTTAAGCTCCATCTAAATAATCGTCCTTTTGGGTTCTTTATGTTCTTCAAATACTTTAGACAAGCATGGTCTGTATGGATGGTGAAATGCACGCCATCTAAGTAGGGTAAAAAGAAATCCACAGCATCAATAATAGCAAGGCATTCTTGCTCAGTTACACAATAGTTTGATTCATAAGATGTCATTCTACGGCTTCTATACGCTATTGGCTTTAAAAGCCCATCGGGTTGTCCTTGTTTTAGGATAGATCCGATCTGTTCTTGGCTAGCATCCGTGTAAAGGTGTATAGGATATTTGGGATTATAGATAGCTAATATAGGTTTTGAGGTTATCATATTTTTTAATTTAGAAAATGCGGTTTCGCATTCTTCATCCCATTTCCATTTTACATCTTTTTTCAACAAATTATTCAAAGGGAGTCTGAGTTTAGCATAATTAGGGATAAATTTCGAGTAAATGTTAATAGATCCTAAAACTCGTTGTAAATCCTTTTTATTCCTTGGGGAATTCAATTTTCTAATCGTTTCTATATTATTAGTGCTGGGTGAAAATTGATGGTTTGATATTTCATATCCTAGAAAAGAAATCTGATAAGTAGCGAATTTACATTTACTTAGTTTTAGCTTAATATTTTCCTTTATGCAAATATCTAAAATTACTTTTAAATGGGTCAAATGTTCCTGAAAATTATTTGAAAATATAATGAAGTCATCGAAGTAATTCATGCAAAAATCAACATCATATTTATTTAAAATTTGCCTTAAAACTCTTTGGAATTGACTTGGACTATTTTTTAATCCAAAAGATAATTTATTAAATTCGTAAAGTCCGTGAGTGGTAGTAAAAGCTGTGTATTCTTTATCATCTGGGTGTATATCTAAATGGTGATAACCTGATAAAAGATCTAGTGTAGTGAAGATATTAGCTTCTGAAAGCTTATCTAATATAGAATCTATTCTTGGTATGGGCTCAGAATCTCTTTTTATTATATCATTTAATTTTCTGTAGTCTATTACTAGTCGAATTTTACCTTCATTTCGCTTATTCACCAACATAGCAGGGGATGCATAGGAGGAATAAGATGGTCTAATGACATTATATTTTAAAAGTTCTTCAATCTGTCTTTTAATTTCAATGTTGTCCGAGAAGGAAGGTCTAAAAGGCTTTAATGAAATAGGTGTTTGTGAGGTAAGTTTAATTCTAATTGGATCTGCTTTAATATGTCCTATATCCATTTTATGGGCAGCAAACGCTTCCTTATTTTCCTTAATTAATTTAATTAAATCAGATTTTTCATATGGTGAAAGTTTTTCATCAAATTCTACACTATTAAAATTTCTAAAATCATTTTCATTAGGAGGAATAATAGATTTAAATAAAGGAATTACATTATGATGTGTATAATTATTATTATTAGGGTTATGGTAATTAACATTAAGAATTCTACCAAATTGAGTAATTGTAAAACTTTGAAAATCAATGTCTAATTTAAATAATCTTATATGGTGTAAAGAAAGCAATACATATGGCAAATTAATATCAGAGGAATAAAAATCAATATCTCTAGTAACAAATCCTATAGTTGTATTAACATTAATTTTTGAATTTATATTTAGCATACCGGATGTCTGTTTAATAAGAGGTAAATTATTAAAAACAACATAGTTTGGTTGAATCTTATCTATCATATGTTGAGGAATTATAGAGAAGGTACAGCCAGTATCCATGAGAGCTACAATACTGTTATTATTCACATTTAGATTTATATACAGACCTTGGCGTCAGGAGTGTTGAGGCGGAGCTGGTCGGCATTCGCTCGAAGGGGCTGTTGTCTGCGTCAAGGTGTCCATGGATCGAGACGGCACGGACATGAAGCTTGCAGCGGGGGGGGGGGGGGGGGGGGGGCTTTCACGGCCCTCTCGCGAAACCAGCACCTATTCTCAGGATGGAAGCGTCCGGCATGTCCCCGGTTCAGGCAAATTCGGCAAGGACGTCTTTTAGAACTATAGTCCATAGGGCTTCTACATGGATGTCCCCATTGCTTTTGTTGTACTTCCATTCTTGGGGCTGTTTCCCTTTTAATAGATGACTCCTCCATTTCCTTATGTGATTCCCTTCTTATTGAATGTTTCTCCACATTTGCATCTTTATTTGGCAAATTCTGCAAGCTTTTTGCGTGAATTTCTAGAAATTCCATTAAATCCATAATTGAAGGCACAACCCTTGGGTTGTTCTGCAATTCCCACTGTTTTCTTGTGGTTTTATCAAGCTTATCTTGTATGATCTCGACGAAAAACACATCAGATAAACTATCGATTTGGTAACCTAATACCTTCACTGTTCTTACTATCTCGTTGCAACTATCTAGAAGTTTAAACATTGACTTATGGTTGTCATCGGCTAACTTTGGTAATCTTAATGCATTATCTATTTGGGTGAAAATCAGATCCTTTGGATTATCATATCTTGTTAATAAGGTTTGCCAAACCTCAACATAATTATCGGCTGTAATTGGAAATGCGTTGACCAGTCTTAGGGCTTCGCCTCTCAGTTGGCCTTTCAAATATTGTAACTTTTCAATTTCCGGTATTTGTGAATTAGAACCAATTGCAGAATAAAATAAATCCTTAAATGAAAGCCATGATTCTAATCTACCATCGAAAGTTGGCAATTCAAGTTTAGGCATTTTAACATGTAAATTTACTTTTTTTTTCAGATGTTTCTTGCCCATTATGCCTTAAATCCAATTCACACTTTAATCTTATACACTTATCTATGCAATTTTCCACTTCGTCATTCAAATCCTCATCCTCAAGTTTCTGCAAGAAAATATCACTCATTTTCATCAAATCATTATTTGCATACTCTAGTTTGCATTTCGTTGCATTTACATCTACCATAGACACAATGGATTCGATATTTTCTTCAATGCCTTTTATACTTTTTTTTATCCTTTTTAATTTCTTAATTAAAGTTTCGACTTCCATAATTGCTATTCTTTTATCTATATCTTTTCCCAAATATCTTAGTTGCAATATATGGCTTTGAAATCTATTGGAATTCTTCTCGTACAGGGTTAAAATACATCCTGTCGACTATTAAAAAGGATGTCATAAAAAAAGATGTATTTTAGGTACGTTACCAATTCATTCATGCAGTCGTGGATTGAAGTGAAATGATAACTTTTATATCCAAAATTGTATTTTTTTAATGATTATATTTTAAAAACAAAACAGTTTGCATGCATACAATTTTATAAAAATAATCTAAGTATTTACAAAAAACATCTTGGGTTGTACTCCTTTTGTTAAGGATTTTAAAGAATTAACTCTGTGTTAATTCTATGATTATTTAAATTATAATTATATTAATGAATAATAAAAATATATTTTTATTATGTCATATATATATTAAATTTATACGTATTTGCAAACATTTCTCTTTTCATATTATATTTAAACCAATGTAAAAAAGAATTACCTTTATTATCAATTTTCCATATTTTCTTTATATACATATATGTTGAGAAAAGGGGCATTTCCTGATCGTGCAACTAAAAGTTGCTGATGGCTTGCGCCATCTATCAGAATAAATATCAACTAATCGTTGATTTGTAATTATTCCAGAATTGGCCAAATACATTAGCAACTTTTAGTTGCATGATCAGGAAATGCCCTTTTTCTCAATTTATCCACCTGATCGAAGTAAAAATTCACTTTTGTACTATTTTATATATACAGTGGTACCTCGACATACGAGTTTAATTCGTTCCGCAACCTTGCTCGTATCTTAAATTACTCGTATCTCGAAGCAAATTTCCTCATACAAAACAATTGAACTACCATTAATCCGTTCCAACCTCCAAAATGTCACCCCAGTTATTTTTGATACGTGGTTTTAAATAATAAAAACGTATTTATAAATATCAAATATTTATTGCACAAAAACAAAAAAGAGAATGTAAAGAAATAAATTAGATATCCTTACTGGTCTTTGCCTTTTTCGCTACATTTTTCTCGCTTTCACCTGTAGGCCGTTTAGAAAAAAACATGTCCAAGGAGGTTTGTTTCTTCCTCCCTCTCAGAATGTTCCGGAAATGAGTTAGGCAAGTGTCATTAAAAAGTTCAGATGCACGACCTGTTGCAACTTTTTCTGGGTGTTATTTTTCCACGAACTGTGAAACTCTCTCCCACATTCCTAAGATCTCCTTTATCTCACTTGTAGAAATAACCTCCTCCTCTGACTCCTCAAAACCAATTACTTGCATAACCTCAGTATGCTGCTGTGACTGTAACTCTTGTATCTTCTCAGTCGTCAGTTCCTGAGTGTGCTCCTCGATGAGCTCGTTCACGTCTCTCTCTTCCACCTCTAAACCCATGGATTTCCCCAGAGATACAATCTCCTCCTCTACTGAAACACCGGGTTCCTATCTGCATATATCCTTTCAGCTACAGCTTCAGGCCACAGCCTTTTCCATGCAGAGGTCAAGGTCCTCGTTGTAACTCCCAACCAGGCCTGATCGATAATTTGTAGGCAAATCGCTATATTAAAGTGGTCTTTTCAGAACTCTCGATGGGTGAGGTTTGTGCTCTCCGTCACTTCAAAGCAGCGCCGAAACAGATGCTTGGTGTATAGTTTTTTAAAATAAGAAATCACTTGCTGATCCATGGGCTTCAGGATAGGAGTGGTGTTGGGTGGTAAGTAGAGAACCTTTATGAATTTTAACTCCTCGAGGATGTCATCTTCGAGGTTTGGTGGATGAGCAGGGGCATTGTTTATTCAAGTCTCAAAAAACAAAGCTTTGCATATAGAACAAATAATAATGAAGAAGAAGAAAGAAACATTTTAGGAAAAGCAAAAACAAAACAAAAGTACTGGTCAAAAAGAAACATTTAAAATCACAGATTAATATCTTCAACACTACCGAACCGAACTCGTATCTCGAATTTCGCTCGTAACTAAAAGCAAAAAATCACTTGCTCGTCGGCTCGTATCTCGAAAAACTCGTATGTTGGGGCGCTCGTATGTCGAGGTACCACTGTATGATGTTCAAATTAATATTCCTTTTTTCAATCCTCCAATAACATATATGATTCTCGATTCTTCTTCCATTGAGGAGTTAACCTTGTTGCACAAAACAAGGATATCTTCGGCGAAACTGGTTACTGGTTCATCCCAGTGTAGCATCCTATTAAGCTTCATTATTAATTCTCTTTTATTGACAACTCAGAGAACATTTCCTGAATAAAGTGTATATGGGCTAGATATGGACAGGACATATAGGCAAAATGGACAGGACCTGTAGACCATATTCACAAGATCTATGGACCATATTCTCAGGAACTTTTGACCGTATGAGCAGGACTTAGGGACAGATCATTGGATCCACAGGAAAGATGCTAGATAACTGATAATAACGTGGAACCTCTGATGAGAAATCTCCCAAAAGATTGCTGTTATAGTCTTTTTTTGGAAGCCTGAACCCTGGGAAGTTATGTTCAGTTCAAATATTACAAATGTAGTCGTTCAGGGAAGTTATCTCTTAGGTGAGGTTAGATTAGTTCACATTTTGACTCAGTCCTAATTCTACAAAGTTTTTTGCAGAGAAGATTGTCTTTGAACCGATAGGTCGCTGACCGGGAATTTTAATGTATATGGAAATAACTTCTTACAGTAGAATAATGCTTCGTAAAAACATACAAAAGATGAAAGATCAATTGAAAAATATATAGAATTTTAACATTTAATATTTGGAAATGGGGAAAAGGGTATCTTGTCTAAAATGCATCAAAGTAATGTTCATATTTTAAATATTCTATGCGCATGTCCAAGACAAATTCGTAATATATTAATTTTTAGTCTGTGATCTATATTTTCCTAAATTTCACGGTCAATAAGTATTGTCCAGCACAAAATTTCAAAATTTATTAAATTTAATCTGTTATATATATTTCCCCATAAATCATGGTCAATAAGTATTGTTTGGATATATTCTCTTAAAAGATATAGATTTCCCGCAAATGAATATGTCTTCCACCATATTATAATATATTTTATTCATATTTGAATGTTTATTATATATGAATTTTGAAAGAAATAATGTTCTGTTCATTAATAGAATCTCCATACCGTAAATCTTGAATATTCACAGAATATGCAATCTAAATTGGTGTGAAAATTAGAAGAGAGCTTGGTAACTCTGGATGTTCCGTTCTGTTCGGCTGACTTTCAATTAGCCCCTTCTCATCGTCTGTTATAATTACAACGTCAATCTTCTGCAAAGGAACCTGGTGTTTGACGTTTAGCATGGTCTTTCTAACCTGGGCTATTCTATACAAATACTCATACCTAAATATAGAGGTAATTTGAGTGTAATAATAAACACAACACAAAGTATTTGACTAAATTCAATTATTATCTGCACCAATTAAATATTTGGCTTTTTTATCTCTACTTACTTTACTGAAGTGATAAAAGTTGTTGAATGAGAAGGCTTGCTCATCAGTGGTGAACCCTCTTAGCGGTTTCTCCAAATTAATCTCTAGACCGCTCTACTATTGTATTGGATTAATTTTGTTATATACCCTGCATTTACCAAGGAAGACAGATTTAGGGGTGTTTAGGAAACTTATGGACATTAACTTAGAGGTCTGTAGAGGTGCAGCATACATATAATTTCAAGGTATTGAATCAAGCAATGCTCTTTTCCGCAAATATGATTTCTTATCAAAGCTGTATTAGTAAATTACATTTATAAATTTTAATTGCCTTCTATCGATAAAATCTGCAACAAATATTTTTTAGAAATATGATTATTTTTATCTCTACAGACCTTACTGCAATAATAAATGTTATTGAATGAAAGGGTTTGGCTCATCAGTGGTGAACCCTCTCAGCAGTTTCGCCAAATTAATCTCCACACAGCTCTACTATTGTTTTATATTTTTACACTCAAATGTGTTTGTGCGCTGTGGCTTAACAGTAAATGTTATTGATTTTCGGTAACTAACATTAAGGGTCCAATTCCGAAACGATATTTTTTTTATCTAAATGTAAAATATACTCAATGGTTCCCAATGTTTGCACAAGTTCTACCTTATTGATGAGTACAAGTAATAAAACGGGGCCTCAGTTCCCTGGTAAATTTAAAACTGTTTTCTACATGTATAGACATAGAAGCTTCTTTTATAAGAGAACCATCGTACAAGCTTTCGGGCAAGATGTCCTTCTACGGGTAAATCATTGTACCTGTAGAAGGACTTCTTACCTGAAAGCTTGTACAATCATCCTCTTATATAAAGAATCTCTTCTCCCTGACTTGTGTTTCTTCCTCTTCTATAGTGAATAGGGATCGTACAAGCTTTCGGGCAAGATGTCCTTCTACGGGCAAAACATTGTACCTGTAGAAGGACTTCTTTCCTGAAAGCTTGTACAATCATCCTCTTATATAAATAATCTCTTCTCCCTGACTTGTGTTTCTTCCTCTTCTATAGTGAATAGGGATCGTACAAGCTTTCGGGCAAGATGTCCTTCTACGGGCAAAACATTGTACCTGTAGAAGGACTTCTTTCCTGAAAGCTTGTACAATCATCCTCTTATATAAATAATCTCTTCTCCCTGACTTGTGTTTCTTCCTCTTCTATAGTGAATAGGGAGATTATTGTTGTCTTAATACATATACATGTTATATAAAAATATTATTTTATTTTAAATCATAATTTCATATATACAAATACTCTGTTAAATCGACCGCCAGAGGTCACGCTTACCCTATAAAAACTCATTGTTGTTGTTCCCCGTTGGCCGACTCAAAACCTTTGTACATTATGTAAATAATCTTTTGTTTTTCTCATTCTTACGCCTTAAGCCAGGCAGTACTTTTACCAAATTATGTTTATTATATAATCCTAAAGCTCAATTAAAACAATCTCATATCAAAACTATTTTCATTATTTTACTTTTCAAGATTATAGCCACGACTGCATCACCAATACCATATAGTACTAAAAAGAACCAGCAAATAACTGCATTACTATAATCCTCAACATGATCTAAAATTCAAGCATCTAATATCTTTTCTTCATTATATAAGATACATATTTTTCAATAAAAATATTAGCAGGTATTAATCACCTTTCTAGGTTCTCGAATTTAAAATTTCAAAAAGAAATTAGAATACTCTTTTTTTTAATTATCTTTCAGATTTGCAAGTTTTCGAGCAGTACAATTTTATCAAGAAAATGGCGAAATATAAAAACTCTACGTGGAAATCATTTTATTAAAGTTTGTGAGCTAAATATAGATATTTTTGGAATTATTTTGGCATTCATAAAAGAGGATTTAATTAAATAAGACGCCACCTGTATTCAAAATTATGAACTATCCAAGTGCGCATATATATATTTTTGAAAAATAAACACAATTCCCTAATGCCATTACTGCAATTATAATACATGGTAGACTAAACTGCCGAAACCGCTGAGAGGGTTCATATCTGATGAGCCAAGCTCAACAGTAAGGGCAGTAGGAAAACGTTTCTTTTCAAAAAGAGAAACATACGCGCGTAATTAGTTTATATTTGGAACACAATACGTATATTCTTATGTGTATATACCAAATAAGACAGCATTCCCGTTAAAAATGCATTAAAACAATGTATTTAGGTTCAGTATAGAACCTTATGGTGATGAAGAATGAGCTTCAACACCAGTTTTGGAAAATACAGACAGATTCTAACCTGTATACCATAGTTTCGAGCTATGGCGCTCATGAATACAGGGGCAGTTTGATTTCATAACATATTGAGTTAAAAAAGGGCATGTAAAGGGAGAGGTACCTCTTTTGGTACATGAATATTATCTTCCCGCAGCGTTATGTTGTACTCTAGCCTGAAAATCGTCCATAACGCTTCACCTTATCAAACAACAAAACAACCTTTTGTCAGATTTAACCAATTTCATAAACACTCTCTTAGGATTTTATCAAATCAAAGCATCAAATTCTTAATTTTCATACTTTCTACATTTGCATTAAAAGAGGGGCTCTCCGAAAGCTTATAACCCAAAAGAATAAAAAGAATTAACGGTATAATTTTGGTTTTCATTTTGAATACTTGTTTTAATAAGGAATTATTGATCATAGAACACCCCAGTTGGGTTGTTTATGACCATTTATTAATTAAGTATTTAGTTTAGGACTAATTTCAGTGATTTTAAGCCTTATTTTTGAAACGTAAGGACAATTATTCAGAAGTTAAAACTTAAGAATTACATGTTGTTAACGAGGCGTGGTCTTTAATAAGGCATGGTCGTTAATCTAGCTTGGTCGTTAATGAGGTGAGGTCATTAATGAGACGTGGTCGTTAATCTGGCTTGCTTGCTAATGAGGCATGGTCGTTAATTTGACTTAATCGTAAATAAGGCGTTTTCGTTAATCTGGCTTGGTCGTAAATGAAATACGGTCGTTTAATATGACTTGGCAGATAATGAGGCATGGTCGTTAACCTGGCCTGGTTCGTGATTGAGGCATGGTCGTTAATCTGGCTTGGTCTTAAATGAGGCGTGGTCGTTAATCTGGCCTGGTTCGTTATGAAGGGCGATCGTTAATCTGGCTTGGTCGTTAATGAGGCGTGGTTGATTTGATTTGATCGCCAGGCGTGGTCGTTAATCTGGCTTGGTCGTCAACGAGACTTATTCGCTAATCTGGCTTGGTCGTTAATGAGTTGTGGTAGCTAATCTGGTTTGTTCGTTAATGAGGTGTGATCGCTAATCTGGCTTGGACGTTAATGAGTTGTGGTCGCTAATCTGGCTTGGACGTTAATGAGTTGTGGTCGCTAATTTGGCTTGGTCGTTAATGAATCCTGGCCATCAAAGAGGTGTGGTCGTTAATCTGGCTTGGTCGTGAATGAGGCATGGTCTTAAAGAAGCTACCCAGAGAGCACGGAATATATAAATGTCGCTACACGCAATGTCCGGCCAAATCACCCCCCACAAATATAAAATTCAGGAAGTAACAACCATCCTGAATTAAAAGTTACAATTTATCTGGGCTAACAAGACATCCCGTGGAAGTTTTCTATAAAAGACCATAAAACTTTGGCAGACCAAATGTTCGGGCCATTAAGGGAAGTCTCCATGGGACCCATGTTCTGGAAGTCGTTAGGTTGGCTTGAATCGAACCGTGTTCTAAATTCTGTTACCGGGACATACTTTGCCCGACTCCATCAAAGTACCTTTCTTATTCATATAAATGAATTTTAACACTTATTTCTCTATTCAATAAAATAATCCCTTGTATCAATATTGAGTAAAAATACCAGACCTCCAAGGAAAAGTATCTTTTCAAAAAACCTTTTATTCCATGTGAAAAAATAGTACAAATATGACATTGTACTGGGATAAGGTTCATAAATTAAGAAAAAGGCATCTCCTTATCGTGCAACTGAAAGTTGCTGATGGTTTGAACCATCTATCGGAATAAACCTTATTCTTTATATGGCGCAGTATTCCGATAGATGGCTGGCGTCATCAGCAACTTTCAGTTGCACGATAAGGAGATGCTTTTTTCTTAATTTACTGACAAAAGTTACTATTTACGGGTTAACACACAAATACAATATACTAGGGCCTACAGTAAGAGTAACTTGAGCACAGAAAAATCGTGGACTCAAAAGTACAACACCTCTTCAAAATGACAAAAGTTACTATTTACGGGTTAACAAACAAATACAATATACTAGGGCCTACAGTAAGAGTAACTTAAACACAGAAAAAATCGTGGACTCAAAAGTACAACACAAAAAAAAAAGTAAATAATAAACCACAATTCGTTAAATAAAATTAAAAAAAAACAGTACTTAGCTTTATTGCTGCTTAGGTAGGGATCGGACCGGGGTTACACAGGTATATACAAACATGACCACATTCGTCCAATTAGAATGCTGGAGAGATCGGTTTACTTATCTGATAAAACAACGTTCTTCGCACTAAAGAAATAGGATAAGATAAGCGTGCGAATATTTGTCAATATAATTTGACATTACTTTTATTCCATGTTTTCTCCTGTAAAAGGGCGTTTGTGCCCGAAAGCTAGAGAATAAAAGGGCTTTTTGAAAAGATACTTTTCCCTAGAAACCTGATATTTTTACTCAACTTATTTCTCTCTATATACAGGGTGATCCAAAAGTCTTGCACAACTTTAAAAATTAATAACTCCGCGAATATTTGCACTAGAGAAATGCGGTAAACACCATTGTGTTCAGGATGCAATGGGATTTTTATGGCAAATATTGAAAAATTTGAATTTATTTCAATTTGAAGTGCTATGTCCCCCTAGGGACACTTACGCTGACATACATGTATGCCTTTACATTTGTCTATACATATATATTTACGATAATTTTAGACCGTGAATAGAATAGTCATGATATATTAACAAGGAGAAAAAAAAAATATTTTTTTTTTGTCATCAAATATTTACAAAAAAATTAGTTCATTTATCATTATTATTAAAAGAAGTGAGATAAACAAACAAATTTAAGAGTTTAAAACATTCTAAGAAAAAATGGAATTCCTAAACCTTAACAAGAACAGAGAATTGCGTACAAAACATGAAAGATATTTCAGGCCATATCTACAATTAACATATTATTATATATTTTATCTTTGAAAACAATTTATTTAAAGATCATATAATTTTCAATGTGTGCTTTTATATTAAGATATTACAATGGTTTTTTGCCTGTTAAAGAGCTAAATGTCGAAAGCTCGCGGTTAAATTTAATAAAATAAGTTTAAACACACACCGCATCATTTAAATATCTTCTGTAAATCTATATATATATAAAAATGAATGTCTGTCTGTCTGTCTGCCTGTGTGTACTCTATAGATTCAAAAACCGTATATCCAATCGCCGTGAAATTATGGGATATTATTAGGCATATCCTCGGAAAGGTTTTCGAAAAATAATATCATGAATATCTTTAATATACTTAGAGTTATTTGCAGATTTGTAGCTTTAACTCGCAAGCAGCGCCACCTTGCGACGGAGATAGGCTTAGGTCTGCCCCACCCTGTTGGATTCGTCGGGCCGCCGGCCGGATGGATAGTCCAACTACCCACCGACCAATCAGGGCAGAGTTGGTGACACAGCTATGCCAAGTAGACAAGAAAAAAAGCCTCGCGGGAGCTTGCCCAAGATGACCTCCGGGAACTTCGTCCATCTTCCATAAACGACCATGAATTTATTCAACCTTATCGAGTATTTTTCAAGGGACCGGGAAAAAATGTTCACTAGATAAAACGATGATTTTGTAATGTAGAAAATTAGGAAAGACAAAATTCAGAATGACACGGCACACAGGGATCGGGGAAAAATGATCACTTTATCGAGAGATTCAAATTTACGAGTTTCAAATTATAAAAATATATATATTTCTTTTTATAAGTTTATAGAGAATTGTTTTAACAATTGTTCGTTAGACAAACCTTTACTCGGGTACCGATTAATATTGATTTTATTCAACTTATCGAGTATTTTTCAAGGGACCGGGAAAAAATGTTCACTTTATCGAGAGATTCGTTAGACAAACCTTTACTCGGGTAAAACACGGGTGAAGCCGGGTACATCCGCTAGTAGATAATAAATTCAAACTTTCCAAGATTTATACTTCCAATATCTTGAATTTGAGTGGAAATTTTTGAGTTCTGTGTTTGATTTAAGATAAAAATAGGCGGATTAAAAATTATTGTCTCTTCACAAGATCTAATGAACGAGTGGTCAAAACTGTTGGTTTTCGACCGCTATGACCCGGGATCGAATCCCTCATTGGGCACTTTTTACAATATAAAATATACTCCAATGGCCCCTGATTCCTGCTAAGGTCCAACCCCACCAGCGAGTGCAAGTAACCAAACGAGGTCCTGACACACTTGTAAGTGCAAAAGTCGAAATGCTTTTCATATATGTAGACATATAGTGCATTTACAGTAAAAGCAGTCATCATCTATTGATAATAGATATTATAATTTTAACCAATTCGCAACTATGATAGAAAATATTAAGATATATCTTTGCATAAATCAAATTTTAAGCAAATTAATTTTGATTTGAAAAGAAATTTCGAAATTTTAAAAGTTAATAACGCAGTTATAGACAGAGCCATATCAGTAAAATACTTCAATCTCATATATAAGTCTGTTAGAGAAACCTGTAAGAAGTTTTTTTCATAAAAAAAATCTCCCATTTTTAAAATATATATATATATAGATAGAGGTTAGCAAATTACATTTGAAATTCAATTTCCATCTATCGTTAAGAGTATATGCAGGGCATATAAGAAAACCAATTCAATACAAGAGTAGAACAGTCTGGAGATTAATTTGGTGGTGGTAGTGTTTTGTCTATGGAGTAGATCAGATCGGTCCATGCACTCTGATTACAATACCGGCTAACTGAGGTGGTGGTGGTGTCTTGTCCAAGGAGCAGATCAGATCGGTCCATGCACCCTGATTACAATACCGGCTAACTGAGGTGGTGGTGGTGTCTTGTCCATGGAGCAGATCAGATCGGTCCATGCACCCTGATTACAATACCGGCTAACTGAGGTGGTGGTGGTGTCTTGTTCATGGAGCAGATCGGTCCATGCACCCTGATCACAATACCGGCCAACTGAGGTGGTGGTGGTGTCTTGTCCAAGGAGCAGGTCAGATCGGTCCGTGCATCCTGATCACAATACCGGCCAACTGAGGTGGTGGTGATGTCTTGTCCAAGGAGCAGATCGGTCCGTGCACTCTGATCACAATACCGGCCAACTAAGGTGGTGGTGGTGTCTTGTCCATGGAGCAGATCAGATCGGTCCATGCACTCTGATTACAATACCGGCTAACTGAGGTGGTGGTGGTGTCTTGTCCAAGGAGCAGATCAGATCGGTCCATGCACCCTGATTACAATACCGGCTAACTGAGGTGGTGGTGGTGTCTTGTCCATGGAGCAGATCAGATCGGTCCATGCACCCTGATTACAATACCGGCTAACTGAGGTGGTGGTGGTGTCTTGTTCATGGAGCAGATCGGTCCATGCACCCTGATCACAATACCGGCCAACTGAGGTGGTGGTGGTGTCTTGTCCAAGGAGCAGGTCAGATCGGTCCGTGCATCCTGATCACAATACCGGCCAAATGAGGTGGTGGTGGTGTCTTGTCCATGGAGCAGATCGGTCCATGCACCCTGATCACAATACCGGCCAACTGAGGTGGTGGTGGTGTCTTGTCCATGGAGCAGGTCAGATCGGTCCGTGCATCCTGATCACAATACCGGCCAAATGAGGTGGTGGTGGTGTCTTGTCCATGGAGCAGATCGGTCCATGCACCCTGATCACAATACCGGCCAACTAAGGTGGTGGTGGTGTCTTGTCCATGGAGCAGATCAGATCGGTCCATGCACCCTGATCACAATACCGGCCAACTGAGGTGCCTTGTCCGTATGGATGTCCTCTTCTGGATTGAGGTCTGCATATAGAGGGCTGCAAGGATGGCCGGGCGACTGTATATATGGTCCGGAGTGAGTTGGGTGTTGTAACAGTTATTGCAGTTCCTGTAGGATCTATTCATGTCTGGGTTTATCTTCATTCCTTTAAAATGCCCTGCTCTGATTCTTGAAATTGTTGTTTTTATTTCTCTGTAAATTTTGAGGTTGCATATGGGGAGTGAAAATTTTGTTTTTTGCAATGTGGTTTGCTTTTGCTATTGTGTTTTCGTCTTTCAATGTTATTGAACTTATTTCCAGTGCCTGATTTAGTGAGACCGCTGTGATAATTCACCACTGATGAGCCAATCTCTCTCATTCTATAATTTTTTCATTGTAGTAAGGTCTGTAGAGATAATATGGTTATGTGAAAATGAACAAATTGCCAAAAATAATTATTACAGCTTTTAATTATAGATAGAGTATCGACAATGATTAGTTTCAAAATTCTATTTTCGATATTTAAATGCGATTATAAATAGAGATTTAAATATCAATAAAAAAGAGGAATCATTCTCGTATCAGTAGAAGAGAAAATTATCTTGAATGTGTTAATATTTGAAATTGTAGCAGTTGAATACTTCTTAAAATTAAAGAAACTTCGGCCAGTATCTTTTTATTATCTCGACGTTTCGACAAAAATATTTTGTCCTCGTCAGTTGCGAACAAAAATTAAAACATTTGGCAAGGCATTAAAAATTATTTTAAAAAATATTTTTAATTTTTGTTCGCTCCTGACGAGGACAAAATAATTTTGTTGGAAGGTCGGATAATAAAAACATTTACTGACCGAAGTATCTTTAATTTGAAGAACTATGAATGCCGGACAGACAACCTCTATCTTTACGATAATGTTGAATACTCTATACAACTCTATATTTTATATTATTATTATTCTGATATAAAATAGGATCTGCTAAAGCTATTTGAGCATGTCATTGATATATTGGTAAAGAAATTTTCATCAAATTAATCATTGGATAACTTTGGTCTATATGCCAATTTGGCGGGAAGTCTATAGATTTTGAAATTTGTGATGCATAGGTTTGATTGATTTTTCACCTAGTTTCTTCATCAGTTTTGGAAGCTTTCTGCATCAAAATGAATACAGATATACATGGTGAAGACCATGATAATCATGGTAAATACGGTATTTGTATTGTATTGTTGATATTGTAAGTACACTCACATCACACATATGACAGAAGCAGTTCGAAATTTACACTTATAAGGTTTTATAACCCAATTTTTGTTACTTGCATTCAGTGGTGGGGTTAGACTTGTGAAAGGGTTTATGAAAACAGAAAAAAGTGTGTATTGCGGGGTTCGTTCCTGGGCCATGGCTAACGAAAATCGACGGTGCCTTTCACTTCTCCTCCATTAATTCCCTCTGTTTTCATTATCACAAGATTGCTGATTTCGGCAAATTAAAAAGATCATAAACACCGCGACTCTTTTTTATTGACCTGATCAAAGGAAGCTTTCGGGTAAGCCCTTCTTCATCTAACTAAGACGTATCTTACGTATATATGTACATATATACGTTTATGCGGTGTTTATGATTTTTTGAAATCCCTTTGCTTTCTTTGTCGTCATCTCCAGACGTTTCTTTTAACTGATAATAGTATAATTTTATTTTTTGCGCAAAAGAAACATTCGTTTTTAATGTTTTCATTTCCTTTGTATAGAGGGCGCGATATTTCTTTATATTATATATATATATGTTATATTAAAAAAATATTTTTTCATTTAAAATTATATTTCATAGATTCAAATACTCTACTAAATCGACCGCCAGAGGTCACGCTTCCCCTATAAAAACTCATTGTTGTTGTTTCCCGATGGCCGGCTCAAACCGTTTGTAAATTATGTAAATAAGTTTTACATTTTTTTTCTTTCGCCTTAAGCCAGGCAGTACTTTTATCAAATTACGTTTTTATATATTCCATAAGCTCAATTAAAGCTATTTTTGTTCTTTACTATTTTATTATTCTTTCAATATTTTAACCACGACTGCATTACCATAGCATAATCCTCAAGATAATCAAAATCAACAGAAATCTCTTATTTATAATATATATATACACTCATGGATAAAATTTGAAGAAGCTGTACCTTTTAGCATGTATATCGGAATTCAAACAATAACTCAGAAATATATTTGATACACAGTAACCTTTATTGAAGACATACGAGATAACCAAGTTAAAAACAAAATTACCTCTATTACCTTAAAAAAAAAAAAAACAGACAACCGGCGACATCAAAGACTTTCCACTTCCTTAAGTTTTGTGTGTCAATGAGTTTATATATTCAAACCATGTGGTAAGTTCCATTTATATAATTATAGGTATAAAACTAACTATTTTTATATTAAAAAATCATTTTAAAAAATATTTAATATGCATTTGTATACACCAAATTATACACAACCTATAGAGAGAAATTGTCGATATTTCTATTAAAAAAATCAGTTAAGTTTATTAAAGGAATGAGTGAGTTAACTAAACAAAAAAGTATAAACTCTCTGATAACAATGTTACGAGATATTTCTAATTAAAGCCTATCAAGTTCCATTAATAGGCAGTTAATGAAGATAGCTAAGCGTCTGATCTTAAAAGCATCCATTAGGGGCACATCTGAAATTTACAAAAGTTTTGTTAAAAAAGCGACAATTCTCTTCTCTCCAGGTGAATTGATCTAACAATGACCGTATTATCCTGGTGAGACATTTGTCTCAGTTAAAATAGCCATTGGTTGGGTGATCTTTGACTTTTAGTTCTTTTCCCTGTTTGCTCTTCACCTTGTTTAACCACTTTTGTTGTCTTTTGTTTGAATAAATTTCTTGTTTATTAGCGCTGTAGGATGGCTATAGCATTGTTATATACTAAGTAAATGACATCTCCTTATCGTGCAACTGAAATTTTCTGATGGCTTGCGCCATGATTAATCAAGAATGGGTATTTTACCAATTCTGGAATAATTAAAAATCGACGAATAGTTGTTATTTATTCTGATAGATGACGCAAGCCATCAGCAACTCTCAGTTTTACCATAAGTAGATGAATTTTTCTTAATTTATCCACCTTATCCCAGTATAATTTCACCTTTGTACTATTTTTTCACTTGTTATAAACGTTTTTTTTTATTTGAAAAAAAGATTCTTGTTATTTAGCTCTGTAGAATGAATGTAGCATTGTTATATATGGCTTGTTTTATATAGGAAATACTATAACTATAGTTCTTTTCATAATTTTAACCACTCTTGTTTCTGTTTACTTTTGTTTGAATAAATTTATTGTTTATTAGAGCTTTAGGATGGGTATAGCATTGTTATATATGGTTTGGTTTATATAGGAAAGGCAAAATTTGACTCTTAGTCCTTTTCTTTGCTTACTTTTCATCTTGTTTCACCTCTCTTGTTTCTGTGTACTTGTTTTATTCCTACTATATTCTCTGTTAGGTTAATATATTGAAGCATCTTAACCTATGCGCCGTTTTTGTCAGTAAAATAAAAATATTGAAAAAGAAAAGATTTTTTCAACTTGTGTGTAGAATTATAAATATGATTTAAATGAATTCTACAGCATTTTTAAATTATTTATACCAAACGTTTCATTGACCTGGGTTCATACCCTTTTCATAAATATAAACATTGTAAGATTTGCTTTCCTTGAAAGGAGTAACCGCGAGTAGCTGAAACTTTGGATATAGATAATTAAAAAGGGTGTGTAAAATAAATGTGACCTTTTCCATCAAACCTATACGCCATCTATTGATCGTCTCCGCAAACTAGCGGCCTCAGGTCGGTAACAAACCCACAACACCAACTTTGGCAAACTAAAAAGCGTCCACCTAGAGACCATGGTTTCGGGCTAATGGCCCTCGTCAGTCTAGGGCGGACTTTATTCCATGAGATCCACAAGGTATCAAATGGAATCTTCACAATCTGCCAAAATCTGGAAAATTTCGAACATAGATTTGGCCTAGCCACTTTGCCAGTTAAACATATCTTTGGTTGATTAAGAAAATAGGCAAAAATCACAATATAAAAAAATAACCATGGAATATTAACTCAAAAGCCATTTTCTGTAGTTCTGAGTTTTACTACCAGAAATAAAAAGCACTTCTAGGCTACAATTTTAACATATTTTATCTTATATATGGAATTGGATTTTATTATGCATATATATTCTCTACAAATGTCATAAAAATAAATAAGAGAGAGAGAGAGAGATATTATAAAAGAATTTCAAAACGTAAAAAAGTAAAAAGGATAGCATATAGAGAGACTTCATTGATTGAATAGCATTAAATTCGTGTTAGAGGAAAATGAAATTCACTCACTCCATGTTCTTTTATTCATAAATAAAACTAAAACCGCTGAATGAGACGGACGCTTTGAAATTTGCATAACAGAATACAGTTACATATCCCCCATTGAGGTTTGAAATGTAGGGAAGCTATATGGGGATGTATTTTTATAGAATACAAAATATATAGATCTTCTTTTTATATATTACACGATGTGGAATTGAATAAAGATATTTCAAATGTCCTTTCTTATATTTTATTTGGAATTATATAGATGTATATGCATATAGGTATGACTTCTTTATTTGCATATTTCTCTTCTATTCAATTATATTGATTGTCATTTTGTTAAAATTCAACTCAGTTTAACAATATTCATTATAACAACATAACCTCCATTGATCGACCTTCATCTAAAGAATACAAACTCCTTGAGAGACCACTTTTGTAAAGTAAAAAATGACATGTATTGATTTATTTGCATTTTATTTGCATATTTATTCTACACTGGTGTCCAAAAAATAAGAAACTTTTGTTTTTTAATGATATGTTTTAAAATATACAACGCTAAAAGCTAAAAAGTAATTTAATTAGGTATTTTAAGTCGTAGAATGTATTTATCGCAACCATTCGATTCGGTAAAATTGAAAATATGCAAATTTTTGCTTGTCTTTATAAGTGTGCTATTTGGCGTGTCGTTTACCCCATCTAAGAATTGTCCAATTATAATTTTATTTAATCCTTAGTTAATTATGAGTTTACGAAAAAATTTTGCAGATGATTTAAAATGGAGAGCTGTTGGAAGAATGGAGGCAGGGCAATCACAAGTTGAAGTAGCAAAATGGCTAAATGTGAATAAATCTGTGGTCAGCAAATATGGAAACAGTTCATTGAGACAGGAACCATCAAAATAAAAGAAGGTTCTGGTAGAAAAAGAAAAACAGCTACCTCTGAAGACCGTTATCTGGTCGTAACTGCCAAGCGCCATAGGTAGATGACAGCTATTCAACTCTCTAATGAACTCTCAAGTGCTACTGGAACGAGAATTTCAAGACAAACTGTTTACCGAAGGCTTCACGAAGGTGCTCTTTATGCAAGACGACCAATGGTCTGTATCCCTTTAACCTCTGCTCACAGGAGAGCCCGCTTTAATTGGTGCTTGGAAAATTACGCCTGGACTCATGATCAGTGGGCCAATGTTCTCTTCAGTGACGAGTCAAGATTCAGTTTAAACACAGATTCTCGACGAGTTTTCATCTGGAGGGAGCCTGGAACCCGCTATCATCCCAGTAACATCAGGGAAATAGACAGTTTTAGAGGGGGCAGTCTCTTAGTCTGGGCTGGCATCAGTTCTAGCAGACGCACACCCCTCCACATTTTTTTCTGGGGGCACTTTAACTGCCCAAAGGTACAGGGACGAGATCCTTAAGCCATATCTAAGACCTTATAGAGATCAAATTGGTCACAATTTAATTTTAATGGACGATAATGCTCGTCCACATAGGGCTAGGCTAGTCAATGAATATATCCAGAGTGAGAATATTCGAAGGATGGATTGGCCAGCCAGATCTCCGGACCTGAATCCAATAGAGCATGTGTCGGATGCTCTAAGGAGGCGTATTGGAGCTCGTCACCCCTCTCCCAGAATCCTCGTTGAGCTAAGAACTGCTCTATTGGAGGAGTGGGATTAACTACCCCTGGACCTCCTCCAAAGCCTGGTAAACAGTATGAGGGCTCGCTGTGAGACCTTGATAGCTGTTAGAGGTGATCATACTCCCTATTGATATCTTATTTCTTTAAGATCTGGAACCTTAGCTTTGGGTATGTTGGTAATAATTTGCATATTTCATAATTTCAAATATATATTTTTTTATTTTCATATAGCCAGTCAAATTCTCCATAGTCTAAACTATTTGTATACTAAATTTTATATTTGTTAATAAATTAGCTTTTGAAAAATTTCAATATTGGTTAAGTTTCTTATTTTTTGGACACCAGTGTATTTGATTATAGTGATCGTCATTTTGTGAAAATGCAACTGCGTTTTACAATATGTATTATACCAATATAACCCCCATTGAACGACCTTCATCTAAAGACTACAGCCTCCTTGAAAGACCACTTTTTTAAATAAAAAATGATTTGTATTGATTTAACCCAGCTTATGCCTATTAAGATAACAATTTAAAGATAATTAGAATACAGTGGTACCTCGACATACGAGTTTAATTCGTTCCGCAACCTTGCTCATATCTTGAATTACTCGTATCTCGAAGCAAATTTCCCCATACAAAACAATTGAACTACCATTAATCCGTTCCAACCTCCAAAATGTCACCCCAGTTATTTTTTACGTGGTTTTAAATAATAAAAATGTACAGTATTTATAAATATCAAATATTTATTGCACAAAAACAAAAATGAGAATGTAAAGAAATAAATTAGATATCCTTACTGGTCTTTGCCTTTTTCGCTACATTTTTCTCGCTTTCACCTGTAGGTCGTTTAGAAAAAAACATGTCCAAGGAGGTTTGTTTCTTCCTCCCTCTCAGAATGTTCCGGAAATGAGTTAGGCAAGTGTCATTAAAAAGGTCAGATGCACGACCTGTTGCAACTTTTTCTGGGTGTTTTTTTTTTTCCACGAACTGTGAAACTCTCTCCCACATTCCTAAGATCTCCTTTACCTCACTTGTAGAATTTTCACGTTTTAATTCAATACTCATCATCTTTTTCTTAGCACTTGACATTTTAAAACTTTCTCCCGATAATGGTTATAAAAATAAATGAACTAAAAACTGTAAATGTAAACGCAACACAAAACGCGAACACAAAACACAACTTATCACAGCGGAAGCACGCTGCTAACTGATCGTGATGGCGCGACTGCGTGTTACTACCGAACCGAACTCGTATCTCGAATTTCGCTCGTAACTAAAAGCAAAAAATCACTTGCTCGTCGGCTCGTATCTCGAAAAACTCGTATGTTGGGGCGCTCGTATGTCGAGGTACCACTGTATTTTCTTCGATTCATTGTCCATTGAGAGCTTTATCTAGTTGTGATTTAATGTGAAATTGTTGATGATATTGAAATTGTAATTCAATTTTTTCACAATCAGTATCTTTTTTCATTTGAAAGTCGAGCTTTCGAACGAAAATACCTCTTTTTAAGGCTCATATCAAAGCGATATTGACTAATAAAGCAAACAATCCAAGAAAGAGTCGATATCTATTAATGGAAAAAAACATAAGGGAGTGAAAAGTCTTTGATATCGTCGGTCGCCTTTTTTTTTTTCGAAGGAGACGGAGGCGAATTTTGTTACACTTGGTTATCTCACGTGTCTTCAATAAAGGTCACTGTAATATCTTTCAGAGTTATTGTCTGAATCTCGATATACATGCTAAAAGATACAACTTCCTTAAGTTTTGTCCATGAGTGTATCTTTCAGAGTAATTGTCTGAATCCCGATACACAGGCTAAAAGGTACAACTTCCTTAAGTTTTGTCCATAAGTGTATCTTTCAGAGTTATTGTCTGAATCCCAATTTACATGCTAAAAGGTACAACTTCCTTAAGGTTTGTCCATGAGTGTATATTTCATATTTATTGTATGAATCCCGATATAAATGCCAAAAGGCACAACTTCCTTAAGTTTTGTCCATGAGTGTATCTTTCAGAGTTATTGTCTGAATCCCGATATATATGCTAAAAGGTACAACTTCCTTAAGTTTTTTCTATGAATGAATTTGATAAAGGTCTATAGAAGCTATATCTTTTCGCTTGTACGATCCGTTCTATAAATCATCGCCGAGAATATCGTTAAACAATGTGAAAGAAGGTGAATAAAAGGACAAGCAGTGGTTGTTGTCTCTCCACCCAGACTGATATGGCTGATTACCTATTTACATATTGATATTTTATATTATACACTCATGGACAGAACTTTAAGAAGTTGAACCGGGATTCAGACAATAACTCTGAAATATAAACTCATGGAAAAAACTTAAGGAAGTTGAACCTTTTAGCATGTGTATCGGGATTCAGATAATAACTCTGAAAGATATACTAATGGACAAAACTTGAGGAAGTTGTACCTTTTATCATGTATATCGGGATTCAGACAATAACTCTGAAAGATATTACAGTGACCTTTATTGAAGACACACTAGATAACCAAGTTTGAACTAAATTGACTCTGTCTCTTTAAAAAAACGACGACCTGTGACATCAAATACTTTTTGCTTTTTTAAGTTTTGTCCATGAGTGTATGTACCTCCCATAGAAATGACTGAATGTGGTCGCTCATAAAGTTAACGGCTCAATTTTACCATAGAAAATCTCTCGTGATACATTTTAAAATTTCGACGCTTCTAGATTCTTCTGAAGATGGTCGTTTTTTGGAGGTTATCAATAATGTTCGCTTAGGGAATTTATAATGTAATTATTGGGAAATAAAGCTTTTATTCATAGTTTTCTTTAATACCATTTCTGAGATTCCACCCTTCAGTATAGTTAATAAAAGCAGAATGATCCAATACAGTATTGGAGCTCTAAAGAAGCGGTCTGGTAGATTAAATTGACGAAACTGCTGGGAGGGTTCAATAGTGATGAGCCAAGCCCTCCCAATATTTTTTCATCGCTGTAAGGACAATAAAATTACATATGTCTATAGTTTGCTTGAATACCATTCCAAGATTCCATCCTTTAGTGTAGCATATATAAGCAGAATGCTCCAATACAGTATTAGATCTCTAAGAGAAACGGTCTGGTAGATTGAATTGACGTAACCGTTGGAAGGGTTCACCACCGATGAGCCAAAAACCCTCCTAATATATTTCCATCACAGTAAGGACAGTAGAATTCTGTTTTATATGCAAAATAAACTTTCATGCATAAACATTTTCTTTTCTATAATAATAATTTATAAAGTTGCTATAATGGGGGGTATCAATAAGTGTCTTAAATTCCATAAATTTGTGTTTTCTCTAATTATAGAATAAATTTATTTCAAGTCACAAAATCACATTTCACTAATTGTTTGATGTTTTTCTAATTATTTATTAATAAAACTAGTTTTCAATGAACCGAAGGATTTTAATTAGAGTCTTATTATCCTCTAACTATTTTTCTAAAAAAAAAATAATTTTCCATTATTGTAAGATCTCTTGGTTATTTGTTGGGTAAAGATTTCTCTTCTCTATTGTGTGCTGGTTGTTTGAACGAGGGTTAGTATTCTTTATAAACGAATCAATAGAAATAATTTTATAATTAGGTTCACTATGATAGTCATACAATATTATTTTTTAACTGAATTGGGAATATTTACAAATATTTTAATTTGTGATATATATCTGTTATTAGATAAAATAATTATTTTACAATCATTGTGAGTTTTATATATATAACAAAAAGATAATTATTCTCGATTAAAAAGAGATATTTGAATATCGTGAAAAAAGGGAAAGAAATATTCTTTTCTTTCAGATTCTCCGTTCTTGAGCTGGTCTGAAGTGACGCCATAATTCTTTTTTAAACATAGAGAAATTCCGCGCCATCTATATAAGCGAATTATATGATATATATACGAGTATATAAAGGTTTTATAATGTTTAAAGAAAGTTATAGAAAAATTTGATGTCGAATTGAAGGTATAAAGTCCTATCCTAATACCATTAATTCTTCTTTTTTTCCCCTATGTTCTGCTACTATGACGCGTAACTGCCGAAGCTACAGCATGAACTTGTCATAGTCCTATGTTGCTACATAAAAAACAAAACCTTTTTGATGCCTTATAAATAATATTTATCTAATTTCTTTTTAACTATCAATACTTTTTATACTAATTATCTTTCATATTTTATAGATATAACTCTACATATATATATATTATTTAAGAAAAATGCATATACCGTATCCGTATTGGATCAAAATATCATTTATTTCACCAATATTTTAGTTGACCGCCAGCCTTTTTCAAGGTATTATAACAAAGGAAAATATATGTTATAATACCTTGATAAAGGTTGGCGTTCAGCCAACTGAAATATTGGTAAAATAAATGATATTTTGATCCAATATATTCCTTTTTATTTAAAGATTTATTTATGGATTGCTCTATTTTCAAAATATATATGTCGTACCACAAACAACAGCAGTCATGGACCTCGTGGTTTCAGGAGTCTGGGTTAATACACAAAGAACGAGGCAGGTTAGATGGCATCTAAGAGAGGCCAGAGACCGACAACACAGACAAGGTCCAGGAGGTTCTAATATGAGATGTCGGTCGTCCAGCGGCTGGTCGTAAAACTCTCTAATGACTTGTGGAAGATCCCCGGGAAGGGTCCACGTGATAATGTAAGAAATTTCCATCCTGTAGAAGGGCAGCTTACGCCCGAAAGCTCGAATTTATTTTTCAAATAAAGAAACTTATCCTTTTTGAATCTTTTCGTTATTATAAAATTTCCATTTTGCTGATGTTATCTTGGCAAAACTTACTAGGCCATGCCTGGGTCGTAGCTGACTCTCTTTAAAACTTTGCGATCTTATTCACGATTAGATTATCACCAAGCTAGCGATTTGTGATTGTTACACAATTTACAATTATAGTACTTTGAAATCTAGTGTATACACTCTGACATTTATATCACTACATATATATTTATAGATGGAAATTTTGCCGGGAGGATATTGATCTAAAGAGACAAAGGTCGCCTCTCCCGTCAAAATAGACATCAAAACTAGACGCCATCTATTATACACAGTGTGGCAAATAATTTTTAAGAATGGGTTTGTAAAATAAAACAGAAACAAGCTAATTCAATTTCTACTATTTTTTATTCAAAATAATCCCCTCCGGAATCAATACATATGTTACAACGATTTAATAAGGAATTAAATGCCTCTTGCAGGCCACTTTGAGGAATCGCCTCCTAAGTGCTCGTCGCACCTGTCTGGATGGTCGGGATATCATAAAAAAAAACAACCTTTTAACTTCAATTTTATTTTTGGGAATTAATAAAAGTCACATGGTGCTAAATCAGGCGAGTACGGAGGATGATTCAACACACAGACGTAATTTTTAGCCAAAAAGCGACGAACAATGAGTGAGGAGTGACTCGGTGCATTATCATGCAGCAAACACCAACTGTCTTCATCGCGATTATCTGGGCGAATGCGACGAATTCTGGCAATCAAACGTTTTAAAACGTTCAAATAATACTCTCCAGTAATGGTTTGTCCAGCGGGAACAAATTCTTTGTGGATAATACCTCTACTATCGAAAAAGGTAATCAGCATTGTTTTGATGGCACTTTTCGCGTTTTTTTTGGCTTGTGGAGAGTTTTTTTACTTCCATTCGGCACTTTGGCGCTTTGTCTTTGGGTCATACTGAAAACACCATGTTTCATCACCGGTAACAATTGATTTCAGGAAGTTTGAATCATTTTCATAGGCAGAAATGATGTCCCTGCAATGTGCAATTCTCAATGATTTCTGCTCGCCCGTTAAAGCGCGTGGAACAAATTTAGCATAGACTTTAGTTTTACCCAAATCTTCATGCAGAATGGTTCGAATCGTTTCTTTGTTGAAGTGTAAAACCTCTGCCATCATTCTCAGGGATGCACTGCGATTGTTTGCAACAAATTCTCGCACTTTTCTATTCTTTCTGATGTCTTCGAAGAACTTGGTCGTCCAGTATGCTTATCATCTTCTAGCGTATTTCTTCCATCCGAAAAACGTTTGTGCCAAATGAAAACATTTGATTTACTCAAACATAACGTACCATAAACTTGCTTCATCAAAATATATGTTTCCGATGCACTTCTACCAAGTTAATGGCCGCTCTCTGTTCCATCTCAGAATTCTGACGAACAAATATTTTTACTTTTCAAAAATCTTCTGTATGGTTTTAAAGAGTTAACCAAAATGGCTGAAACAAAGCCACGCGCTAGATAAGGCTTCGAATATATATACGCATGCGCAATTTCATAACTGGCTCTGCTATTGGCTTTTATCTAGCGCGAGTCTTAAAAATTATTTGCCACACTGTGTATATATAAAATATTATATATCAAAAAATTTCCATCTATATTTTAGCCCTAGATTTGGCCCAGCCAATTTGCCAGCTAAACACCCCTTTGGCAGATTGTCAAGATTCCATTAGATCCCGTGTGGATCTCATGGAATAAAGTCCGCCCTAGGCTGACGAGGGCCATTAGCCCGAAACCATGGTCTCTAGGTGGACGATTTTCAATATGCCTAAGCTGGTGTTGTGGCTTTGTCACCGACCTGAGGCCGCTAGTTGCGGCGACGGTCAATGGATGGCGTCTAGTTTTGACGTCTATTTTGACGGGAGAGGCGACCTTTGTCTATTTAGATATATATTTTTATCAATATCAAGATTTTTTCTATTATTTACCTATGTTTACATAAATTCTTGATTTCTCAGGAAACCAGTTGTACCTTTTAGCATGTTTATAGGGATTCTCAGACAATAACTCTGAAATATATTTAATACACACTGACCTTTATTGAAGACACACGAGATAACCAAGTGTAAACAAATTTGCTTCTGTCTTCTTCAAAAACACAGATGACCGGTGGCATCAAAGACTTTCCACTACCTAAGTTTTGTCCATAAGTATATAATATAAATATTATATATTATAATTCAAGATATAACCATTTATATATCTCAAAGTTCTAAATAAACTGAATTTTGAAAAATTTCAAATCATATATTTTCAAATTACATTTTTGAAATTATATATGATTCAAAATTCATTGATAAAAATATATTTGACCGACAAAAAAAGATATATATATGCAGATAAGTAATCTTCACATTCGAATAAATACATATATAAATAGTTAAATGTATATCTAAAGTGAAATAAGTTGGATAGATAGAAAATAGTTATCTTAAAAGCTTTTCCATACATTGATTATGCTAATTGGTCCAAACTAAATTGGTCATCGGATTTCTAATCCCCAATAAAGATCAATAGGTCAATGGTACGTTTAAGATTTCTTTACAAAAAAAAAACACAGAGTTCAATACCTACATTAATGATTTCAAAGTTCGTCTGCACGCCCTATTCATGTCGTCTGCCTTTTTTTGTTAACCTTATTCCTGAATTCCCGCGTGATTTAATGAAATGTTATTTATTAATATTGAAAGTCGAAATAAATTTATTTCCAAAATTACATTTTGATTTTCAATTCATGTATTTTTTTGCTAATGAAATTAGTTTTTTTTTTTCAAAATGTGGTTTTTTATGGTGAAGTTTTTTTTGTATTTGACCTAAATTTATACATTTAAATATAGAAGGAGTATATATATATATATATTGTGGCGGTAAGAATTGCAAGCAACAGGCGTAGATAAATCGAACGATAAACGTTTATTGCTGCCAACGAGCAGACTACTCATATCAAAGAATACACGAACACACATATACACCAATCATTAACTCAATACATGCAAAACAAACACAAACAAAATCCAAAACCTAATTATGTAAAACAATACAACAAATAACGCTACAATGCCCTCCTCTCCAAAAGGACAGCGTCCTCGCTGTCAGACGGCAGGCTCATCCTCGGGTAGGTCCAGTTGTTCGTCCGGATCACGGTAGTTCTTCATTCTCACTACGTGCACAATTTCCTTTGGCTTACGACGGCGGTTAGTAGTGTCTAGACTTTCAACTTCGTACGTCACATCCGAAATGCGTCTCGTCACCCTATAAGGGCCGAAATATCGTTTTATTAATTTTTCGGATATCCCTATTTTCCGAACGGGTATAAATATCCATACTTTATCGCCTGGCTGATAGCTCACTTCTCGATGTTTGGCGTCGTAGAGTCGTTTATTGCCCTCTTGCGCTCTCAGTGTATGTAGCCGAGCCAATTGTCGCGTCTCCTCTGCTCGAGTCACTATCTCTCGATTATAGTTCTCTTGATCTTCATCTTTTAAAAGAGGAAACAATGTATCCAACGTAGTTTCAGCTTCTCGTCCATGGATGAGGCTGAATGGGGTGAATCCGGTGGTGTCCTGCTTCGCCGTATTGTAAGCAAACGTGATGAACGGAAGAATAACGTCCCATTCCTTTTGTTCGACGTCCACATACATTGACATCATGTCGGCCAGGGTTTTATTAAGTCTCTCAGTGAGACCATTCGTCTGAGGATGGTACGCCGTGGTAAATCTCTGAGCCGAAGAGCAAAGTCCCGTCAGCTCGGATATTAGTTTAGACTGAAAAACCCTACCCCGGTCAGTAATTATTTCTCGTGGTGCTCCATGTTTAAGCACTACGTCCTCCAGGACGAACTTGGCCACTTGCTGAGCGTCTGCCGATGGTAAGGCTCGGGTGATAGCGTATCGCGTCAGATAGTCTGTGCAAACTATTATCCATTTATTTCCTAAATGGGATATTGGGAATCTTCCGAGGAGATCAATTCCGACTCTTTGGAACGGAACAGAGGTGGGTGGTATCGGTTGCAGCAATCCGGGCGGTCGCAAGGGAGTATGTTTACGACGCTGGCACTCCCTACAGTGACCGACATATTTTCTTATGCTCCTCAGAAGACCTGGCCAAAAATACTTCCTCCTAATTCTATCGTGGGTTTTAGCCAACCCTAAATGACCGGCAGTTGGATTATCGTGGAGACTTCTGAGGACGTCAGGGCGCAAATGCCTGGGGATCACCAATAGCCACGGTTGCCCCACTGGGTCGAAATTCCGCTTGTAAAGAGCTCCATTGATTATTTTGAAGCGGTTTTGATCGTTCCTCGAACATTCCTCCGATATTCTCACAATTACCGGATCTTTCCGCTGTTCCGCGACGATATCAGTTAAAGCAGCTAATGTTGGTATGTCATCTTCGGATTCCCCTGGGTTATTCGCTTCGATTGGAT
The DNA here is from genome assembly GCA_030710605.1 of Cordylochernes scorpioides. NCBI lineage: Eukaryota > Metazoa > Arthropoda > Arachnida > Pseudoscorpiones > Chernetidae > Cordylochernes > Cordylochernes scorpioides. The sequence continues at coordinate 133,568,823 of CP092864.1, read as the reverse complement.
TGCGTGAGAGACAATCGGCATCTTGATGTTTTCTGCCGTTTTTATATACCACGTTCACATTGTACTCCTGAAGTCTTAAGGCCCACCTGGCCAGTCTTCCCGACGGGTCCTTCAGTCCCGAAAGCCAACAGAGCGAGTGATGATCCGTCACAATTGTAAACGAGCGACCAAATAGGTATGGACGGAACTTGCCGATCGCCCAAATCGCGGCAAGACACTCCCGCTCCGTTGTTGAATAATTTTTTTCAGCTGTTGACAGCGTTCTTGATGCATATCCAATCGGTTTTTCACTTCCTCCCTGGACCTGGACCAAAACCGCACCAATTCCAAACCCACTGGCGTCGGTGTGCAGTTCGGTCGCATACTTTTCGTCAAAGTGGGCCAAGACGGGTTCCGACGCGAGTGCCAACTTCAAGGATTCATAGGCCTGCCGTTGATCTGGTCCCCATTCGAATCTGGTGTCCTTTCTCAACAACCTGTGTAGTGGTTCAGCTTTTTGAGCAAAATTCTTAATGAAACGACGATAATATGAGCACATTCCAATGAAACTTCTTACATCAGTAAGGGATTTGGGAGTAGGGAATTTGGACATAGCATCAACTTTACCCGGGTCGGGGTGCACGCCCTCTCCATCCACCAGATGCCCAAAAATGCTTAGTCGTTTTGTTCCGAACAAGCACTTGTCTGGATTTAACACAAGTCCAGCCTTTGAGAGACACCTGAGAACTAATTCAAGGCGTCGAACATGTTCGTCAAAGGTGGGTGAAAACACAATAATATCGTCCAGATAGCAAAGGCACATTGACCACTTCAACCCCCTCAGCAAGGTATCCATCATTCTTTCAAATGTCGCTGGGGCGTTACACAGCCCGAAAGGCATAACTTTGAACTCGTACAATCCGTCGGGTGTAATGAAGGCGGTCTTTTCGCGATCTGCCTCATCCACCTCAATCTGCCAGTAACCAGAACGGAGGTCCATGGAAGAATAATAACTCGCCCCTCTTAAGCAATCGAGTGTATCGTCAATCCTTGGTAGTGGATATACATCCTTTTTTGTGATTTTATTCAGGTGTCTGTAATCGACACAGAAACGCCAACTACCATTTTTCTTTTTCACTAATACCACAGGAGAGGACCAAGGACTTTCGGAAAGCTGAACTATACCTCCTTTCAATATTTTGTCGACCTCATTCTGAATGGTTTGACGTTCGACCTGCGACACTCGATATGGACGGCGTTTAATCGGGGGATGGTCCTCTGTATTTATCTTGTGCTTGGCTGTGCTCGTCAGATTAGACGGAAACTTATTAAATTCAAATAAGCCGCTGAAACTCCCAAGTATCGAACATATCCTGGTCCTTTCAAGCATGGATAGATCAGGGCTTATCATCGAGGCAATGTTTGGAGAGTTTTCTTGTCCAAGAATCCCCTGCCGATTGGTGTCCGAAGCATCACCGATGACCGCCAGCTGACCCTCTTCCAGTACCTGTATCTCTCCAATACACATTCCTTTGGGGACAGTTCGATCACATGTGCCGATGTTGGTTATCCAAATTCTCCCTTTCCATGCTGGACAGCGAAGATCGAGGCGGGAACCATCAGATCACGTTCTAGAAAGAGGATCCTCGAAGGCTCCATTACGACATCACTCACACCGAGTATAGCTTCGCTGATTACGTTTATCTGCTTGGTTGATCCAGCGGGGATTATAAAGCTATCATCGGCGGCCACAGTTTGGAATATGCTCGAAGAATCCTCTGGTAGTTCTGCTTTTTCTAACAGAATCTCGGCGCTACCACAATCGATTATAGCCCTTGACGCCTCCAGAAAGTCCCAACCGAGAATGATGTCGTGGCTACAACTTGGTAAAACAATGAATTCAAACGGCTGTACTAAACCGTTTATTTCTAAACGTAACGTACATCGGCCCCTGGAAACGATATATTTCCCGTCGGCAACTCTAAGTGTCATGCCAGCGTCACTGAACATAGTCTTTTTGTGTTGTTGTCTAAAGTGGTCCGAAATAACCGAAAACGAAGCGCCGCTGTCGACAAGGGCAGGAAAAGTTTTATCGTCAATAGTAACGTCAACTATATTCTGTGATAGTTTAGCGGCTATGAGCGGCGGAGGATTTATAATCTCCTCAGCGACCTTACCTCCAGCGAAGGGCGCTTGCTCTAGTTTTCCTCACGATAAGGTGATCGGCCAGATCGTCGGCTTGGCGATATCGAGGGGCGACGTTCAGCTGGGGATCGGCCACGACCTGGATAGGGCGACGGGCTTCGGTAACTTGCGCGGCCTGGGGTTTCATTGCTATTATAGATCGTTCGCGGGCCGTTCTGGACAGGGTGGTATCTCCCCGGTGGCTGTCGATCCATCATCCCTCGCCGCTCTCGGCAGTACCTGGCGACGTGACCCGGGCGTCCGCATTGGAAACAAACGGGAATATTATCCACCGTCCTCCATTCGTCAGTCTTTCTTCGGGCAGTTGTCAGCCTTGTAGGACTTTGCTGCTGGTAATACGGGGGTGGTTTCGCCGGTCCTTCAAATTGGCGGCGTTGTTCTTGGTAGTATGGACCCTGCTGCGCAATTGGGGTCAGATTTCTCTCAACCTCTTCATGAATCATTTTCTTCAGGGAGTTCACCTCCGCACTATAGGCTCGGAATGTAGGGCACTTTTAATTTCTTCTCTCACGATTCGTCGAATCAGATCTTCCAGGGACGAGGAGTTTGGTTGCTCTATACTTGCGACGTTAGGGAGTCGCTCAAACCTTGGTTTCCCGATGCGTCGCTGCTTGCAAGCCTCCACCTTTCGGCACCAATCGACAAAGGCTTCAACAGTATCAATTTCCTTTATCAAGATGACCTGATAGACATCTTCTACCACACCTTTCATTAGATGTGTCACTTTCTCTTCTTTACTCATATCGGATTCACCTGCCTACACAAGCTCAGAACGTCTTGGATATAGGATTCACAGGATTCTGTACTCTTCTGAGCTCGACTCTGAAGGTTGTCCTTAGCGCGTCTGAGAAGGACACCGCTATTGTCGAATGTCCGGCTAAACATCTCCTTAAACATATCCCACGAATTCATTCCTTCTTCGTTGTTATCATACCATTGGCCAGCGGTCCCTTCCAAAAAGAATGGTGCGTTCGCCAATTTCATCGTGGCATCCCAGCAGTTCGATCTCGCAATACGTTCGTAATCCTTCATCCATTTGCCACAATCCTCCGTTCCATTGCCGCTAAACACAGTTGGGTTTCTTGTCAAATGTTTGCAAGTATTAACACCCGTGTTAACTCCAGCCGATATTGACATTTTTCTGATTGGCTTATTCTTTTCGTCGAAATCAAAACGTGGTTCCAGGCCTTCTAGGCGACGGCTTCTTCTGACAGAGGTATCCGTGATGGTATCGGTACCCAGCTTCTCCACCACTTGTGGCGGTAAGAATTGCAAGCAACAGGCGTAGATAAATCGAACGATAAACGTTTATTGCTGCCAACGAGCAGACTACTCAAATCAAAGAATACACGAACACACACATATACACCAATCATTAACTCAATACATGCAAAACAAACACAAACAAAATCCAAAACCTAATTATGTAAAACAATACAACAAATAACGCTACAATATTATAATAAATAAAAGTAATTATATTGGTTAGAAATCAGGTTTATATTGATGTTTTTTATTTTATATAGAAAAAATATATAAAAATATAAAATGAAAATTTAACAAAAAAAAATTATCACAACGTGACGTCTTTTATATTCGGCTGTTACCCGTCATTTAGACATACTCTGATAGATATATAGTAATAAAGGAAGAGATTTCTGATGATTATATATTTATTTTTTAGTAAAAGAGAGGAAAGAGATAAAGAAAGAACCATACACTTTTATTTCAAACAAGGTAGAAAATTGATAGGGTGTTAATTAATTAACTTTATTAACATCATGAAACGCGATATCCCAAACTCAGGGATATTTGCGCCAATACATTTCACTGCATTACAGCAATACGGCTATATACAATCCTGTTCAATTCATTATTTTACATAAATTAACTAAAGAAAATTGTCCAAAGAGAAAAACAAACAACAAAGCAAAACACACAGAGCAAGCATCGCAGTTCTTTTTTTTTTTTCTAAGATTCCTTCTCTTTTTTCCAATTCAAGAGAAAGTTGTATATGTATTTACAAAATTGATCAAAATTTTTATACTTTTCTTTTTTGTCTACAAATTCATCAAGCTGTCCAATACGACCAAATCTATTTTCCCTAAAATCCCGGAAAATTGGGCACTCCAGAAGTAGATGTCTCGCGTCTTGAATTTCACCTCCGCAGAAGCATCCTGGTTCCTTCACGACGCCGATAGTTGCCAAAAATTTCCCAAAATTGCCATGATCTGTAATGAATTGGATATTATAAAAATTTGGACGGAAAAATCTTGGAATTCCTAATACGAAAAAGCTTCTGAAAATTTCATTAGTGTTCTAAAAAATTTCATTCATTTTTGCGTGTAAGAATGATTTGACTATACTTGGAGCATGGGATTCGTAAGTAATTAGATCTTCAATGGACATTTGAGCTAGATCAAATTTGATTATTCTGGATTCTATATAATCTGTTAGGAGTGGAATTTTTGCCAAGCTATGCACACAGTTTGATGAAGTGGTTTTGTATGCTCTAACTGCCCATAAAATGATCTGGTACTGCATGGAGTTCAGTTTTTGTTTACAACGATTGTTTAAATATTTGAACCAAATTTCAGAACCGTATGTAAGTACAGGCCTAATGATTGTTTTGAATAAAGTTAACCTCTTTTCAGTGTCTAAACCCCACATATTGCCACTTAGTGAACATAATAAATTTTTCATACGTCCTGCCTTACACAGAATATCATTAACATGCGGTGTTAGTATTTTATATATAGTTTGGATAATTATAGATTTTTGAAGTATATTTTGTATTTTATATTTTTTTTATTTAATTAAAATATAATTAATAGAGTTTTTGTAATTAATTTTTTAAATATAAAGTTAGATTAAGATTATATAGTGTTTTACCTAGTTAAAGAAAGATAAACATATTTTAAATATTTCCAATTATAAATTATGTTTTGGAACCCTAATTGTAGACCAGGACAATACAATAAAGAAGAGATTGGATATTCTATTGGAAAGAGAAATCTGTGGTATCAGGGATCTCCAGATGAAAATACTACACCATTTCACCCTTCCTTAATTATGGTTATATTTCTCTTCGACCATTATAGTGTGTTATAAAGTTATATAGTGCGTGATAAAGTATATATATATTAAAATTACCTTTTTGAAATTAAAGAACTATTTTTATTATATTTATTTTTTAAATAGTCTATGCGATAGAGAAAAAGTATAATGATGGGTATTTCTTTTAATTTATATATATAACAAATCGTTTTACTCGAATATATATAATATACCCAAAAGGTAGTTGGCTTTCTGAGCTCCACAAACCCTAGTTATTTATATATATCTTCTTATCGTGCAAATGAAAGTGGCTGATGCATTTTATAACCGGATATATCCACAAGATATCTTTCGAACTTTGATCATTAAAGCTAATCTACACTCATGGACAAAACCCTGGAAAGTATTTGATATTGTATTTGATATTGTCGTACAACTGAAAGTTGCTGACGGCTTACGCCATCTATCGGAATAAATATCAACCATTCGTTGAATGTAAATTATTCCTGAGAGAATTTGCCAAATACTATTCTTGATTAATCAAGAATAGCTAATCACGTACGCGTTTCGTGCTGTTGGCCCTCGTGGTACAAGCTGTACCTCAACGACCAAAAAACCTGGACATTCAGTCATCCTGAAAAATCATGAAACAGGTAGTTAAGGTTGAATGTTGCGCATCTATAAAGGTTACACACAATTTAGAGAGAAAGGCAATTTAAAACCAATATAATTAATCCTAGTCAATAGTTAAAACACATCAAATTAGGAATATTGCTATACCGAAAATTGCTATGTTAGATACACCGTCCAAGTCAGAAAGATTAATCCTCGAATACTTAATATCCAAACATAAGAACAGTATTAACAGGAGACATCCCAGAATAATTCTTTCATATTCCAAATCAAGAATAAACAGCCACCATTTAATATATCTCGCCCCCCGTGCTCACTCACGATGTAACTTCACCTGTTGAAGAGCGAGAGCTCGAAAGCTCGCGCTGTTTTTTTTTTTTTTTCTTTTATAAATAAACTTGTTGTTTTTTTTTTTGTAATATTTTATAGCATCAATATTTACATCTTTTTTATCGAGGGAGGTTCCGCCATCTTGAGAGAGTCCTCCTCTTGATAATTGGCAACTGCTTATGAAGATTTCATGTCATTTTAAAATGTATAAAAACAACATTCGAACAATTCCTCATTTTTCAAGGTAAATAAGATAAATTAATAATTTAAAAGCAAAAAATAAATAAGTTCAGATGTTGATATCAAAATAAAAATTTTTGCTCATATGAGCCTCCAATATATGCCTTTTTTTATTTATAATAATTAATATATAATGGGAAATATTCTTTTGTGTAAAAATTCTTTTAAAATATTTTCTTAGTTTAGGATATAATTTTTTACCATAAAAACGGAAAGGAAATATTTATCTTTGTATTTTTTAATTATTATTTTTTAATGATTAATATACTCTAGATTATTGATATATATTGATGTAAAACATTATACACAATATTATATAGGTTACATAATTGTATGCTTTTTTAAGTTTACCATTTCTTTTATAAGGAAATAATGTGCCATTATATATATATAAGAAAAAAGTATAAAGTACGGTTTTTAACTTGTTTGTTTAATCAGTAATATTGTTTTGTGTACTGTCCTTACTACGATTTAAAATATTTGGGAGAGCTTGGCTCATCAGTGGGGGAACCTTCTCAGAGGTTTCGCCAATTTAATCTGCCAGATCGCTTCTTAGAGCTCTAATACTGTATTGGATCATTCTGCTTATATATGCTACACTGAAGGGTGGAATCTTAGAAATGGTATCTAAGCATACAATAACATAAGATTTTAGAACAGTAGAATCACATATAATTATAGAGCAATGCTCTTCAGCAAACAAAAAGGACAAGGTCAGTTAGGCATAAATTAATAATTATAGGGCAATAACGCGCCATCTATATATGTGAAATAAAACTATAAATCCCAATTTTTTCAAACAATTTTACTACCCTTACTTTGAAATGTCATTTTTCCACATATATAATATGATTTTTAAAAATTCAAAACGCCGCCATGAAACTTTTGAAATATCGCTGTCAATTTTGAAAATATATTTAAACACTCACTATATGATGCACTAGCGCGCCATCTGTTATCAAAATTCGAAACTATTTTAAACGCGTAAGATTCTTTTTGAAATTAAACAATTTCTACTGCACTTACTGTAATGGAAAAATTAATGGGAGGGCCTCTGGCTCATCAGTGGCCCATGGTAGATTAAACTGGCGAAACCGCTGGGAAAGTTCACCACCTATGAGCCAGACCCTCCCATTAATTTTTCGATTGCAGTAAGGGCAGTAGAAATTGTTTAATTTAAAAAAAAATCATACGCGTTTAAAATAGTTTCGAATTTTGAAAACTGAATTTTGAAATGTTATTATTAAATCTTTTCAAAGTCTATATATGCGAAATAAAACCATTAAGCATGATTTTTTAAATAAAAACCATTTTTACTGTTCTTACTGCGATGAAATAAAAGCTTGTGTCTTTAGTGTTTGTCTATATACTACCACTGATGAGCCAGGCCCTCTACATTGTTTCCATCACAGTAAGGACAGTAGAAAGTTTGTTTTATTCGAAAAAAAAATTGTGTTTAATATTTTTATTCTTATATGCAGTTTCCTTTGTTAAACTATTCAACAATGAAGCACATATATTACCCATTTAGTTCAAAATATTTTATTATTGTCTCAAATATAATATATTAATCAATATATAATCTGAAACTAGAGAATAATACTTTGCGATTATTCATTCAAATATATATTTTTGAATTGATTTTTATTGACCTTTCAAAAATAGTCGTCTGCTCATTTATTTTTACTCTTATGACAGTGTGATCAGGCTGATCTATTAAAGAGTTTATAACTTAATTATCGATGAACATTTATTTGAGAAATTTCCTCTTCCAAGAGAAAAGAAATGTTGTAATTAAGTTTGAAACTTAATTAAAGGAATATGAATTAACAGACAGGCACATCCCATAGCCTTTCTTTTCTACAAGGTACTGTCAATGTAATGAAGTCTTGACATTTTCAGATACCAAACGATCAACGTACAAACTTAGATAAACAAAGAATAAATTCTTTTTTGTTGTTGAAAATTCTTTGTTTGTTTTCATAAATGTTGAATCCTTTAAAAAGAGAGAAAAAAATGTATTTCGAAAGTTTTAATTCTGATAGTCCAACTAAAGGTTGCTAATGGCTTGCGCCTTCTGTTGGAATAAATATCAACTAATCGTTTGATTTTTTAATTATTCCAGAATTGGTCAAAAGTATAAGCATTCTTTATTAATCAATAAAAGCTGACCATCTACGGGTTTCGGGCCGTTGGTCCTCATCAGCGTGGTGCATTCTATACCTTAAATGACCAAAATTTCTGGACTTTCAGGCATCCTGAATAATCACGAATAGGGTATTTAAGGCCAGATGAGCGTGAGAACGTTAAACAATGTGAATAAATAGTACAATTGTGATATTGTACTGGGATCAGGTTGATAAATTAAGTGGGTTACAGGATAATCAGCAGCGTCTGTTCTCCATGTTAGGAGTGGCTGCACATGGCGTCTGTTCTTCATGTTAGAGGCGGCCATTTAATACCAGGTCAAAGTCCAAGTTACACCTCTCTGTAGGTGACCTCGGGGAAATGTTGGAGAAAACCAGCCTCTAACGTAACACTGGCATATAACCTATATGAAGGATAAGTAAAAAAAAAATAAAAAATTCCTGAATGTGTAACTGAAAGTTGCTGATGGCTTGTACCATTGTAATTTGATTAGAAAAACTATGATGAGAATTCACATAAAATCATATTTAAAAAACGTATGTATTTATAATAGAACCTCTCGTTAGACTTTACCTGAAAACATATTTCGATTTCAATCGTTCAGGTCATTTTAAAATAAAGTACTCGAAATTTTCTAGTTTATAATATAATAGTGTGTAGAAACATTTCTGCGCTTATTGTTCATAATTTCAATTTATGAACATGAGATAACATGAACACATCCAAATGAATAAATTATGCTCAAGTGTTGCTAAAATTGCTGCTATCGAAATTTCCAACATAATGTCATATTTGTGTCAACACCTGACCTTTTTATTTATTTCTATTATTTTTTCACAATGTTATATGTGTCAAACAAAACATTCATTCTTAATTGCTTTCATTTCTTCTGATCTCTTGATCAGTCCTGATCGTGCAACTAAATGTTGCTGATGGCTTGCGCCATCTGTCGGAATAAATATTGTTACGTCGTACCCAGACGTTGTTCATGTTCTTTGTCTAATCAGGGTGGTACAAAGATACACACGTGAGTTTGTAAGGGATGCAGCAAAAGTTTGCGCTTTATTATACGTGGTACTAAACAGAAGGAGTACAATTGGTGGAACTTGCCTTCAACTTCCCCGTCAGAAGGATCCTTAGCGCCGTGGATGTCACTCTTGTGAAACGTTCCGCTCCACACTGTACATGTCCAGCCTGGACTATACCGCCTTGTAGGTAGGACTTCCAATCCCGGTACATATTTTCAATCCCGGGATTCGGGATTGCTTTTTTCTCAATCCCGGGATCCCGGGATATCCCGGGATTGAAAAACATTTTCGTCTTTCTACGCCAAGAGGTATATCGTTTCGTTCGTTATATTTTTAATTTTTTCTTTTATATAGTGCCAATGACGTGGCACTTACTTCGATGAAAACAACCTGAAAGCCATATTTTGCGCCTGCTTATGAACTAAATCATTGCTTTTGGGTTACAGTTTGAAATTATCTGTCAATTACTGTACACACATCTGGAAAAAAAATACTGTTCTTGGAACTCTTAGACCACATCTCTTAATGCAGTGTTGGGCAGTAATCCATTCAAAGTAATACATTACCTTGTAATTACGATTACTTTGCAATGCATTACTTTGCAAAAAAAATTAATTGCATTAGAATGTAAGCATAATTACTCGTAATTCTATATATAATGATAGCAATTGTGATTAAAATTACTTGTAATTGTAATTATAGCAAATGTAATCATGAATATTTGCAATTGTGATTATAGAAAATGTAATCATTATTGCATTTTGCCCAACTATGTATTAATGTTTAGAAAGAAGACATCACCGTTTTAAAAACCATTATTTACTTTATTTCAAGGATAAAAATTCAATTTCGAGAAATATTTGAGCGTAGGAAAGATAATTTGTCAAGATTGTCATCATGCAAACTAGAACTTATCTTATTGCATAGGTATCCAGAGGAGGAGAAGACTCTTTCCGATTCCACAGACGTTGGATGAATTGTCAGCAAGTATTGATACACACTCTCTAAATGGGGTCCTCGTTTGCCTGACTGAGCAGCAATATTAAGTTCGTGGTTAATCATAGTTGAGTAGGATGCGGAGTCTGGTGTAGGTATTGCAATTGAAGTTGAAGAGGCAGCCTCAATAGCTTCTTGCAATCGGCGCTCAATTGTAAGATGGTCATTCGATTATGATGGCTCATGGCGTTCTTGTAAACTCCGAGGAAGTTGCGAATTTTCAGCCTGAATTCTTACTTCGGCCATTTTTACGCTAAAGTCTTTAACCATCTTCTTTTTTTCTAACTGTGCTTGCGGATTGTGCAGATATTGGAGGACTAAAGATGTTTTATTGCATCGCTCTTCTAAAATTCTCTTTTGAAAATATTTTTGCAGATCTTTGCTGAGAGAATGAGATTGTGCTTGCAGCTCCTCTAGAAGAAACTTTACTGTTGCTTCTGCAGTCAAATGTTTAAATGACAAAAAAGCTAGCGAGGGTGTCACAAAATGAACAGCAAAGCAGTGCGTTCATGATGACCCATGCATACAGAGTACAGGATGGAGAGTATAACATAGATTTAAAAATATATATAAAACAATTTGGAGCTCAGATAAGAGGTAAGTGGCGGGTCCATGTTACATGCAGGTTCGCCACAAAAATAAAGGGATGCCGCTACTATCTAAGAAGCCACTATTTGCATTTCAACAAAAACTGGGGCGCCCTCCATGTATACTGCTGCATACTCTCATTCTAGAGGCTGCCATTTTGGAAAGATCTTGCAGAATAACCCTTCGTTATTAGCGCATGAAAATAATTTCAAATCTCTCAGAAAAAAAAAGACCCGAAATGCAGCTGTATAAACAAAACGTCAAAAGTGTGCTATCTCATCATCTGTTTGATTACCAAAATGCTAGATAAGAAAAATATATTTTTGCGCTGGTTTTCATTTACAAACCAGTAATCCCGGGATTTTTTCGAGCAGAATCCCGGGATTTCGGGATCATTATTTGGCTCCGGGATCCCGGGATTGGAGGCCCTACTTGTAGGCCGCTCCGATGTCAGGCTCTCCTGGCACCGTCTTGCAGGATCATCCACGCCCGGAGGCAAGTCGCCACGTCTTCTCCTCGCCGCAGATGTCACCAGACTCTGTCCTCCCCCACACAGGAATGCTGGTTTTGACGCCTGCCAACACATGGCCCCACTCATCTTCCCCCAACTTTACTCTGGAATCTTGGCCTTGTCATCCATTTTACAATATCAATTAATCGTTGATTTTGATTATTCCGGAATTGGCCAAATACACATTATTGATTTCTTTTCTTTATTAATCAAGAATGGGCATTTGAGCATTTCAGGAATAATTACAAATCAACGATTAGTTGCTATTTATTATACAATAGATGGCGCAAGCCATCAGCAACTTTTAGTTTTTCGATCAGGAGATGCCTTCTTCTTAATATAAATGCTTTGTTTAAACAAAATTATTGAATAACTTTTACAGGTGGCAACTCAGGTTTTGAATAATAACCTTTATTGCATCACATTTGATAATAAATGTCTCTAAGAATTTAAAAAGATAAAACGAATTTTTATAATTCACAAAATAAACGAGTCAACAACATTTTTTTTTTTACAAAAATTACATAAATATAAAAAAGATGAAAGAAAATATTTAATAAAAAGCCCACAATCCACTTATAAATATTTTGTAATAAAGTCATGCAATTGATTCACTATTACTTTTTATTACAATTTTTATCTTTTTTTTTTTTTTAAACATTGCAACCACATTCAAATTTTTTTTTTTCGTTCGATATATTTTTTCCCGCCAAAAAAATAAAACAGCAGACGAAACTTGAAGCTAATTATCGTATGATCACGAAGCATTTTATTTCTTTTTTCTTTGTTTGAAATCAAATACCATACCTTAATCAAACCTTAATTTTTTTGTCTTTTTTCACTGATTAGTCATTCGTTTTTGCCTTATTTAATTAAATATTGATTTTAAATTAAGAGATTTGCATGTATATAAAAAGGCTTATGTAATTCAATTGAAGTATATAAATTTAAAAAAAAGTCTAAAAGAATTAGACGTAAAAATACTAAGAATTATTTCCCAATTATAAAATATATTTCAAAATATTTATCGTATTTCAACAAATAAAATATAAAAAGATATCTAATTAGCATTAATGTTTTGTGTTTTTATTGTTTTAAATGTTTTTTAATTTTTAATAAGATTTTGTAAGGTGTTTTGTTATACTATTGATAAACGAAAAGCGAATTGTATAATTGATATTTTGATAAAAATATAGAAAATATGAAAAAGGCATCTCCTGATCGTGAAAATTCTAAAGTTACTTAAGTTGCTAATTATGGCTTGCGCCATCTATCGCAATAAATACCAACTATTCGATGATTTTTAAACGCCCAATATTCAGGAATAATTAAAAATCAACGATTAGAGAGTTTATATTTTATTCCGATAGATGGCGTTAGAAGTTGACGATTGCTTTTAGCCAAAGTACACCAAATGTCTACACATGTGAGAAGGCAGTTTGACTTTTGTACTTACAATTGTGCTAGAGACCTGTTTGGGTACTTGCACGCGCTGGTGAGATTGGACTTTTGCAAGATTCAGGGGCAATTGGAGCATGTGAAACTATTAAAATAATTTCATATCATAATAGAATATATGGAATTATATCAAATTTTCAAAAATACACTACTCTTCTGATTAAAATGATGATTTATCATTTTCTTCTATTAATGATATTAAGAACATTTTATGCTTTTAATCTTAAATTTTAATTCTGAAAGTGAAATATTTAGTAGTTTTGACTTATCTCTCTCTCTCTCTCTCTCTCTCTCTCAGTGCAAACCATATAAATACAACATTTTATATAGAAGTAATTGTTTAATTAAAAAGGCATATATTGGATCAAAATATCATTTATTTTACCAATATTTCAGTTGGCTGAACGCCAACCTTTATCAAGGTATTATAACATATTAATCTTTGTGTGAATCAATTTTCTAAATCTCCTAAATTTTCTTTAAAATAGTAAAATTCAATCCTTTTTATCAATGATATTCAGAAACATTTTACATTTTTAAGAGAGTTTTTGATATCAAAAGTTTTGACTTATAAATGACATCATTCTGTTCATTTAAAATGTAAATATGTAAAATAGTTTGTACATTCACACAGAAGTTGGTGAACGGATGGTTAAAACCCTCGATTCCCGACAGCCATGAACCGGGATCGAATCCCGTATTGGATCTTTTGTTTTACTATGTGAATAAACTTCACATATATTATTCATTGTTGTTAATATCATAAACTAGGTTGTTCTTTTTGAACGGTACCTAGTAAAGTGATTTTGGAACCATGAATAACATTTACATTCAAATATCTACACAGGATATATAGCCTGTGTTTTGTATTAATAAATAATAATAATAAATTAGATATTCTAAAGTCAACATTTTATTATACAAGTGATTGAAAGTAAAGCTTTCAATTTTTTTTGTTCATTTTCATAAAATTATATATGAAAAAAATATATATTTTTTTTTAAATAGAGCAATCCATAAATAGATCTTTAATTGTAAAAAGCATATATTGGATCAAAATATCATTTATTTACCAATATTTTAGTTGGCTGAACGCCAACCTTTTTCAAAAGATACAACAACATATTTATATATTGAAAGAGATTGGCGTTCAGCCAACTGGAATATTGGTAAATAAATTATTTTTGATCCAATATATGCTTTTTATATGTATAATATAAAAACATAAATATGAAAATATCAAAACCTATTTTACATATTATCAATTTATATAATATAATATAAATTCGTACGTTTTAAACCTCAAAATGGCTGCCATATAAGATACATAATTTAGCCTCCTTCCAACAATCAAACTTTAAATTTTACAGCTTTTCCAAACATTTACAAAACAACATAAAACTTTAAGCAGAGAAGAGTGTTTTTTTCAGCACATTGCCTAAAAACCTCCCAGTTTTCAGCGAACCAAACGATCATGTAGTGTGGAAATTGGCGGGAAACAAGTAATTGAAAATAAAGGGACGCAGACGCTCATAAAAGTTTCTTCTGCCATTAAACTTGGTTGAAGTCTTAGTAGAAAATATGTAAAGAACATTTTTATATGAATCTTGTTTAATTGATTTTAACTCTTTTTTATTCTTTATATATTTTTAAAATTTTTCGTAGAAATATATAAATATAATCGTATTTTTAAAATATATTTTTGAAAATATATTGTATATATTTTATTCGAGGGTTAAAATATACAAATATATATTGATATATTTAGATTTTGTGTACATGTAAAAAATGAAAATAATCAAACAAGTTATTTAAAAAAATCATTTTTTTTAAATCCCTACTATTTACATATCTGCTATCCACAATCATATATTAATATATCGCCACACACAGTCAAGATATTACTACAGATTTAAAACATTGTATTGAACAGCTTCAAACAAATACATGTGTGATCAAATATATTAAAAATATATATATATAATATATACAAATAATTCATTATCACGGTTTGCGGATTTCGATAAATTACAAAAAAAAAGGTATCAGTCGCCACAATTCTTTTTTATTAATTGTATAAAGTAGCTTTCGGACAAGCTCTTCTTCGGTAAACTAAAACATAAAACTAAGTTCATCAACCTTTTCATAGCTTATTCTTTAAGAATGTTCAATTATTTAAATTACTAAATTCTTATGTCCTATATTTGCATATATATAACATTAAAACGCTATATAATCTTTCTCTTTCCATTAATTTTTTATGTTCTAGTTTGCTGAGGAAGGTCTTACTCGAAAGCTACTTTATACAATTAATAAAAAGAGTTGCGGCGTTTTATACCTTTTTTTAATATACAAATAAAATGAAAAAAATGGTTAGAATTTTTTTAACAAAGATTTCTTCTTTAGGTCTTCCGAATTCGGGCGTAAGATTGTTTTGTAGGAAGATCCTCTTCTTTTTTTTTTCGGGTTGGCATCCAGACACTGAGTGGTTGCCCTGCCACGGTTCGGTTTAGGTGAGGCCTGTAGCTTACACAAAATGCTTTGGGAGCACACTTGGATCTTAGCCAAAAGGCCGAGAAACGTCAAGATATTGTTGATATAACAATTATGTATGATTCATGGTAAATGTAATGTTTATCTTCTTATAACTACGATGTGTTTACTATTTCTTAGTACGCGCTTCCTGAGCACTCAGCGCGAGCCGACGTTGTCTGCACGCAACTCCCAAGCATAACTCCGCCTCTGTGCTGGAAAGAATTATTCTTCCTGTTCTGCTCCCAAGTCTATATATAGTTTTATTTAACATATCAGTCGGGATACTTGCGCCTAAATACATTTTATCAACTTATATACAATTCAATAACAAGACTAAAAACAAAATTAAAACTGAAAGGTTGGTTTTCTCAAACACCTAGACCTGCCCATTCTGTGGGAGAGAACTCTCGCAGTCCATCGGTGGCGGAGTCTTTCCCGTGGTGGGCGCCACCAATGAAGACCTTGTATATATATATATTTTATATATATGTGAATTTATCAATTATTTTATATATTTATATCTATTTATTCGTATATTTATCAATTATATAATATTATTTATTCCTTTTTATATTTATTCTGTATTTAACCTTATATAATCTTATAGGGACTTTGATATAAAGTATTTTCAATCTCAATCTCAAACAGAAAATAAAATCTAAAATGAATTTACAAAAATTATTGAATTTTACATAGGCGTCTTTGTTATATACAAATTCGCTCATTTATTCGATGGGATAAAAATGATTACTTCTGTAGCTGTGAAAGATTGGACATTCTATAAATGTATTGAGTTTTGGTTTTATTCTTTTCTCCCGAGTCAACGTCCGAGATGAAGTCTTTTCAAGCATCTGTCGTTTAACGTCTTCACATATGGATAAGTCAACTTCCTATTCGAACCTTTTTATTCTCCTAAAGAGAAATTCAAACAGTTTCTTTATTAGAATTAGCATTTTATAAGAGTTTATAAATGCGAAGTATAGAAGATTATGTCGTTATTTTATATATACCACCTATCTTTTAATAATAAGAACAAAATATTCGAATTAAATTATAGTTTGGTGGATATTAATTTGATGGAATTCTTTTCCGAAGTGACAAATTGGCATAATCAACTTGGCATAAATTGGAGTTTAACGTGTTTTTAGCAATATGATACACTCATGGACAAACCTTAAGGAAGTCATACCTTTTAGAATGCCTTTCGGGGCTCAGACAATAACTCTGAAAGATATTTAATACACGGAACCCTTCATCGAAGACACACGAGATAACCAATTGTGAACAAAATTGCCTGTCTCTTTAAAATTCAAAGACTTTCCACTTCCATAAGTTTTTTTTTCCATGAGTGTTTTTTATTATTATCTCTATTACATGTAATACAGACCATGATAATCATAGTGGGTAGAAGTTGGAGACTGCTTTTGCACTTACCAATGTGTCAGAGCCTTCGTTTGGTTACTTGCATTTGCTGGTGGGGTGGTGGGTAGAATGAGTGTAATTTGAACAAGAATGCTAAATTTACAAATAAGTTTGTATTATCTCCCGCCACTACATATCGATCTATAAATTTGTTTTCGATGAATTTATTCATATAGATGGAGTTGGTGGAGGAAGGGCACAAACCGTCGATTTGATACAGTTACGATCCGGGATAGAATCCCACATTGGATACTTTTTCATAAAGAAAAAAATTGCATCAACTGTCCCCAATATTTGCCAAAGTCCAAAGTTACCACTAAGTGCAAGTAACCAAACGGGATACATAACCATTCTACATGTGTGGATATGTGGCGCACTTACAGTAAAATCACTCGTTAATTACCCACCATGATTATCATGGCCTATAAGCACGTGTACTTGAGACAATAAAAATATATTTAGATAAATATGCAATTATTTATGATAGCGACTATTTTTGATTTGTTTATTTTGCAATATGTTCACTACAATTCTAAACCCAGTGTATACAAGATTCATCATAAACTCTAAGTCAGTTCAATCAACTCATAAGAACCATCACAACACTAAAGTTCCAATATACACAACTCACCTAACTGTGTATTTAACCATCTGGCCAGGCTAAGAGTTTCACACAATTTGTACTTAACAATTACCTTAGTTTAGAGGTTGGCAAATTTTTGAGTCTAAAAAGCCAAAAATTCCATTTTACAAAATTTCAAATTTTTCAGAGAGCCACAAAATATTTTTCTTGCCAACAATAAATAGTACTCACATGAATAAAATTTGTATTTATACGAGTACAACACGCAGCTTCACCTTCAAAGAGCCGCGTGTGGCTCGCGGGCCGCAGGTTGCTGATCCCTGCCTTAGTTGAATAACGGAGAGTATAAGAGCTAGAAGAAGAATTTTTACGATAGCGCTAAAACACGAGCTTTAAAACTTCTCGGATCTTCTACAGGGATAAATCACAAGAATATTAGAGTGACACCTGAAGAAGAACCGAGTGGTTTGAAAGCTCGTATTATAACTTTATAATAATACTAACTAAACTTCTCTATTTTCTTTTGATTTGCGTTACTTGACACAATATTTGTGTGTGACCATCCTACCTCTACTTTTAATAAGATCTAGCGATTTAATACAAAAGCATGAAACTGTTTCTGATCACTAATTTTGAACGCATTTGTGACTATTTCTAGGAATTTGTGACAATAAAGGTTATCAGTGATATAGTTGACAAAATTCTAGAAGATACCCAGATGTACATTATCATCATTTTTCTTACTTCTTCAGCTCTATGAAGTGTTTTTGGATCTCATAACCGTTCAACCACTCAAGAATACATATTGTGTAATACCAATTTTTATTGGCAAATGTGAATATTCGAACTCCAAATAGTCATCATTTCGTTATACGCAAAAAAGAAAAGATGCTGAAAGAATTTCGTACCGTCTCATTCTTTAGTCATTAATTCATGCAGTAGCCATTTATGTAACCTTTGACCTTATTTATTGCGAATAATTGATTGATTACAATTGAGTTCTTCCCCAGAACTTTTACTGTCCTTATTACGACGAAACTATCGCCAATTTTGCAAACAAACAGGAATTATAGGTAATGAAACCTCCCTGAAACTCACTGCGTTATGAACGATATGTTTTACAATAATTTGTATGGAATCTACATGGACCAAGCGATCTCATCCCGCGAAGGTTAGTAGGCTAAAGCGGGGCTAAACACGAGAGGCAGATGAGAGAATGTAGGACAGGGTTCGGGGAATATGCCGGGATACAGGGAGGTTGGGAGGTAAGCTGGTAGAGCATGTACCAAACACTCTCTCCTGTTGTCTTGGATCGATTGGCTTATAAAGCTGGAATTCCAATGGGATTCTTGGTAAAGGTAGTTAGCCTTTCTATGAACATATATCATTCGTGGATAATAGAAATTACAAACCTTTATAGCAACGAGCATTGCTCTTTCACTTACATGACAAACAAATCGGCGTTGTATTGAATGAGGATGGATTGCATGCCATCTTTAAATCGAAATTGAAACTATTTTGCGGCATTTTCTGACAGGTAATTTGACACTTTCTCTCCGTGAAAATTTAAAATATTGGAGATGGCTAATCAGTGGTGAACCCAGACCGATGCTATTGTATTGTCTTGGTCAGCTCATATATTGCTGTGGCCGGTATTTTAAGTGGGGTTCTATGTTAACTGGAGATTCTATTTTGAGAATAGATGTGTTAAATATCTCTGTATGTTGACTAAAAATATTATTTATGGGTTTTCATACCCAAGACTTCTTGAATGGAGTTCATTACAGATTTTTCTGTGAAAAGTAAAAAAAAAGGATGTTCTTAACGTAAAGGATGTTGGTTGTTTCAGTTCTTCAATGGTGGAGCTCAGACTACTGAGTAAGTATGTATAGCTAGAGAGGGAGGAGGCTGTGTGTTGGGTGTTTCAGTTCTTCAATGGTAGAGCCCAGACTACTGAGTAAGTATGTATAGCTAGAGAGGGAGGAAGCTGTGTGTTGGGTGTTTCAGTTCTCCAATAGTGGAGCTCAGACTACTGAGTAAGTATGTATAGCTAGAGAGGGAGGAAGCTGTGTGTTGGGTGTTTCAGTTCTTCAATGGTAGAGCCCAGACTACTGAGTAAGTATGTATAGCTAGAGATGGAGGAGGGTGTGTGTTGGGTGTTTCAGTTCTTCAATGGTAGAGCCCAGACTACTGAGTAAGTATGTATAGCTAGAGAGGGAGGAGGCTGTGTGTTGGGTGTTTCAGTTCTCCAATAGTGGAGCATAGACTACTGAGTAAGTATGTATAGCTAGAGAGGGAGGAGACTGTGTGTTGGGTGTTTCAGTTCTTCAATGGTAGAGCCCAGACTACTGAGTAAGTATGTATAGCTAGAGAGGGAGGAGGCTGTGTGTTGGGTGTTTCAGTTCTTCAATGGTAGAGCCCAGACTACTGAGTAAGTATGTATAGCTAGATAGGGAGGAGGCTGTGTGTTGGGTGTTTCAGTTCTTCAATGGTAGAGCCCAGACTACTGAGTAAGTATGTATAGCTAGATAGGGAGGAGGCTGTGTGTTGGGTGTTTCAGTTCTTCAATGGTAGAGCCCAGACTACTGAGTAAGTATGTATAGCTAGAGAGGGAGGAGGCTGTGTGTTGGGTGTTTCAGTTCTTCAATGGTAGAGCCCAGACTACTGAGTAAGTATGTATAGCTAGAGAGGGAGGAGGCTGTGTGTTGGGTGTTTCAGTTCTTCAATGGTAGAGCCCAGACTACTGAGTAAGTATGTATAGCTAGATAGGGAGGAGGCTGTGTGTTGGGTGTTTCAGTTCTTCAATGGTAGAGCCCAGACTACTGAGTAAGTATGTATAGCTAGAGAGGGAGGAGGCTGTGTGTTGGGTGTTTCAGTTCTTCAATGGTAGAGCCCAGACTACTGAGTAAGTATAGATAGTTTCTAACTTACTGCCTGCAGACATTCTACACCTCTTATAGTTTAGGGAGATACTTTCTGAGAGCCAACCACTAGTAAAATGACCCCTCAGCCCTGAGGAACGGGGTCAGCTGTACGATGTGACTGTGGTGTCAGAATTTCTTCGGATGAATCTGGCCACAGTCGAGTACGAGCGGGCATATAGACCTCAAGTACGATAAGGGAGATCAGAGTGGCTGTCAAACATTCTAAACTGGTTAGCGCACAATGATGAAAGTCTCCACGTGTCTAACCCGTGTGTTTCAGGCGGCCCCATGTTCTCTACCTTCTCGTGGTGGGATTGATAAGGGGGCTTCTGCCCACCTTGTATCTCTATAGTACCCATCTTGTGTACCTATCTATAGTATCCATCTTGTGTACCTATCTATAGTACCCATCTTGTGTACCTATCTATAGTACATGTCTTATGTACGCACGACACTATACTATATAAAAGAGCGGCGGCCCCCCGACCAAAGAGAACGAAGCCCCAAGCTACTTCTTTCAATCCCTAACCCACTGTTTGATGCAGATACCTTCATTGTTGTCTCCAATTAGTAACTTAGCAGCCTTTATGAAACTTAGGCTATCTTCACGTGAAGTACCAACTTTTATATTGTGTTTGCAGATTCGGCGGTACATATACTAAAATTGGAACGATACAGAGAAGATTAGCATGGTCCCTGCGCAAGGATGACACGCAAAATCGTGAAGCGTTCCATATAAATATGAGCCTGAATCTATCTAATCCATCTAACGTTAACATCCCCTCATTCAAGAAACTACTGCTTGATCTTACAGGTTCTCGAGCGGCCCAGCTTCCTCACGTGTTCTAGCCATGTGCATGCAGAGTGTGGTGCAGTACTGGTAATTCTCCATCCAATCAACATAGAACTTGATGCTCTCAGTTTTCTCTATTCCAGGCTGATGCGATATTCCTAATTAATGGAAAATTACCCAACAATTATCTAACCTCAACGGCAAACAAATAATATCAAAACAAAAAATGGAAGTCGGTTTTAATAATGAGAGAGTCTAAATATATTACTATATATACACACATGGATAAAACTTAAGGAGGTTGTAACTTTTAGCATGTATATCGGGATATCGGGGGCCAGCTGAGCCCATATTTTTTAGCAAGCTTGTTACTAAGCCCCCTCCTATTTTTTCATCCGGGCTTGGGACCGGCAAAGACGGTGTTGAATATATACATAAATATCTATAATTATTTTTTAATATAAATATTTTCTTATTTTTTATATTTTATATATAGATTCCCATGAGTTATGGGAATTAAATATATAGTGATGACGATGATTCTAATGATACTATTATAATGATGTTTGGAATAAAATCATTAATAGTGTTTTAGACAAACATACGAAATCTCACAGACACTCCTGCAGAGAAAAAGATAGTGACGATAAAAAAAATCTATTCAATATAACAATATATATGGCACAAACAATCTGCTAACATTAATAAAATCGAATAAAACAGAAGATTCAACCGAAAAACAATGTTACCGGATTATTGATGAAAACAAAATAGCGAAAAGTTTTTATAGACTTATCTGTTACCATAGTAACAATGGGTGGGTAAAAAAATTGTAAAGAATCATGCTTCTATTCAATAAGTGTATAGAGCAATTGATCTATTAACCTAATTTTTTGTTCAAAATTATAGATATTACTTTGAAGAAGGGTTTAGCACCTTTTACACACGGGAGCTCATACAACTATCAATTATATTCACAGAGTAGTTATTTATTTAAAAGGAACGAAAGATTTTGTTAAACTTTGTACTTTCTATGGTGATATTGAATGTTTCTTTTATGTAAATTACAAATTTAAAGTTGCACCCATATATATTTACATTTTATTTAATAAAAAAAAACATTTGTATTTGTATATTGAATTAATGTGTAAGTATTGTTTTTATTCGTGAATGTTATGTTTATTACTTTTATTTGGTTTTATTGATTAATGTGAGTGATATTTTTGCATGTTGCTAAGATTTTTTTTGCTATTCTTTCTCTATTTATTTTTAAAAATTCATTTTATTAATCAACCAGGCGCGATAATGAAATATTTACGCCTATTACAGAGGAAACAAACAAAACAATAAACAAATTAGAACTTATAATTAAATATTTACAAATTTACATGTATATATCGACAGAGTTCATAAAATTTATATATACAAAGTGGCTGATGTAAGAGAGTTAGATCATTTAGATCAGGGAACAAACGATGTCTCACTTCTGTAAAGTTCAGACAGTCGTAGATAAGGTGAAGAGCAGTTTGGTCAGTTTCTTCACAGGAACAATTTGGTGTTTCTGGTAGACCTCTTTTATGTAAGTATTTCTGGCCGTGTGATGTGACAAAGTGAGTGACTATAAAATTTGGATGGAACTTTGAACTATTGATGAAATTATTCGTAATTTGATGAGAGAGCCATTCTTCCAATGATCAATCATGAATATAAACAAATTGCTACAACTATACTAAAAATGAAGGCAATTTTTTAAGCATAAATATTGTTTTATTTATTAATGTAAGTGAAAATTTTGCATGTTTACCAGGTTTTTGTTAGCTATTCTTTCTATTAATTAAATAGGTTATTAGTTGAACCATTTTTGAAATTGTCACCAATTTAACCTATATATCACACACAAACCGCTACAACTATGCTGATATTGAGGTAATTTTTTTAAGCGTAAATATTATGTTAATTACTTTTATTTATTAACATGATATATTTGCATGTTTTCCAGATTTGTATCACCTATTCTTTCTATTGATTAAATGTTTTTTTAGTTGAACCATTTTTGAAATTGTAACCAATTTAACCTATATATCACACACAAACCGCTACAACTATGCTGATATTGAGGTATTTTTTAAGCGTAAATGTCATGTTTATTAATTTTATTGTTTTATTTATCAATGTGAGATATTTGCATGTTTTCCAGATTTTTGTTATCCATTCTATCTATTGTTTAAATTGCTGAATAGTTGATGAACCATTTTTACAATTCTCACCAATTTAATCTGTCAAACCCCCTTCAACTATACTGAAAATGAAGGTAATTTTTTTAAAGTAAATGTTATGTTTATTACTTTTATTGGTGTTATTTATCAATGTGAGTGATATTTTTACATGTTTCAAAGAATTTTCTTGAAAATAAAGATACTTCGGCCAGTAAATATTTTTATTACCTCGACGTTTCGACAAAAATATTTTGTCCAAACAAAAATTAAACATTTAGCACGGCGTTCAAAATTATTTACTGACCGAAGTATCTTTAATTTGCAGAACTATGAATGCCGGCCAGGCAGTCTCTATCTTTACGATAATCAAAGAATTTTGTTATTCCTCTATGATGAAATTGGTCAAAGTTGGTGAAATATTTTACAATAGTCGCCAATTTGATCTATATATCACACAAAGCGCTACTACTATACTGAAAATGAAGGTAATTTTTAAAGTAAATTTGATATGTTTATTACTTGGTGTTATTTATTAATGTGATATTTTTGCATGTTTCAAAGAATTTTCTTATTCCTCTATGATGAAATGGCTTAAAAGTTGGTGAAATATTTTTACAATTATCACCAATTTAGCCTATGTGTAGTACACACAAACCGCTACAACTATGCTGATATTGAGATAATTTTTTAGCATAAATGTCATGTTTATTAATTTTATTGGTTTATTTATTAAGGTGAGTAAGACTTTTGCATGTTTTCCTTATTTTTACTCTCTATTTTTTCTATTAATGAAATGGTTCATCAGATAATTGACAATTCTTGCAATTGTCACCAATTCAATCACATCGCTTTAACTATACTGAAAACGAAGAATTTTTAAAGCGTTTTTGTTATGTTTAATATTTTATTGAATTTATTTATAAAGGTTAGTTAGCTTTTTTTCTATCTTTACTAGATTTTTGTTAGCTATTTTTTCTATTAATGAAATGGCGTATTAGTTGATGAACCATTTTTTGCAATTGTCACACTAATTCAATCTATACGACCGCTAAAACTAATGTATACTCAAGAATTTCAGAGTTTCAATTCACTACTGATGAGCCTGACCCTTACAATAGTTTTTTCATTGCAGTATGTTCAGTATATATGGATTGGTTTTAGTTGATGAAAAAAACATCCTCAAGCCCATTTCTATTCTTAG
The DNA here is from genome assembly GCA_030710605.1 of Cordylochernes scorpioides. Lineage (NCBI taxonomy): Eukaryota > Metazoa > Arthropoda > Arachnida > Pseudoscorpiones > Chernetidae > Cordylochernes > Cordylochernes scorpioides. Next base: position 133,543,976 of record CP092864.1, on the reverse strand, counting down.
TTATAAATTATTTATTAACACTAGATGTGTTTTTTATATCTTCTGCTTATATATCTACTCATGGACAAAACTTAAGGAAGTTGTATCTTTTACCATGTATAACGGGATTCAGATAATAACTCTGAAAGATATTGCAGTGACCTTTATTGAAGACACACGAAATAACCAAGTGTGAACAAAATTGCCTCTGTCTCCTTAAAAAAACGAACGGCGACATCAAAGACTTCTCACTTAAGCTTTGTCTATGAGTGTAAATAGGTAATCAGATAAATGCAATCTTCAGTAATTGTTAAAATATTTTTTTAAAATTAATCGCAACAATTTAAATTTAAAAATTGTTATTAAAGTCTAGTGTTATTAAAGTGTAAAATGTATATTTTAAATGCAAAACCGAAATATACCGTATATATAGGACACAAAATTATCTAACTTAAATAATAATAATAAATAAATAAAATGTTTGAAAAATGTTCAACATCATTTATTATAAATCAAAATATGTACACATTCCCCAAGTTATTAAATCTGAAAAGTCTATACCAAATTATTTATCAATTTATTCATATTTTTAAACTTCAAAAAGTAAATAAATTAGATAATAATGGATCAATAAACAATGATTATAATGTCATTAAAAACATAGTTTCCTTTTTTTACTATATTCAAGAGCAAACTATTTTCTAGAATAGTTTATAATTGACATTTTTCGAGATATACTTTGGTTATTAAATTTAATATGTACGTTGTTCAATCACATCGTCTGCAACGCATAATTTATTACAAAATGGCGAAAATGTGATTTTCTATTTCAAACTCTTTTATTAAAAATATTTTCCAATATTCCCATCGGAAAATCCAGTGATTGCTTCCCAAATTTATTTCAAATGTCAAAGTGCAATTTGAAACAAATTAATGGTACATGAAGATGATGTCGCCATCTGCCGTCATTATTGTAAACTATTTTTAATTTTATTTTTAAGCTATTTTCATTTATTAAATCTAATATTAAAAATCGTTTTCTCAACATTTTAAATATTTTTTATAAAATAATAAGGATTTTTTTTCAAATTTAAAAGAAGTTAAACTTGTTTTCAATTTTAGTTGTTGCTTTTTCCATTTTAAATGAAATTTCACAATTTTTTGTAGAGATTTTTTAAAAATATATTTAATATTTTATTGAAAGAAAACACACACACATTTTACATAAATAATAATAATAATATATTAGATTCATTAAAATTATTTACTACATATAAATATATTTATTTTTTAATTTTAGAATTCAACTAGAATTTTTTTTTAATTGTCGATAGTCTCTATATTTTTTTAACCCAACGAAAAATAAAAAATCTATCAATCTCATAAGCCAATTTTTTGGCAACTTTTACCAAGAAATAGAAAAGATGTATTAAATTCAATACAATATTAGATGTAAATGAAAAGGGTAATTTCATGGTATATGTTGTGTAGCATTTCAAAGGTGCTATCAAAATGTTAAACACCTGTCTAACAAAATATTAAAACGTTTGTATATTTTGCCTTCAAAGTTTAAAGACATATTTATTGTTTAAATTTAGTAAATATCTCCCTCTTCATCTTTAATACAATTTATATCCTATTGCACATCAAAATCAAATGAAATTTCGTTAAAACACCATTACCAATAATGTTAGTATTGGATGCTATTGCTTTGCCAAAATCTAAGATAATCCAAAAAAGACAAGGAAAGGTCAAGTATGTGACATAAACTCTGAGAGAAAATTACAAAAACTATAACAAGACTCAGAACGAAACACTACAAATAAATGACAATACATCCAGATGGCATAAGAACCTACAGAACATGTAACAATTGTCCTGGTGTGGAACTAACACCTACCTACATACTCTCATGTCCAGCAATGGCCGCAGCCTTGTCATGGAACCAGAACAGCAGCTTTATACACCCAATTTAGAGGACATTGCGACTGCTGTGATAGAAATGTACGGAGACATCTGAGGCTCTTCATTTGGCACGACGACAGCAGCAGAAAAATGGCATGGACTCAGAACAGCAGCTTTACACATCCAAGATAGAGGACATTGCGACTGCGGTGATAGAAATGTACGGAGACATCTGAGGCTCTTCATTGGACACAACAACAACAGAAAATTGACATGGACCCAGAACAGAAGCTTTACACACCCAAGATAGATAACATTGCTGTGATAGATATGTACGGAGACATCTGAGGCTCTTCATTGGACACGACAATAACAACAGAGAAATAGCATGGACCCAGAACAGAAGCTTTACACACCCAAGATAACATTGCTGTGATAGAGATGTACGGAGACATCTGAGGCTCTTCAATGGACACGACAACAACAATAGAAAATAGATGGACAAGCCATCAGCAACTTTCAGTTACACGATAAAGAGATGCCTTTTATTAATTTATTCACCTTATCCCAGTACAATTTCACATTTGTACTATTTTTCGCTTATGTATATACTTTTTTTATAATAAAAAACAATTTTCTACGGCTTTTACCTCCCATTATTTTCATCATTTGCAGTAAGAAAAAAATCACCCTAGATTATTCTTTTAATTAAAGAGAAATATACACTTCGTTCTCTTTTTATGCGGTTTTGGAGTTATGCGGTGCAAGAAAAAAAAATTATTCGAATTTCGAAAAATTTTTTTTGGTGATTCACTTTTTCTGAAAACGAATAAGAATAACAACTACAACTTTACTATTACGCAATCAATACAAAGAAATAATTTTGTAACGTCCTGGTTGTATGTTAAGTTATCCAACAAACAGTAGAGGGGAAGTTCCAATGTCTTTTATTCCGCGCCTGCCGGTGTCTTACACAACTCGTGCAAAACCGAAATCAAAACTGAAAACCCGCCGGCGTGCCAGCTGCCGTTACAAATTTCTTTTTTCTTTTATTGACATGTTTTCTCTTGATTTGTTCTTAAAAACAAAAGAGACAAAAACAAAAATACCTCGTTAAAATTGCGTGTTTTTATGCTGCATTTTGTTTTTGTATGAAACTAATTAAAAAAGCCTGCATATTGGAAAGCATTAGATAATAAAACTTTGTGAAAGAAGGTTACTACCGAAAACCGGAAGATAAATTTACTCAAGTGAATTGTAAGTTTTTTTAAATAATTTTAGTGCGTAATTGTACATTAAGTTTTTTCTATAATTTTTAGTCCTCTTAAAGAAAATGTGTGACTATAATAAAAAACAAAAAAGAAGTGCAATTTCGCTAGAAACCAAAATTATAATTCTCGATTGCTTGGCGAAAGGAGAAAGATCAACAGCAATAGGTAAACGTTATAATTTAGGCGAATCTACTATAAGAGCAATAAAAAAAAATGAAGCGGCAATAAGAAGATCAGTCAGATCTGGTACAAATTTGAGTTCTAAAATTTCATCATATTCAAGAGGCACTTTAATAGAAAAAACAGAAAAGGCTCTCGTAATTTGGATTGAAGATTTAACTCAAAAAAGAATTCCGTTAGATGGACATTTAATCAAGATGAAAGCCCTTAAATTTTACAAGGAGTTAAAAGAATCAGAGCCATCTACATCTTCACGTGAAAGTAATCCACAATTCTCTGCCAGCACAGGGTGGTTAACTGGTTTTATAAAAAGACATTCTTTTCATAATCTAAAAATAAAAGGTGAGGTGGCTTCTGCAGATGAAGAAGCTGCTAGAAAATATCCTGAAAAGTTGGCTAAAATTATTAAAGATGGAGGATATTGTGCCCATCAAATCTTCAATGCTGATGAAACAAGATTGTTTTGGAAAAAAATGCCAACCCGTACTTACATTGCAAAGTCCGAAAAAAATGCCAGTGGTTTTAAAGCTGCTAAAGATCGAGTTACTTTATTGCTGTGCAGCAATGCATCTGGCGATCGAATGTTAAAACCGCTGCTTGTAAATCGATCTTTAAAACCACGTGCATTAAAAGTAAAAGACTTAAATACACTGCCCGTACATTGGATGGCAAACAAGAAGGCCTGGGTAACAACGGCTATTTTCACTGAATGGTTCAATAAATGCTTCGTACCCGAAGTAGAAAATTATATGAAAGAGATGGGTCTCGAATTTAAGATCTTATTAATTCTTAACAATGCACCAGGTCATCCAAACTTAGAACATCCAAATATAAAGGTAGTTTTTTCCCTCCAAACACAACGAGCCTAATTCAACCATTAGATCAGGGAATTATTTCAACATTTAAAAATATTATGTAAAATTCACTTTCCAATTCATTTTCGATAAACTGGAATCCGATACAATAACAGTTACTGAAGTTTGGAAACAATTTAATATCTTGAACTGTGTAGATCATGTTGCGTTAGCAATTGCCGAGATAAAATCACAAACTTTAAATGCATGTTGGAAAGCTGCTTGGCCTGAATGCGTATCAAAGAGAAATGAATCAAATAGAACAACAATAGTAACATCAGATATTATTTCAATTGCTAAGGAAATAGGTGGGGAAGGTTTTGATGATTTTGGCGAGCATGATATAGAAGAATTGCTTGTGGACGAAGCCCTAAATGATGATGATGATATTTTGGAAAGTATGGTAGATACTACTAAAGATTTCGAAACAGTAGATAGCGAACTGGAAGATGTTACTCCACTGGACGAAAAATTACTTCGGGAAGGCCTTCAACTTTCCGGTAAATTGGAAAAATGTTTTATTCAAAATGATAATGATGTAGAACGCGCCTTAAAATTCCAACGTGATCTGAAATTTTGTATGTCTGGCTACAGAGAACTCTACAAAGAACTAGTCAAGCCATCACAGCGTTTGATTACTGACTACCTTGTCAAAGAAAAAAAATCACTGAAGTTCCTAAAGAAGCATTACCATGTAGATCTGATGACGTAATTTTATCTTCAAGTGATGAAAGTGATCTTGCACCAATCCACAAACGGGTTCGCACATTATCAGACAGCGAATAATGATGAAAACATTCTTAATATGATTTTAAATAAAGTTTTGTTTATGTTTTTTTTTACATATTAAGTTTTGTTTTTGTTATTAACACACATATGTGCCATTTATTAAAATATGATGAGAAAAAAAATTAAATCTTATTATTTATAAATCTTTTTTCATGCGATTTCTGGTGCATTTTAAAACATTATTTAGGTTTTATGCGATTTTTTTAATAAATGGAACGTATCCATCATTTTACATATAAATGTATGTCTTTTTTTGTGTGATTTTTTTTTATGCGGATTCCTCTGGAACGCATCTACCGCATAAAAAAAGAACCAAGTGTACTCCTAAAAGATAGTTTAAATATGCTATTTTTAAACAAATCAAGACAAAAATTTGAAAGAAAATGTTGTAGTTTTTTTTTATTTATTTCAATTAAAAACGCAATGTGCCTCTTGGGACACTTGCGCTGTCATACATGTATGCCTTTACATTTGTCTATACATATATTTACAATAGTTTTAGGCCGTGAAGAATAGTCATATGATATTAACAAGGAAAAAGAGAGAAAATAAATGTAGTAGTTAGTTTATAATGATGTATATTAGACGAAAAACATGGTGAAGGAAGACGAGTTTCTTTTATTGATGAATAGCTATAGCATCTATTCATCAATAAAAGAAACTCGTCTTCCTTCACCATGTTTTTCGTCTAATTTCAATCCAGGAAGAATTCTTTATCTATATTTGTAAATGATGTATATATTGGGGGATAAAGTTCTTGGAATGTCAATAAATGAGATGTGTCAAAAAAAGAGATTTTTCCAAGAAGGGTGTGGCGGCATATTTCAATATGGTATACTCAGAAGGTCACTGGAAGAATAGATGAGTCAATCTAGAAACACTGCTGCCCAAATTGACGTTCTCCAAATCTTTCTAACAAAGGTTTATTCTACGAAAGACTTCTCCAAAAATATAGATATATCAGGTAACAATCTAAGCGGTGTGGGCTTAAATTCTAAACTGAGAGACAATTAAGATATTTTAGGAGTAAAATATCAATGAGTTAGTGATTGATTATTATAAAAATATAATAAAATTGCTTTCTAGTAGAATAAGTAACCAAACAGGGCTCTGGCACCTTATGATTGCGAAATTCTAAATGGTTTCTGCATATGTAGATTCGCGTTGTGTATTTATAGTATTGTAGCGAAGTATCTTTTAATTTTAATAACCTATTATCAATTTCGATATTTACTCTGTAAACTTCCTTCATTGCTTATCATGTATTTTATCATTCATAGTTTGTTCTTGACTTGAATAAATTGCTGTCTCATCCTGAAGTTTGTCTTTCCTAATTTTCTACGTGGCAATATTATCAACAACAACAAACTTTTTATTAGGGACCTATGCTCTACACGGGATTTTACCAGGTGAATAATTGTTTTGAAAATACGAGTTAGTTTATTTACATATACATCGGTCATTTACATATCCATTCACATACCGGAATAAATACCAACTATTTGTTGATTTTTAATTCCAGAATTTGTATTCCAGAAATTGGTATTTATTCCGATAGATGGCGCAAACAACTTTCAGTTACACGATAAGGAAATGCCCCCCCCCCCCCCCCTTTTTTTTTTCTTAATATATATATATACTAAATTTTGTCGAAATTTTGTTATTCATTATATTCCCACAATAATTTTGAAACAAGTAAACGAAATTATAATATAAAAATAATTATTTTAATATTGATTCAATATAAAATCAAAAGATTATTTTAGGGGGGAATCTGGACTTAGCAGCCGAGAAGTTAAAAATAGGGCAGAAGACCAATTTTATCCGACCAAACGAACCTCAGATCTGTCCCTTCTAAACGAGTGGGTTTAATTTATTTAATTGAATTTTTTTTATCCCTAAATCCCGTAACTTCCTGAAAATCCATTCACTCCTATTTCCTCTCCTTTACCACTTCCAATTACCAATTTCTTAAATTGGAGGTTGTTCTTTCTAGCGGTGTAGTTCCTTTTTGTGGGATTGCTCTTTTTTTTTCTTTGTTTTTCATTGACACAAATGATATAAATATTATAAGTACATTTATATAGTGTAATATGAAATTTGTACTATTTTTTGACGCGTATGATTTCTTTAAATTAAATATATTTTCTACTGCCCTTACTGCAATATGATAAAATAATGGGAAGGCCTGGCTCATCAGTGGTGAACCCTCCCAAAGGTTTCGCCAGTTTAATCTACTATACAGCTGTAATAATGATTTTTTTTTGGCTAAACTGCTGAAGGGTTAACCACTGATGGGCCAGGCCCTCTCCATTATTTTATCATTGCAGTAAGGGCAGTAGAAAATTGATTTATTTTTAAAAGAATCATACGCGTTCAAAATTGTTCAAATTTCTTATAACAGATGGCGCGCTAATGCATTATTTTAATATAGTGAAATATTCAAATAATAAAAATAAACTTTTGCCACGTGGAAAATTAGGAAGGACAAACTTCAGGATGACACAGCAATTTATTTTAGAGACAAAAACAAACTATGAATGATACAATATAAAATAAGCAATGAGTAAAGATTACAGAGTAGCAAAATATAATATCAAAATTGATATCTGTTAATAAAACAATTTCTACAATATTGTATATTATAGTAGGTATTTAACCTATCAATATTTCATTTGGCTAAACGCCAACCTTTGTCAAGTTACACCATCGTATTAAATAAATGTTTTACCTTGAAAATAATTGACAATTGTTCAACTGATATTTTGTAATTAAATACCTTTTACAATCCAATATGTACAGTAGAACCTCCCTGTAAAGGAACCTAATTGCAGAGTCAAAGTGTCTTTTAGGGAGAGGGTGTCCGCTAACCGGAAAGTTGAGAAATAGTAAAAATGGTAATTCTGCAAATGAAAACTGTCCTCTTTGGAGAGGTGTCCTCTAGCAGGGTGTCCGTTAAAAGGGGGTTCTACTTTATTTCTTTTTAATATTCAAAGAGATTTGATCACAATTAATTAATTGAATAGAAGAGTAAATAAAAACTGGAATAATTCAACAGGTGCTATAAATTTATCCTTTCCCAGCACCTGTAGAATTATCTCCGTTTTATTTTAC
>CP092864.1:132804901-132914021 GCA_030710605.1 Cordylochernes scorpioides | reverse complement strand
TTCGTATGTAAATTTCACCTCCCTTTCATTATTCAAATAAGATTTTATGATCCGTATTAAATCTGAGGGAACATTATCATTTTCCATTCCTTTTATAATCGCAGGCCACCATGCATTGTCGAATGCACCAGCTATATCTATAGCTATCAAGGAAGTCAATTATTTTTGTTTATGTTTCAATATAGTTTCTATAATTTTTTCCATTCCTGTAATTATTGATCTAGCTCATTAGATTATTTTCTAAATAATAGTTACTTAATTTATTTTTTATTATATTCTCAAATGTTTTAGAGAGATTAGATGTCAATGATATACGTCTATAACTTTTATTTACTTCATAATTCGTTTTGCCTGGTTTTGGAATTATTTTTAAGAATGAATTTTTCCATTCATCCGGATAGTATCCCATTTCTATACATTTAATGAATAATTGATGCAGAATTGGGATTATTTTTATTTTAGCTTGTCTGATCATATTGTTACTAATGTAATCAGAGCCCGGTGCTTTTTTAATATTAGTTTTGAAAATTGTTTCCTCTATTTCCTTGGATTCAATATAAACACTATTTTTATTTTTATATTTAGGCGTATAATTTCTAATCAAAATATGATCATCTTCATCTAAACCTCCAATATCATCCGGAAATAGATCGTTCATTAAACATTTTATTTTGTCGATCTTTAAATGATCTGGTAAATTATCTATTAGAGGTAATCCTAGATTCCTATTTTTCGATCTCAATGAGTTGTAAATTCTATAAGCATTACCAAATGCGTTAGTTGAATGACTTTCTTCTATAAAATTTCTCCAACTCGCTCTTTTTGCCTTTTTAATTATATTTAAATATTTATTTCTCATTGATTTATAGGTCTTTTCATAGACCACTCCATGCCGATAATACAAATTTCTAATATAGTGGAAATCGTTTTTCATATTCTCCAGCTTCCCATCCCACCAGTATGTATTTGTTTTATGATTTCCGCTTCTATTCTTGACATTTAGTGACAGATAAGCTGCCTCTTTAATTATTTGTGTGAGAGTCTTTACAATGTTGTCAATATCTTTGATGTTTGACGCGTGGTTTATCTTGGTGATAATATTATCTACATCTTGTATTGAAATTTTTTCAGTAAATGTTTTCCAATCAGCATCTTTTTCTATAAATTTCCATGTTGAGTTTTGAACTGTCCTTTGCCTGTTAAAATTATGATAAATGTCAAAGGTTATTGCAACGTGATCTGAAATGTGCGTCAATATAGTCGTCTTCCAGTTATGTACAAAACTTATTGAATTTTTGTTTGAAATCGTAAGATCTATAATGCTTGAATTTCGGCAGGTGGGTATCTTAAGATTATGAATAAATAGGCTGTGTTCGTCTATGAGGGAGTGGAATTTGAAACCATTGGAGTTTGTCGTTGGATCAAACCAGACTGGGTGTCTAGAATTGAAGTCACCACATAGTATAATAGGTTGTTGATTGTAGGTATCCAGAAGCTCCTTGATAAAATTTCGATGAGTGTCATTAAATCTATGAGGATGTATATAAAAGTTTGCAATAACAGTATTTGATTCCGCTGAATTTATAGAGGTGGTTGTACAAAAGGAGTTTGAGAATTTATTGATTTTATTATATTTTAAACACTTATTCATAAAGATCGATGCAGTGTATATTTGTTCATCTGTCGTTGAATGCACTATTTGAGATTCTAAATCGAAAATTACATCTCTATTAATTATATAGGGTTCCTGTATTAGGATGATATCTGGTGGGTTGTCTTTTATTGCAGCTTGAAGCTCACTCTATGCCATGAAACTTTTTCTTAAATTTTGTTGTAAACATTTAATTCCTTTACCCAATGACATAATTTAGACTGGGTGTTTTTTATTCTTCATTTATTGGAGAATATTGTGTTTTTTGGATTATTCGATCTGTTTGTATATTATAAAGCGGGCACACGTTAGAATTTGGCCTATGACTTGTTGAGCTATTTTTATATTTAGGGTTGCACACACTCAATCGACGGAACTTGCATTTGATCCTGTTCGACTTGTACTAGTTAGTTACTTGATTGTTCAGTTGGGAAATAACTTGTTCTCTCGATTATTCTGTTTATTTGTGTTTTATACAAAGGACATTACTCTGAGTTTGCTCTGTGTGATGAGGGCCTGTTTCTATACTTAGGATGTTGGAAACAATTGAAACATTTGGGAATTCCTGAGCAATCATGAACTCCCTGAACTCCACATGTCCTGCATATTGGGGTGTTAGGGCATTCTGCCGTTTTGTGGGTGGGGTTAAATTTCAGACATTTCTGGCATTGTTTCACCAGAAACCGATCTACAACAACGCATCGTTCACAGTCAGTGTAGATTTTATTGTTTAATTTCTTAATGGTTTGATATACTCTAGGAGAAACTCGTAAAACTATGTTGTGGGTAGAGGTGTTAGATTTAGTGCAGAATAGCAGTTTAATTTCGCTTTTCATATCCTTTAGTTCATCTTGAAATATATATATATCTTATATATATAAGATATATCTTGAAATATACAAATAAAAATGTCAAGCATTACAACGATATTTGAAAATTGTATTACTAAATTCTCTTATCTTGAAGGTGCAGAAGGTTTCCTGGCAAAACCGGAACCTATCTCAGTTACCGCAGTGGGGCGCTGGTTGCGAGTGAAATTGGCAAATTTGTAAATAACTCCAAATATATTTGAGGTATTTGGCTATAAGTTTTTCCATATTGAACTATATATACTAATAACATTTCAGCCAGAATAGTTACGTATTGGGGAGGTGCATAGCCGACAAAATATATGTATATTATATAATCTAAAATGCAAATATTTTATTTTTTAAAAAACAAGAATTTTATTTTCATCATTGACTATTCTTTTATTTTTGACCATTGATTCAGAATACTTTGAATATTGCTGTAAATATGTATAGTTAACCTACCTATTTTTTAAATCACGAATATTGAATTCATTTTATAAATTCTATATTACTGTGAAAAATAATTCTGTGTGTAATTTGCTTCAAGTAATTCAAAATAAACACAACTTGATGGGCAAATAATTATCTTTCCTATTTTTATGACTGTACCCTCAATTCTCTATCTTTATCACCAACAAAACAAAATAATCTTAACATGTATACGTTGAATTTTAAATTGTTACGAAGCTTTTCAGCCGTCTAGGTTTGCTTACAAAGTTTCTAGGAAACAATATGTTTTTTTTTTGTGTGGATACAGCTTAATGTGATATACTTTATTGCAAGGGGCTGTTAATGGAATGGGGTACACTTAAATAGAGACTTGTCACCAATGTCCACACCTAAACTTTGCCAAAAGCTGTCCAGGTCGGGCAAGTTTCTCTGGCACTGTCTTGTAGGATCATCCACACACAAGGAAGCAACTCGCCGCTTCTTCCAATCGCCACAGATCCACTGCCCACACTGGAATGCTGTTTTTGGTGACTTTTTCCTTACACATGGCCATCTTCCACAACTATAGTCCACCCATCTTTCCCCAACTTTACTCTTGAAACTTGACCTTTCATATAGCTTGTCATCCATTTTACAATATATAGAAATTAACCACTCACACATTTTATTTCATATTGATATAAAAATAATAAAAGTGTGGAATCAACGTTCTGATAAATTTAAAGAGGAGAATAGAACTTAAAAATTACATCAACGATGCACTTATCTAGGCGATACAGTGGCATAACGTGATTAGATAAGTCATTTGTCGGCTGCCTTTCTCCAGCTTTGGTCAGGTCAGTTTTAATGAAAGAACCAACTTCTTAAATCTGTCTTCATTTCTTCAACCAACAATTTCTGATAGACCATGGACTTGCTGTATACCCATTCTTCTACGTGTACTATCAATAATTTCAGTAAAATATATTCTCCTGATGGTATCTTCGTTTCTAATGATGATACCTCTTTTCTTAAAAATGAATATTTTGATAGTAATTTATATATTTATCCAAATGGATCTCATAACTTCACAGAATTTGTGAGTATATATTTTAATACCTCAGGAATTAAAAAGAATTTGCTAAAAGAAGTAGAAATTTCTATTGTGAATGCAAAAAGACAACTAACAAACAAAAAGAAATGTTCATTTGAATCTGATTTATGGTTTTATGATTACATAAAGAGAAAATATCTATTAGAGAATTTTGCAGATATCTTGCCTGGAGGAAAATTGACCCTTTGCGTCCAAGTGAATATTTATAGAACTCCAAAAATAATGGATATTGATACAATTCTTAATCCCATCAAAGTACCTAGCTCTAGATTGAATAAAGCTTTACGTTCTCTTCTGGAAAATAACGAATTCTCTGATGTTGTTTTGAAAGCAAAAGACAACAAAGAAATACATGCTCACAAGGCAATACTTTCAGCAAGATCATCCGTTTTTGCTTCTATGTTCAAACATGAAATGAAGGAACAGAAAAAGAATTATATAGATCTTTCACATATTAGCTATGAAATTTTGATTGAAGTCGTTAAATATATTTATACAGGAAGAGCCAATGATCCACTTCATATGGCATATCAAATCCTTCCTGTTGCAGATATGTTTGACCTGAAAAGATTGAAGGCTATATGTGAAAAAGAGCTGAGTTATATTGTCACTATAGATACTTGTACACAAATACTGATTATGGCGCACGAGTATTCAGCTAATCAGCTAAAAGAATACACTATCAATTTTATTAAAAGTCGTTCTGCAGATGTGGTGAAGACACCAAAATGGGAAATTCTAAAATCTTATCCTCAACTTCTCTTTGAGATCGTTTCTGCACTTGCCAACAATTGAACATCTCCAATAACTTTCAGTATATCGTCACGAGTCATCAGTGAAAAAATAAAAACTTAGAAATTATCATCATCACAAAAAAAGTAGAAGAAAAACAAGAGGAAAGGAGGAATTTTTGTTATTTAATAAAAATAGATACTTGTTTGTAAAATAGTAATAACTTTGTGTTAATAAGTTGTATTTAAATAAAAATAGGCTGTTTAAAATGAGTAAGTTTTGATATTTTAAATACATAAAACAATCGAAATTTCGGTAAAATAATAATATGCAAGTATATTAAATACATGACAATATATTGAATTATTTTTTTTTTAAATATGTATATTATGATTATTTTGTTTTGTTGTTGAAAAAAGATGGAGAATTGAAGGTGCAGTCGTGTGAAAAAAGAAAGTTATTTACCTTTCAAGTAGGTTGATTTTCAATTACTTGAAAAGAATTGTACATTAAATATTTATCACAGTTATATAGAATTTATAAAATGAATCCTATATTGGTTAATTAAAAAATAATAGGTAGGTTAACTATACATATTTACAACAAATATTCAAAGTATTATGTTCTAAAGCTTTAGTCAATAATAAAATAATAGTCAATGAATGAAAATAAAATATTTTTAAAAAATAAAATATTTGCATTTTAGATTATATAATATATATGTATATCAATAAAGATATACATAGTCAGTAATGAACAGAGCCTCGCTGTGGCCCTGTACAAGTTTCACAGGTCTGCATAAGAGAAGAAACATTGAGAAAAGAGAGCCGTATGTAGATAGATATGTAAATGTACGATGTATGTAAATAACTAAATCATATTTTCTATGCAATTATACATCAGGGTGAATCCTATGTTGGGCATAGGTACCCAATAAAATGGCTTATTGATGTTGTATAAAGAATCACAATAAGCTCTAGTAAAATAATAATAAAAGCTGTATCCAATTTGATTTAAAAGATTTACATGGAACTAAAAGTAAAATATTTTTACCTATTTTTTTTCTTTTCTTATTGGAATACAAAAATGTAACCAAATTAACTAGTTAACATATTACAGCTAGCTGGCTGTAGAAAGACGAAAAAGAACTTATACAGCTCTCACGTGACGGCACCGCATGCGCTGATCCCCAAAAGCTGGCGTCATCTTCCGTGGAAGAAGTGAACCATTGTTTCAAAGCCTATTTATATAAGAAACCATTAAGAAGGTGTCCTTACTACGTAGAAAGCACTGTATGGGTCTTGTTCACCAATAATTAAATAACCCACTGGTTTCGCCAGTTTAATCTATCATACCTCTTTTTAGAGAGTTTTGTTACTGTATTGGATGATTATTTTCATATATTCGACACTTGGTTTGAAATATGGGTTATAATGTGTTCAAATAAACTATGGGCATATACATATAGGATAGTATAATTAGATGCAGTTATGGATAGTAGGAACTCCGCCTTTGACGGTCCCAAGCCTGGATGAAAAAGGAGGAGGGGGAGCAGTAACAAGTTCACTAAAAAACCTGGGTTCAGCTGGCCCAGCTGATAGTACCCTGTAAGGGCTCCCAATCCAGGGATACAGGATGAGCAGCGTTTGTACTCCATGTTAGGAGCGGCTGCACATGGCGTCTGTTCCTCATGTCAGAGGCGGCCATTTCTTTTAGAGCTAAGTCGGCCTGCCACTGAGTAGTGCTCCCAGTCTTAATGACAAAGGAAGACGCATTCTATTTCACCCAGTCATGATAGTTGTCAAACAGACACCATCAAGGGTCAAAACTTGATACCCTAATATGTTTGAGTGGAGATAAGAAAGAAGAAGAAGAAGAGATGAATAGTAGGAAGTGTGTTTTACCTGAAAAGAAAAAAAAATCGTTTTAATAGTTTCATTTCTCTAATATAGAGGGCGTGTTATTGTCTTATATTTAGTTATGACTGGGAAAAAAATCTCTATCATAGATTTGAGGCTATAGTATGCCAATTACCGTTTTTTTTTTGTATTATTTGCATATTTTATGATCGAACTTGATAATAAATTATGATATCCTAATGAATTTCTATAAATACTGCTATTAAATTTGATGAGAGAAGCGTGGATGCAGGCACCGCTTGGCGGCGCTGCATGAAGATAACTGACCAATGGGAACGGCCCTCCCCTTCTGCCGTGCGTCATCTTGTATATAGTCTTAAGCCTGCCTTTGTTTTTACTGCTGTGTCATCATATATATCCTCATATATCCTTATATTAAATAATAATCCTATATTCATAAATCATTTTTTTTGGCTGTTCTTTTTGCATCACCGACCCACAACATGGTAGCTGAGCGTGGTTAGCTGCATTAAAAAGAACGAAAAGTAAGTGAAACCAAGATGGCGTCGTCTTCCCAAGCGCTTGCCCTGAACGTCGAGAAGCTCACCGGCAGCAATTATCGATCATGGAAATTTAACATGAAGATGCTCCTGATCGAAAGAGGATTATGGGAATGTGTAATTAACGAAGAAGCGATCGACGCTGATGAGGATCAAAGAAAATATGAAAAGACAAAAATCAAACAAGAGAAGGCACTGGCAACGATTGCTCTATCGATTTCTACAGAGCAACAAATACACGTTATCGACTGTAAGACTGCAAGTGAAGCCTGGACGACCCTGGAACAAATATTTAAACCGAAATCAAGGGCGCGAATTCTTCAACTCAAGAAACAATTCGTGAACATCAAGTTCATCGAAGAAGAAAATATGATAAATTACCTATCAAGATTCAAGACCTGCAGTGATCATCTCAGAGAAGCGGGATGTGAAGTAAAGGATGAAGATCTGGCATACTCTATGCTAGCTGGACTACCAGACTCCTATGATGGGATTATAATGAACTTTAGCAACATGACGGATGATGAGTTCACGTCATCCAAGGTGAGGCAGGTCCTGCTAACGGAACACGAGAGGAGAACAACCAGAAAGGAGGATTCATCCAAGGAGGTGCTACAGGTGAACAAGCTTCAAAATAACAACAGTACCGACAGTCGAAGAAAATGCTACCGATGCGGGAAGATCGGCCACATCGCCACCAACTGCCGAGGAATGAAGCAAACAACTAGAAACCGCGATAATCAGCATTATCAGAGGAAGGTAAACAAATCAGATAACTTCCTGGCTGCACTCAACCTAACGAGCGACGAGGATTCGTGGCTGCTGGATAGCGGAGCAACCAACCATGTATGCAGAAACAAGGACTGGTTCGTTGACCTTCGGGAGGTGTCTTCTGATCCTATTATGACTGCGAGTGGGACAACTGAGGCCAAAGGATATGGACACATATTTATCCAGACGTCTATCCATAATGAAAGCATCGAAATCAAGCTAAACAATGTGCTGTACGTCCCAAATGTGCGAAGGAATCTGCTGTCAGTCTCCAAAATAGAAGAAAACGGCAACCGTGTGACCTTCCGTAATATGGTAGCTCGCGTTTTCAACCCAGGAAACAGGATTATAGCGGAAGCGACAAATGTAAATGGCCTCTACATTGTGAAAGGTAATACCTTAAACTGCAGTAAAACAGCATTTAATAGTGAAAGAGACCATTTTCAGAACAATTCCTTGAGAACGTGGCATCAAAGGTTCTGCCATATTGACAGTAACGCCATCGAAAAGATGGCGCGGGAGGAGCTGGTAATAGGCTTAGAAATTTCCTCTAGAGACAAAGGCCTATGCGACGATTGTTGTATCGCTAAATCCACTAAAGCGTCACATAAAAACCTAGGCAATATTAGATCTAAACAGACCTTGGAGCTTATCCACACAGATATTTGCGGTCCAATGCCGGTAAAATCAACCGGAGGCAATAGATACTTTCTATCTTTTGTTGATGATTTCTCAAGAAGGATTACTGTGTATCTTCTGAAAAACAAAGATGAGGTATTAAAACATTTCGATATCTATAGAGCCACTGTAGAGAGACAAACTGGTAATAAAATTAAAGTGTTACGATCAGATAATGGACTTGAGTTTTGCAATAGAGAATTCCAAGACAAATTACAAAAACTGGGGATAAAGCATGAACGCACAAACGTGTATTCTCCGCAAATGAACGGTGTGGCAGAACGTGTAAATCGAACACTTTTAGATATGGCCCGCGCTTGTTTACATAGCGCTAATCTCCCCCAAAGACTTTGGGCAGAGGCGGTAAATACAGCTGCTTACATTAAAAACAAATGTTATAATAGTGCTCTAAAAGACAAAGTACCTGATGGACTTTGGTTAGAAAGAAATCCTAGTGTAAGACACCTAAAAGCATTTGGATGTTTGGCATATAGCCATATACCAAGAGAAAGAAGGCGAAAATTAGACAGTCGGGCATGTAGATGTATTCTGGTAGGATACTCAACTCAAACACGTGGATATCGTCTCTGGTGCCCAGAATTACAAAAGGTGATTTGAAACAAAACATGTTAGATTCGATGAGTCTAAAATTGGACTAGAGTGGACCAAAATAGTCGAAGAGACAGAACCGGAAAGGTACAACCACGTTTGGCTAGAACCTGAGACTAATCATGATAACGACCTAGAGAATGAATTACCGAGTAATTTGGATTCAGTGGGGGTAGAGGACACTCTACCACAACCCTCCACCTCCAAAAACATTGTTCGAAATCCATATGGGAGAAAAGGTAAACCAAGAGTAGAGTTAAATTTTTTAGATGTTACCGAGCCGCAAAGTTTTGAAGAGGCAGTCCAATCTCCCGAAGCCATGTATTGGAGAAAAGCAATGGAAGATGAGCTTAGAGTGCTTCAGGAACGAGGCACTTGGGAGTTATCAACATTACCGCCGGGAAAGAAACCGATTAGCAGCAGATGGGTGTATAAGGCGAAGACAAATGAGAGCGGAAATGTAGAGCGTTTCAAAGCACGTTTAGTAGCTAGATGTTTCTCAAAGAAACAAGGAATCGATTTTCAGGAAACTTATGTACCTGTTATTAACTTAGCTGTAATCAGAGTTTTGATAACGTTAAGTTTGAACATGAAATGGTACAATAGACATCTCGACGTAGATAACGCTTATCTATATGGCGACTTAGAAGAAGAAATATACATGCTTTTGCCAGAAGGGGTCGAGAGGAAAGATAACGAGGCTTACAAACTGCTTCGACCTATTTACGGCTTGCGACAATCAGGGCGGAATTGGAATTTAACACTCGATCATGCTTTACAAGAAATGGGATTTACACGACTAGAATCCTGTAATTGTATTTATACTTATCTAGATAAGGCAATTATTGCCGTTTATGTAGATGACTTGGCTTTATTTGGTGAGAGTGAAGAGATTTTGCGGAATATAGAACAGAAAATTAATGAAAGGTTCCGAGTTATTGGGGGAGTAAATTTGGGAGCGATCAGGAATTTCTTGGGAGTTCAGATTGACTATCCAGACGAGGAGACTCTAGTACTATCTCAAAGTACGTATGTTAAATCAATCTTACAAAAATTCAACATGATTGAATGTCGACCGGTATCCACACCGTTAGACATTAGTTTTCCAATCTCAAAAGGAGATTGCCCCACAGATGAAGAAGAGAAAGAGAGGATGAGAGCTATTCCATATAGGGAACTAATCGGGTCGCTCCTTTATCTTGCGAATTGTACTAGGCCAGACTTAATGTTTTCCGTTACGAGATTAGCTCAATTCTCTAGCAACCCTGGACGTCGACATTGGCAAGCTGCCAAGCACGTCTTAAGATATTTACACGGGAGCATAAATCTATCTCTCGTTTATCGCCGGACTGATTCCAATGATGTTTGTGCATACAGTGATGCAGATTGGGCTAGCGACATCGATGACAGACGGTCCAATAGTGGGACCGCTATCACTATAGGACATTCCTTAGTCATATGGAAGACTTGCAAACAGAAGTGTGTCTCACTTTCCACAATGGAGGCAGAATATTTAGCGCTATCCCAGACCACTAAGGAAGCAGTTTGGATCGCTACCATCTTGAAAGAATTAAAGTTCTTAACGAATTTTGCCTTTCCCTTGATAATAATAGATCCGCTATAGACTTTTCAAAAAATAATGTGGAGAACAACAGATCCAAACACATTGACATAAGATACCATCACGTCAGAGAAAGAATAATTAGCGGAGAGATCAAGATTGTCTACATCCCTACAAAGGAGTACCTGGCCGACGTCTTCACCAAGACCCTGAGCAAAGTGGCTCACAAGAACGCCTGTGACTTCATGAACTGTTCTCCTGTCCAGCGCTTCAGTGGGGGAATGATGAGAGAAGCGTGGACGCAGGCACCGCTTGGGGGCGCTGCATGAAGATAACTGACCAATGGGAACGGCCCTCCACTTCTGCCGTGCGTCATCTTGTATATAGTCTTAAGCCTGCCTTTGTTTTTACTGCTGTGTCATCATATATATCCTCATATATCCTTATATTAAATAATAATCCTATATTCATAAATCATTTCTTTTGGCTGTTCTTTTTGCATCACCGACCAACAACAAAATTTTGTAGTAAATACACTGGTCCGCAAAATTAAAGGAACAACATATTTTTTCATTTATCTCAAATTTTATTGAACATTTATAAATGAAATTTTATACACAAATTTATTATTCCATTATTGATTGGAATACCCGAAATCAAAGAATTCTAGCACGTATTTTATGCAAATTAGCCGGTCAAGCAATGATCTTCTTGCAGTTAGTGTATAAATATCTTGGAAATTGTTGTTGATATGGGGTGTGATCGCCTTTAACTGAAAGAGAGGCTCTACATCGGCGACCCATACTAAAATTTAGGGAGTTTATAAGCTCCTGTGGAATCAACGCTCACTCTTTTTTTAAAGTGTGTTTCTAGCTCATGAGTGTTTCTAGGAGGGGGTTGGAGGGATGAGATCCGTCGTCCTAGATTGTTCTATACATGCTCAATGGGATTCAGGTCTGGAGATCGAGCTGGCCAATTCATCCGAGCAATTGCATGGTTTTGGAGAAAAGTGTCGACCACATCAGCCCTATGTGGACGGGCATTATAATCCATTAGAATAAAGTTTTCTCCCATTTCAACTGATACAATACGCAGAAGGCTTCACATGAAGGGCCTCTATGCTCGACGACCCATAATTTGTGTGCCGTTGACACCACCTCAAAAGAGAGCAAGGGAACTTTGGCGCAGACAACATGTCGCTTTGAATCCAGATGAATGGAGCCATGTAATGTTCACTGATGAGTCCAGATTCTCTCTAAACAGCTATTATCGTCGTGTCTTTGTCTGGAGAGAGGTAGGAACCAGAAATAATCCCCGAAATATGGTTGAAAGGGATCCCTACAGAAGCCAATGTTTTATGGTCTGGGCTGGAATCTTCTTGGGCGGTCACACAGCACTCCACATTTTTAGCAAGGAACCCTGACTGGAAGAGGTATCGGGACGAGATCTTGGCAGCATATGTGATGTCTCAATCATTAGAAATAGTAGAAAACCTTCTTATAATGGATGATAATGCCCGTCCACATAGAGCTGGTGTGGTCGACACTTTTCTCCAAAACCATGCAATTGCTCGGATGAATTGGCCAGCTCGATCCCCAGACCTAAATCCCATTGAGCATGTATGGGACAACCTAGGACGGCGGATCTCATCCCTCCAACCCCCTCCTAGAAACACTCATGAGCTATAAACAGCCTTAACACAAGAGTGGGCGTTGATTCCACAGGAGCTGATAAACTCCCTAATTCTTAGTATGGGTCACCGATGTAGAGCCTGTCTATCAGTTAAAGGCGATCACACCCCATATTAACAACAATATCCAAGATATTTATGCACTGACTGCAAGAAGATCATTGCTTGACCGGCTAATTTGCATAAAATACGTGTTAGAATTCTTTGATTTCGGGTATTCTAATCAATAATGGAATAATAAATTTGTGTATAAAATTTCATTGATAAATGTTCAATAGAATTTGAGATAAATGAAAAAAAAAGTTTTTCCTTTAATTTTGCGGACCAGTGTAATTTTATTAAGATATTTTCAAAATTTTGATATTTATATTTGCTACTCTGTAACCCCCACCATTGATTCTATTATATATTTTTATAAATTTTTAAGTTGTCTTGTATCTTAAATATATTATCGTCTTAAAGTTTGTCTTTCTTAATTTTCTAAGTAAAAATATAATAACATTTTCTTTAGGTAATAAAAATGCCTATACTTTGTTTAGATTGAAAATTGATTTATCATTGTTTCAATTAATTAAATACTAACCTTTGTCAGGGTATAAAAACCTATTTATATTGTATATTTAAAGTTACATTGCGCTGTTTGAGATAAAAAGAACAGTTTCAATGCGGTTTAAAGGATATTTAGATCTTTTAAGCCATTATTAATTTAAAATATACAGTTACTAACAAAATAAAGAAAACAACATAAAAATATAACAGTTGAAAACTCATCAATTGCAGCACAGAAAAGGAAAACAGGGAACAGAATTTGGTAGAACCTTCTAGAATCTTCCACGAAGTACACCGGCAGTAAACAACAGTCCGACCTCTTGAGACAGCAGCGTTTGCTTAGAGTACACCACGTAGCACGAGTTTCATCTCCCTATATATCCCGGAGTAGATCTTTCTAGAACGCACTAAGTAGGTCAGCCAATCAGAAAGCAGCAAGAATTAAATTTAATTTTTCTGCCTAATCAAATTAAATTTGCATATCAGATCTTTTCAAATTATGCCAACAAGACGCGAAACTTAAGAGCCATTTGAGAATTATGGCGATTATTTTGTGCAGCGCGCTACTCTCGAATTTAGACAAAAAAACGTGATTTGGATTTTATAGGCAGATGTATGCAGGAGTGAAGATTGTTTGTTTCAAAATTAGTTTCTTTTAAATCGGTGTAGAATGTTCTAAAATAACAAAACAAATACTATTCTGAAATTCATTTTCAAATCTACCAAATAGCTGAGCACCATTGTTATATCTTGAGAAAGGTTGAGGTCTAGATAACCGAAATATAGGTGAATAAATCCCTTTTCAATATAACATTTGCCATTTTGTCACTACAAGAATAAAAATACAAGAACAAATATCAACGGTTACTTTTAGAATCTCATATCTAATGAATAGCATAAACAGGAAGATACCATCACAATACCTTAGACATGAGGAAGTTGTACCTTTTAGCATGTATATCGGGATTCCGACATTAACTCTGAAAGATACACTCTTGGAAAAAACACATGGAAGTTGTACCTTTTAGCATGTATATCGGGATTCAGACAGTAACTCTGAAAGATGCACTCATGGACAAAACACAAGGAAGTTGTACCTTTTAGCATGTATATCGGGATTCGGACAGTAACTTTGAAAGCTATTACAGTGAATTTTATTGAACACACGAGATAATCAAGTGTGGACAAAATTTCAGGATTGGTCAACAGAAAAAGGGCCTATCCTTCTTCACGATAACGCCAGACGTCTCAATGATCACGCGACAAAACCTAAATGAGCTGAGTTATGAAAACCTTAATCACCCACCATACTCACCAGACCTATCACCTACCGACTATCACATTCTCAGGCACCTCACCCACTTCCTGGGAGGAAAATGTTTTAGAAATCAGGCGAGCCGAAAATACCTTTAATGATATCATTGCCCTTTTAGAACTATAGAATTTCAATAAAATGGAGTAAACCAGTAATGTGCGAACCCGTTGACAAGGATATATATATCAATGGTTCCAATGTTCCCTATTTACACAATATCACCCATATTTACATATATAAAAACCGAAGATAATAAATTAAAAAATTGATAATAAAGGAGTTTTAAGAAGTAATGATTTGTTGCGTTTTTGTCGTTTGATGACTACCGCTGTTTGACATTACGTAATATGCAAAGTACGTGCCAACGCCGCTAGGTGTCGTGATTGGCCAGTGTTGTTGTAATCTTATTGCATAAGCAGAGCGTTCTGATTGGTGGAGGGATAACGATATCGGCTGTGTTTTCCTCAAGTCTTCATCCCTGCGCCATCCAAAAAAGGTCAGTTCTCACTATGTCAGAAGACCAATCTCTTGATTATGTTTCAAGTCCTTTTACCAACACTCATTGCTATACTTCGAATAGAGTGTACAATTGTTCTTGTACGTGGACTATAGAAAATTTCAGTTTATGTCCTCAAAAAAAGGGAGAGTACCTTTCGAGTACTATTTTCTATTCTGCTCATATTAAAGATTTGAAATGGCTACTACGTCTTTATCCTAATGGACGAAATTATGCAGATTATATATGTATAGGTATGGAACAGTGTAACTCAGAAAGTGTAAAAGGCAAATTTCGAAAAGAAGTTGAAATTTACATATTAAATTCAAAACAAGAAACTAATAAGAAATGTTCATTTGTAAATGAGATATACTTTGATGATTTCATGAGAAGAGTGAACCTACTGGAAAAAGCGGCTACTCTCTTGCCCGAAGACAAATTGGTTATACAATGTGAAGTCAGCGCTTATGAAACTTCAACTTCGACCAATTTATTAACTATATGGAATCCAATTAAAGTACCAAACGGTAAATTGATAGAAAATTTAGGTTCTCTTCTGGAAAACAAAGAACTATCTGATGTTGTTTTGAAAGCTGATAGCAACAAAGAAATAAATGCACATAAGGCTATACTTTCAGCTAGATCGTCTGTGTTTGCAGCCATGTTTAAAAATGAGATGAAAGAAAAGAAAGAAAACTTAGTAGATCTTACACATATTAAGTATGAGGTATTGGTTGAAGTAGTGAAATATATCTACACAGATATATGCCCAACAAATCTCTGTCTTTTAGCAGATCAAATTCTTCCTATAGCGGATATGTATGATCTTGGAAGATTGAAGATTCTTTGTGAGAAAGAACTGAGTACCAAAATCAAAATAGATACTGTAACTCAAATGCTAGTTCTAGCGCACAATCATTCAGCAAATCAGCTAAAGGAGTATACTATAAACTTTATAAAAACTCATGCTGCAGATGTAGTGAAAAGTGACCAATGGAGAATAATGGAATCATATCCGAAACTTCTTATGGCTGTTTTTGCAGCACTTGCCGACCATCAGTCTCTTCCTCAATCTTCGTCCATCAAGTCCTGTAAATAAATTCCCATTCCATAGATTTCTTCAGAATGGAATAAAGTATTTCAACTATCCTATTTTTTCAATCTTAAAGATAGAGAGGCTGCCTGGCCGGCATTCATATTTATTTAAAAAATAGACACTTCGACCAGTTAAAGTTTCATTTTCTCAACCTTTCAACAAATCCTTTCGTCAGGAGAAATAAAAAAAAGCATTTGGCGAGGCGTTAAATATTGCTGAGGTTGCAAGGGCCTTCTCACACGAATTTTCATATTTTCTCTTCGAAATATGAAAAATCGCGTGAGAACGCTCTTGCAACATCCAATTTTTAACACCTTGCCAAATGCTTTTATTTATTTCTCCTGACAAGGACAAAATAATTTTGTTTAAACGTTGAGAAAATGAAACTTTAACTGGTCGAAGTGGCTATTTTTAAAATAAATATCCTGTTTCTTCACTTCTATATTTATAAGGAACATCTAAAAACTATCTTAACATGTTAATATTAAATTTTAGGAAGAAATTTCAGCTCAAAAAATGCCTGCTATATGCATCAAAACTCTAAATTAGTTTGAAAAAGGAACAATAAAATTCAGGTAAAGAGTGTATATATATATATATTTCATCCCATTTTAATATCTTAATATTTTAGCTGTAAACAGTCTGATGCACGCACACGAGATCACATGCCAATAACACATTTCTTTCAATTTTATATAAATATCATCTTTATATTGTATATAGAAGTATTTGACCGTTGAAGAACAGAAAATTTGCTCGAAAGCTTGCAAAAAGCCAAATTTAAAATAAACTCTTTACATGAATTTTATTGTTCCCTTTTCAAATTATTTCTAGATAACTATTGTTCACATAAAATGACTCTAAATTAGTATATAGTTTTGGTTAAATTAGGTTATGTTATTTTAAATATATAACTTATTGTGATTGTCTCTGAATCAAAATACCCAATTGCGTGTTTGTTTACCTCTTGAATGTCAGCCAATCAGGAGCCCTGTTTCATATTAGGGCCAAACCTTAGGATTCTACAAAATGTTGAAGTCCAAATTTGAAACTCAAATATCTCTACAAATATCAATTCACTATAAGTAGGATTAACAAAATCTAATTTGCAAATAAAGGTTAAACATTCTTAAAATGACACAACCTATTTTCCAAACGAAGGTTCTCATTATATTCACAATATCGGGTTCGTATCGGGTTTTGAACAAGCTCATGACGTGTCAAAGCCGATTTATAAGTTTGGTTCCTTTGTTAAATCTTGCCGTTAAACATTTTGAATAATAACCTCAAAACTAATAATAAAAACTTATCTTACTCATTATGTTTCTCTTTTACTCTTCTTTATTTTTTGTTATATATATGTATTATGATTATTTTTCTGAGATATAGAATTATTACTTGATGCTGAATTGAGTTCGTAATCGTTTTGGTTTTGGTTTGCAGTCGTGATATTTAGAAAATATAATAAACACAGTTTATTTGCTTTAATATTGAGCTGATAGACATAATTGAGGATAAATCAATACCTGACTTAAGACTCGAAGAAGAAATTGAAAACTATAATAAGTATTTACATATTTACAAAAAGATTTGAGCCGGCCAACGGAAAACAAACATGGGTTTATTATATATTTATTTATAATATTTAATTAGTTATAATAGTTTATTACATATATTTCTTATATATATATATATATATATAAATACAAAGGACGCCTCTCCCGTCAAAATAGACGTCAAAACTAGACGCCATCTATTGACCGTCGCCGCAAACGGTCAATAGATGGCGTCTAGTTTTGACGTCTATTTTGACGAGAGAGGCGACCTTGTCTCTTTAGATCTATATCCTCCCAGCAAAATTTCCATCTATATATGTTGTTACTTTTACTAATATTTTTATAATTTGTTTTTAATTATAATTACTTATTCTCTAATACAACTACCATTCATATAAATTATATTTAAATATACTTTATATATATAAGATCAACAAAATGAAGCCTTGTATCAATAGTGAATATAAATATCCGGCTCCCAGGGAAAAAGGTTATTTTCAAAATCTTCAATCTCTAGCTTTCGGGTACAAACACCCTTCTTCAGAAGAAAACACGATACATTGTTAAAGGTGATTTAATGATAAATTCATGACTTGAATTCTCAATTATAACATGTTTTCTCCAAAAGGGGACGCTATAGACAGGTTTAACTGTATATATATATTTTTTTATACTTGATTAATCAAGAATGGGTATTTGGCCAATTCTGGAATAATTAAAAATCAACGAGAATAGTTGATATTTATTCCGATAGATGGCGCAAGCCATTAGCAACTTTCAGTTGCACGATAAGGAGATGCCTTTTTCTTAATATATATATATATGTTATATTAAAATATTAGTTTATTTAAAAAATATATATATTTCATAGATTCAAATACTCTGCTAAATCGACCGCCAGAGGTCACGCTTCTCTTATTAAAAACTCATTGTTGTTGTTTCCCGATGGCCGGCTCAAACCTTTTGTAATTATGTAAATAAGTTTTCCATTTTTTATTCTAAGCCTTAAACCAGGCAGTACTTTTATCAAATTATGTTTTTTATATATTCCTTTAGTTCTATTAAAGCAATCTCTGATCAAGACTATTTTAATTATTATACGTTCAAGATTTTAACCATGACAGCATTACCATAGCATAATCCACAAGATAATCAAAAATCAACAGAAAATCTCTTCTTTTATATATTCTAACTCAATGGTAAAAAAATGTGGAACAGTCAATGATGAAAGTGAAATACATGTTTTTAAAAAATAAACTATTTGCATTTTATATTATATAATATATATAGTTAGAAAAGAAACTATTATGTTCCATGAAATGTACTTATCATCTTGAGAGAAAATTGGAAGAATGTCAAGGTAATCTACTAGCAATGCCCTTGGATAGATGGCAGGCAATGACGTAGTTAGGTTTCAGTTTTGCCTGCTGGCAAACACGTCTATCTTCCTCACTTAAGAAAATGTACCATCCCTAAATATGTTTTAATTCCTTTATTTGCTTTGAGATCTTTTAGCAATGCCCTTCCAATTTATATACACTTAGAAAATTGTACCAACCCTAAATATGTTTTATCCTTTTATATGTATACTAGCCGAGTGACCCGGGCAACGCCCCGGGTTTACCCGAAGGACCCGCAGGTGAGAAACTATAGAAGAAAAATTTTAACAAATCCGAAAATGAAATTGCAAACAACAGAACTACACTTCTTTAAGGACATGAGAGCACATGCACTGTATCACCATACGTGTACCATTTTCAAAGACCCTGCTTAGGATTAAAACTTCTCAGAAGCATAACAATAGTACCAATCTAGAGGTTAACTGGTGTGGATGCATTCCTCTCGGAGTAAGACTATTGAGAAATTCAGTAGGGAGTTATTTTGCTTCTCCGCATTCTAACACTCCAACTGTTAACACTGTGGAAACACTGACTCATGTTTGGTAAGCAATTTCAGGGAAGAAACTATAGACATTGGTTTAAATAAATTATTAATCAAATTGCATTAAATAAAAATTATTAGATTTAAATAAATATTATTAGAGTGAAAAAAAAAAGAAAAAATTAACAAATTAGAAAATAAAATTTCGAAAAATACAACTATATTGCAGATAAGATAAGAGGACCTTATTAAAAAATAAATAAACAAACTGTAATTCGACACTATCGATAATTCGACACTTTCGATAATTCGACACTTTCGATAATTCGACCATTTTAAAAATCAAATTTACAAGGTTGATTGTTGTTTAAATACAACTTTGATTTTGCATGCATAAACACAGGCTCTTGTAGCAAGAACCCAAATATTATTTATAGTCATAGCAAAAGCCAACTTTAGTGAAAACTGATGCCTCTTCAGAATGAATGGAAGACTGAAATCTGAAGGAGCAGAAGATATGGGTCATCTTTACATGTATGCTATCCAATGTTCGCACACTTGAAAAAGCCACATATAAAGTTGTCCGTGCGTAAACACAGGCTCTTGTAGCCAAGGTTTGGCCTTGAGCCTTATTTATAGTCATAGCAAAAGCCAACCTTAGTGAAAATTAACGCCTCTCTAGAATGAAGCGAAAGTTGGTATCCGAAGGGGCCAAAGATATTTCAGACACTATACAGTGTGTTCAACTTTGGGCACTGTCAGTATATGTGCTTCAAGGACATGAGAGCACATGCGCTGAAACACCATACGTGTGCCATCGCAAAGATCCTAAAGGCATTGGTGAAAGTATAAATAAATATTTTGGAAATGAAAAAAAAATACATATATATATAAGAAAATAAATTGGAATAAAAATTTACAAACTATATTTCAGAGTGGATACATATTTGAAAGGAAAAAAAAAAGAAAATTGCAAACAACAAAACTATATTACAAATATGACATGAAAACTAACGCCTCTCTAGAATGAAGCGAAGGTTGGTATCCGAAGGGGCCAAAGATATTTCAGACACTATACAGTGTGTTCAACTTTGGGCACTGTCAGTATATGTGCTTCAAGGACATGAGAGCACATGCGCTGAAACACCATACGCGTTCCATCGCGAAGATCCTAAAGGCATTGGTGAAAGTATAAATGACCCATATCTTCTGCTCCTTCAGATTTCAGTCTTCCATTCATTCTGAAGAGGCATCAGTTTTCACTTAGTTGGCTTTTGCTATGACTATAAATAATATTTGGGTTCTTGCTACAAGAGCCTGTGTTTATGCATGCAAAAGCAAAGTTGTATTTAAACAACAATCAACCTTGTAAATTTGATTTTTAAAATGGTCGAATTATCGAAAGTGTCGAATTATCGAGTGTCGAATTACAGTTTGTTTATGTATTTTTTAATAAGGTCCTCTTATCTTATCTGCAATATAGTTGCATTTTTCGAAATTTTATTTTCTAATTTGTTAATTTCTGTCTTTTTTTTCACTCTAATAATATTTATTTAAATCTAATAATTTTTATTTAATGCAATTTAATTAATAATTTATTTAATCCAATGTCTATAGTTTCTTCCCTGAAATTGCTTACCAAACATGAGTCAGTGTTTCCACAGTGTTAACAGTTGGAGTGTTAGAATGCGGAGAAGCAAAATAACTCCCTACTGAATTTCTCAATAGTCTCACTCCCAGAGGAATGCATCCACACCAGTTAACCTCTAGGTTGGTACTATTGTTATTGTCTGAGAAGTTTTAATCCTAAGCAGGGTCTTTGAAAATGGTACACGTATGGTGATACAGTGCATGTGCTCTCATGCCTTAAAGTAGTGTAGTTCTGTTGTTAGTATTTATATAAAAAAGCAAAGCCCAATTCTAAACCCAAATATTTTTTTTTATGAGAAGAACATCAACATATTGCATGATTACGGCAGTCCATAGCTTCCCTGACAAAAATTCACCAAGAAAGTTAAATATTCCAAAACTTTTCTGTGTGTAAATTGCTAAATATGTAAAAAAACATGTATACAAAAAAGCAAAGCCCAATTCCAAACCCAAATATTTTTTTTATGAGAAGAACATCAACATAATGCATGATTACGGCAGTTCACAGCTTCCCTGACAAAAATTCACCAAAAAAGTTAAATATTCCAAAAGTATTTCTGTGTATATATTGCTAAATGTGTAAATAACATGTATATAAAAAAGCAAAGCTTAATTTTAAATTTCATTATCTTTTCCACAGGAAAAGCATCAAAATACTGCATAAGTACGGCACTTTTGCAGCCGCATGATTACGGCAGTCCATAGCTTCCCTGACAAAAATTCACCAAGAAAGTTAAATATTCCAAAATTTTTCTGTGTGTAAATTGCTAAATATGTAAAAAACATGTATACAAAAAAGCAAAGCCCAATTCCAAACCCAAATATTTTTTTTATGAGAAGAACATCAACATAATGCATGATTACGGCAGTCCATAGCTTCCCTGACAAAAATTCACCAAAAAAGTTAAATATTCCAAAAATATTTCTGTGTATATATTGCTAAATGTGTAAATAACATGTATATAAAAAAGCAAAGCTTAATTTTAAATTTCATTATCCTTTCCACAGGAAAAGCATCAAAATACTGCATAAGTACGGCACTTTTGCAGCCGCATGATTACGGCAGTCCATAGCTTCCCTGACAAAAATTCACCAAGAAAGTTAAATATTCCAAAATTTTTCTGTGTGTAAATTGCTAAATATGTAAAAAACATGTATACAAAAAAGCAAAGCCCAATTCCAAACCCAAATATTTTTTTTATGAGAAGAACATCAACATAATGCATGATTACGGCAGTCCATAGCTTCCCTGACAAAAATTCACCAAAAAAGTTGAATATTCCAAAAATATTTCTGTGTATATATTGCTAAATGTGTAAATAACATGTATATAAAAAAGCAAAGCTTAATTTTAAATTTCATTATCCTTTCCACAGGAAAAGCATCAAAATACTGCATAAGTACGGCACTTTTGCAGCCGCATGATTACGGCAGTCCATAGCTTCCCTGACAAAAATTCACCAAGAAAGTTAAATATTCCAAAATTTTTCTGTGTGTAAATTGCTAAATATGTAAAAAACATGTATACAAAAAAGCAAAGCCCAATTCCAAACCCAAATATTTTTTTTATGAGAAGAACATCAACATAATGCATGATTACGGCAGTCCATAGCTTCCCTGACAAAAATTCACCAAAAAAGTTAAATATTCCAAAAATATTTCTGTGTATATATTGCTAAATGTGTAAATAACATGTATATAAAAAAGCAAAGCTTAATTTTAAATTTCATTATCCTTTCCACAGGAAAAGCATCAAAATACTGCATAAGTACGGCACTTTTGCAGCCGCATGATTACGGCAGTCCATAGCTTCCCTGACAAAAATTCACCAAGAAAGTTAAATATTCCAAAATTTTTCTGTGTGTAAATTGCTAAATAGGTAAAAAACATGTATACAAAAAAGCAAAGCCCAATTCCAAACCCAAATATTTTTTTTATGAGAAGAACATCAACATAATGCATGATTACGGCAGTCCATAGCTTCCCTGACAAAAATTCACCAAAAAAGTTAAATATTCCAAAAATATTTCTGTGTATATATTGCTAAATGTGTAAATAACATGTATATAAAAAAGCAAAGCTTAATTTTAAATTTCATTATCCTTTCCACAGGAAAAGCATCAAAATACTGCATAAGTACGGCACTTTTGCAGCCGCATGATTACGGCAGTCCATAGCTTCCCTGACAAAAATTCACCAAGAAAGTTAAATATTCAAAATATTTTCTGTGTGTAAATTGCTAAATATGTAAAAAACATGTATACAAAAAAGCAAAGCCCAATTCCAAACCCAAATATTTTTTTTATGAGAAGAACATCAACATAATGCATGATTACGGCAGTCCATAGCTTCCCTGACAAAAATTCACCAAAAAAGTTAAATATTCCAAAATTTTTCTGTGTGTAAATTGCTAAATATGTAAAAAACATGTATACAAAAAAGCAAAGCCCAATTCCAAACCCAAATATTTTTTTTATGAGAAGAACATCAACATAATGCATGATTACGGCAGTCCATAGCTTCCCTGACAAAAATTCACCAAAAAAGTTAAATATTCCAAAAATATTTCTGTGTATATATTGCTAAATGTGTAAATAACATGTATATAAAAAAGCAAAGCTTAATTTTAAATTTCATTATCCTTTTCACAGGAAAAGCATCAAAATACTGCATAAGTACGGCACTTTTGTAGCCCCCCTGACAAAAATTCACTAAAAGAGGTAAGTATTCAAAAAAATATTTTGGTATATATATTGCTAAATGTGTAACAAACATGTATATAAAAAAGCAAAGCTTAATTCTAAGTTCTAATATTTTTTTTTATAAGAAAAGCTACAAAAGCAAATAGGGAGAAGTGAAGCCATTTAGCCATTTTCAAAATCTGATTGTGAAAGAGTAAAAAAATGAGTAAATAAGAGCAAATATAAAGAAAAAGTATTGCTAAATGTGTAATAAACATGTATATAAAAAAGCAAAGCTTAATTCTAAGTTTTAATATAAAGAAGAAATAAGACATAAAAATGGAGCTAAATTCAAATGAAAAACTATAACAAATTAATAAAAAAAATAAGACCTAATTCAAATGCCACCATCATCAGACAAAAGAAAAAATGAGATTTTATTCTTTAGTTCATTTATTCTTCTGTCTGATGCTGTTGCTGAAACGTCACACACTATTGAAGACACTATAAAAGATAGATTAAAAGTAATAATTCAATCTACAATTCGAAAAATAATATAACCTGGTGAGTTCCCAGAAAAGGTTAACTTTGGTAGGCGGCGCTGTACGTTGACACCGCCGTACCTTCGAGCCGTTTTACACGAGTTAAAGCGAAGATTTTGGACATAGTGATTTTTACATTTCGATCTTTTATATTAATATATATACTTACTATTTCGAATTATTTTTCTAAAAACGAACATTATTTTTTTTAATTATCTGAAACTAACCTAATTCAACTTATCTAAAACTAACCTTATTTAGCGATTAAACTAACATAATTTAACCTATTTGAATCTAACCTCATATACACTTTTACACTACCTTTTCATTTCAAAATTAAATTAAAATAAGTTTATATTAAATAATAACATTTTTAAAAATCGACTTTCTGGTTCACACTTTTGTATCTAATCAATTATGTATTTCTTTATTTCTCTCTATAAAAGTACGCAATTGTAAACAAAAGAATTGATGATGATAAATGCAAAAAATCTACGATTGTAAAATAGATTAAATTAAAAAATAAATATAACTGTTAACATTAGGAAAATAAAAACAGGCCTATCATACGAAGAAAAAAATAACGAAAATTTTGGTATATAGATCGTTATGTGTAGTTCAGAATCTTCGGAGGAGATAGCTCACGACTTTACAATGGAAAACTCTGTTACGGTATTATCTATATAGATGTTGTTATATGTTGTTTTATATGTTTTTAATATGTATAGTTAAGCTATCTATTTTTTAAATCACGAATATAGAATTCATCTTATAAATTCTATATTACTGTGATAAATAATTATATGTGTAATTTGCTTCAAGTATTTCAAATGATGGGTAAATAATTTATTTCCTATTTTCACGACTGCACCTCCAATTCTATCTTTTTCAACAACAAAACAAAGTATGCATATAAACATGCATATATATGTTAAAATGATAAATTTGTTTTATATAAAGAATATTCTTAGGTTTTTTAAAGATTGGAAGTGTTGAGTATTTGCTTGATTTTGGTATACATTAGTATTGTGGTATTGGTACACAATCGTGGAACAGAATATTAATAAAATAAAAGTTGAATCACAATTTACTTTAATTGATAAGATAATTGAGAATAATACCATGAAATAATACCTTGACTTAAAGCGAGTAGTAAAAGAAAACAAAAGACATATTTACATATTTTCAGAGAGATTTGAGCCGGCCAAAGGGAAACAACAACAATAGGTTTATATAGGGAAAGCCGCGACATCTGGTGGTAGTCTTAACAGTGTAGTTTATAATAGAAATTATAATTTTAAAATGAAATAAAAGTTTTTATGTAACATATATGCATATACAAGCAAACCTGTCATTTTTTCAAATATTAGTGATAATTTTGAGAGTAGAGTTGCATAGACAGGTCTCTATTTTCTTTCTAATAATTAATTAGCAGTTTTCCTCAGAGACAAAATTTTAAAATTTATTAATATATTAGAGAATTTTTTTTTATGTTAAGAAATATTTTGAAATAGCTTTTTTTTCTAATTCACTTATTATTTTTAATATTTTATATAATTACTTATCAAAAGAGAAAAGATTCGCCTCTTCCTTCAAAATTGACGTCTAAAACCAGACGCCATCTATTGACCTTCGCCGCAACTAGCGGCCTCGGGTCGGAGGCAAAGCCACAACACCAGCTTTGGCAAACTGAAAAGCGTCCACCACTAGTTGCGGAGACGGTCAATAGATGGCGTCTGGTTTTAGACGTCTATTTTAACGGGAGAAGCGACTCTTGTCTCTTTAGATCAATTTCCTCCCGGCAAAATTTCCATCTATAATTACTTATATACTCAATCCTTATATCTATAAAAATGAAATCCAAAATCGATGTTTGTTATCGCGTTGCGCAAAATCTACAGAATAAATCTTTATGAAATTTCGCATGTAGGTAGATGAAGATTTCGTTTAACATATAGGCTATTCAAAAAACTAAAAAAGTTAATGGCCTTTTTTTTTTTTAAATAAAAAAAAACAAAAAACGTTAGTTCCAGCCTTTTACCGCTTGGGCGCAGCACTGGTCGCGACGATAAATGAATTTGATTGGTTAATAATTAACACGTGGTTTGTTTACACGATGAATGTTAGTTTGTTCACACGATGAATGTTTTTAAAAGGTAAGATTATCCAATCGCCGTGAAACTTTAGGAAGTTATTTACTATACTACTGGGAAGATTTCTGGTTTGAATTTGATTTGAAATAAATATTCTTTGCAATTTTGGGAACATATATATATATATATATATATATATATATGTGTTTGTCGGCTATGCACGCCCTCAATATGTAACTAATCTCGCTGAAATTTGAACAGGACAGAGAGTTAAATCTGGAAGAGTTTTTTGTCGCACTTTAACCAAGAAAAAATATATTTAACCAAGTACTGAGCAACAATATTTTTTTAGTCAGAAATGATGATGACAATATTGCCGTATCATGTTTGATTGCATTAAAAAAATCTTTTGGGAAATATTCACTAAAGCAGACCACGGGCGAAACCAGATAATGATTAATAGTAGGCAGGAACAAAATTCTACCAGTGAAACATTCACTCGAGCAGAAGACACACGAAGCCAGGTCATCTCTATATATAAAATATCGTTTCTCGGCCTTTTGGCTAAGATCATGTAGTATATCTCTAGATATTTTTATTTATGTATATCTTTTTAAAAATCTATTCGGTAGAGAAAGTTTATATGCTTGCTCGAAAAATAAATTTCATATATTATATAAATATATGACGTAACGAATTATATTATCATAATATTCTATGTGTTCCCGAATATTATTATTAATAATATTCGTTAGACAAACTTTCACTGGGATAAAACCCGGGCGAAGCCGGGTACACATCCGCTAGTTATTATATAATTAACAGAAAAAAACCAACAATGAATCCTGGTTTCTTAATATAAATTAGTTAAAGAAAACCTGACCATGTATTACTTGTCAATTTTGTTATATTGTAATGGAGGTGTGGAATATGTGTGTGTGTGTGCATTAGAATGATTGTATAATTCACTATTCAATCAATTTGTTAATGTCAATATTTGTGAAAATGTATGAAAATTATAATCTATATATATTTTATAATTCTAAATAATATTCTTTTATATTGGATTTTTTTAGGAAGTGTGAATAATTATATGCAAATCTGAATTATATATTACAATATGAAAATATACATTATAATTTTTTTTATTTATATATTATATATATATATATATATATATATATATATATATATATATATATATACAAGGTGCGTTCATTAATTTCCAGGACTGGTTAAAAAATAAAATAAATAAAAAAGCTAGAGAAAATATTTTTTACAGAGTTGAATATTGGACATTCGACCACACCTGACTGAGAGCACGAGTCTCGTGGCGCACGCGCCGATCTAAAAATAGAACAAAACAACTTCCTTGTAAGGTTCGCATTTCTAATTTTAAAATGGCCATTTTCGAAGAGCAGAGAATCTGCATTAAGTTTTGTTTTAAATTGAAAAAAAAAAGTGATACTGAGACGTATGAATTGTTTAAGAAGCTTTTGGCGATGCAGCTTTATCCCGTTCAAGAACTTTTGAATGATTTTCACGCTTCCAAAAAGGTCGGGAAAAGGTAAACGATGATCAGCATACTGGGCGTCCAAGATCATTTCGTTGCGAGGAAAACAAGCTCAAAATAAAGGAGTTAATTAAATCTAACAGAATAATTATCTTCAGTGACTGGACTATCTGTTTATTTGGGGATAATGAGGTGCTTAAGGGAGGCAGTGCGCCTTAAAAGACCTGAAAGATGGCAAAACAATGACTGGATACTTCACGTCGGTAATGCGCGGCCGCACACAGCCCATGTTGTTTTGCAGTTTTTGGCCAAGCATTCAACCATACAGATCCCTCATCCACCCTATTCCCCCGACTTAGCCCCCAATGACTTTTTCCTCTGTCCTAAATTGAAAATTAACTTGAAAGGACGGAAATTTGACAACGTTGATAAGATACAAGCTAAATCGAAGGCAACCTTGAGGAACCTCTCAAAAAGTGATTTTATCTCCTGCTTCGACAATTGGAAAAAAAGATGGAACGGGTGTATTGAGGCAGGAGGGGCATATTTTGAAAAATATTGAATTAGTTTTTTTATTTGTTTTATTTTTTCAAAGATACAGAGCAGTCCTGGAAATTAATGAACGCACCTTGTATATATACCTTCTTTTGTATTAGAAAATTATCAAGAAATAAGTGGGATGGTTAAAAATAACATTGGAATATCATAAACAACTATTTTTTAGTTCACAAAATAATCATTCAAATATACCTATATATATAAAAATAAAATTTATACAATATTTATCTAATTAAATTAATTAATATATGAGTGTAGATTTTTTAATAAACTTTATTTTTAATTTCTCTCTGTGATTCCATCTTAATTATACATTCATAAAATATTTATTTGGGATTACAAACTATTTATGAGAAAAATCATCAAGGAGGTGAATTTTTATTATCCAATTAAACTGAAGTTGGTTTATATAATGATCAAATGGAATTAATATCATTTAAAATTATTTATTTCGATAATAAAGCAATCCATATATATATATTTAATTAATTAAAATGTATATATTGGATCGATATATTATTTATTCACCAATATTTCAGTTGGCTGAATGCCAACCTTTTTCAAGGTATAACAATGTATGTCTGTAAACCACAAACACAGCGCAACATAACGTCGATAAAATTAAGTTTAATAAAATATATTTTTTTGCCTATATCTCAATTTTTGCCTATATACTCAAAATGGGGAGGGAATTAAATTAATATTTCTATTTTGAAAATAGAGCAATCCATATTTAAATAATTAGATAATAAAAAGGCATATATTGGATTTGATAAAAGTTTTATTTGCCAATATTTTGTTTGGCTGAACGCCAAACTTTTATCAAGGCATTACATCTTTGTGTAAACTATGCGGCTCTGAGTTTGTTTATACAAAAATGTAATGCCTTGATAAAGGTTGGCGTTCAGACAACCGAAATATTGGCAAATAAATCTTTTATTAAATCCAATATATGCCTTTTTATTATCAAATGATATTTATATATATTGGAAACTATACTAGACGTGTATGATTCTTTTAAAAATTAAACAATTACTACCGCCTCTTGATTGTTAAATTTTTAAAAGAATCGTACCCGTCTATAATAGTTTTGAATTTTCATAACAAATGGCGCGCTAATGTATCATTTATATATATTAACAAATTACATATTTTGTAGAAAGAATTATGTTCTTTCTTCGATAGATAAATGAAAACGTAATATATATCTGTTGGAACTTTTTACCTCGCAACATGTTGCAGGTTTAATACCGAAGAAAGGTTTGGTTAATTTTCCCCATAGATGGTGAAGTGGGTAGCATATTCATTTGTCCATATACCTAGAACATTGTCTATATTGAATATAAAGAAAGAAAACTAATATTCCAATAACTAAAAACAACTTTGGATTATTGGCAAGCCACAGCGTATTTTATTATCGATTTTTTTCAATGCTTTAGTTCAAAGATACACAATCTATTCAGGAGGCTGGTCAAATAACAGAAATAATTTTTCTTGCTTGTGTATAATGTATCTATGATATTTGTTCTTTTGGTTATATATATACTAACCGAATGACCCGGACAACGCCCGCGGTTTACCCGATTAAATGCTTTTATTAAAATATTATTCGTTACAATTATATATTGGCGCCGTGGATGTCATTCTTGTATAATATATAAATGAGTTTTAAGAATTGTGAAAAAAATTGCATCGGCCGGGAATCGAACCCGCCACTATAATATATAAATGAGTTTTAAAAATTGTAAAAAAAAAAATGCATCGGCCGGGAATTGAACCCTGGGCGCCCGCGTGGCAGGCGAGTATTCTACCACTGAACCAAAAGCAAACGGTGACAGAAGTGTCTCGCGCATTGGCGGCACCAAATGATGGGGGGGGGGGGGGGGAGGCAAAGGTGGCGTGATCGTAGCCGACCAATAGGAGGGCGCCGGCAAACCGTGACAGAGGCCATGACGCTCGTAACTGTATATAGAATTATATAATGTAAAAACTCAAATATTTCTATATTTTAAAAATTTATATTTTATTTTTATTCATTGATATTTCTACTTTTTGGTTATCATCGTTTTAAGAATAACTTTCAGTTTTGTTGTAAATATGCGTAGTTAACATATCTATCTTTTTGAATCCCTAATATAGGATTAACTTTATTAATTCTATATATTGTTAAAATAACTAATGTGTAATATTTCCTCAAGTAATTGAAAATAAAGCTACTTGATGGTGAATAATTATTGTTTTTATCACGACTGCACCTTCAACCCTTTATCTTATCGATGTTTTGTCTTATCAACCCTTTATCTAATATAAAACAAATTATTCATAACATATATATATCAAATGAAGATAATATTTATGTTTATTTACCTTTGTTCCACGGCCACAATATGAATTTATAGGCCTGTATGCGATCAGCTAGCCTTGTTTTGTCTATCACTGCTCTATTTACTACTAACATAGACAGATAAAATATGCTGAGGACCTGTCATAATTCCAGGCAAAATCTACCGTTGGTTGAGAATCATTGATGACATGACATGATTTAAAATTCAGAAAGATACTTGGCTTAACCACGAAAGGTTATTTGGCCAATTCTATAACAATTAAAAATCAACGATAATTTGATTTTCTGACAGATGGTGCAAGCCATCAGCAACTTATAGTTGCACGATCAGGAAATCTCTTATTTTTCATTTATCCGTCTAGTCTAAGTATACCTGTTTCATGGTTTTTCAGGGTGCTCTAAGACCAGCTTTTTTGGTCGTTGAGGTACAGCTTGCATCACGCTGATGAAGGCCAACAGCTCCAAACGCGTACATGGTAAGCTTTTCTTTGTTAATCAAGAAAGGGTATTTGGCCAAATCTGGAATAATAATAAAAATCAATGATTTTTTTTATTTATTCGACAGATGGTGCAAGCTATCAGCAACCTTTTGTTGCGTAATCAGGAGATGCCTTTCTCTTAATTAATACATTGTTTATATACATTAGAGAAACTAGGTATTTTTGAATCTCCCATGAACGACGTCCAGAAAACATGTATCCTACAGGTTACTTCTAGAGATGGTCGCTTATTGGAGGTTGGGCCACTTTATGTCACAAGTCATTTATGACTTTACAAAGGTGGTCGCTAAACGAAGTGGTCGCTAATTAGACCGTTGCTAGTGGGAGGTTTTAATATAAAGAATTTGCATATTTACATGAACGAAGCCACATTAAGCAGGACCTTTTAAATAAACTTGCTACTACGAAGATTTACTATGAAGAAAATAATGGGATGGACTGGCTCATCAGTGTTGAAAGCTCTCAGCAGTTTTGTCAATATTGTACTATTTTTAAACTGGATAATGTTATGAGCGAGAACATTATCACATTTAACTCTATTTTTTTGGAAGAATTTTAATAACCTTTAATTTTGCGTAATCTGGAACCTTAATTTTAGTGTTAAAATATTCTAGGCCTTAAAGATTGGTGAAGGTCACAAGGTAATAAGACCAAATCTAAATAAATAAATAGTGTGTTACGTTTAGGTAACAGTATTGTTACCATCTTCAGACAAAGTTTATGTGTATTTTGTCTGATGATGGTAACAACGCTGTTATCAAAAAGTCACACACTATTTAGATTTGGTCTTATTACCTTGTGTTTATAATTTATAATCCACTGGACATGTGTCGGACCTGGAGGCTGTTGTTGGGTTCTGTGCTACCTGGAGTATAGTAGCTCTATCTATGCTTCCTTCCTGTGGTGAATCTGTATAAGACCGGTTGTCTTAATAAAGCTGTGTGTGTCTGTGTTTATAATCTATAACCATATTGTGCCATTGTTGAAGGTCGTCCATCGTGGAAATAAATGAAAGTTAACGATTCTTTGAAGACCTCGGGCTGTAACCAAGCAATGACGTACTTTAGGTTTCGGTTTTGGCTGCTGCCAGTGAGTACATCTTCCTTTCTTTTCTTACATTATGCAACTTGGTTTTCCTTTATAAATTTTCGCTTGATATCTCTTTCCGATGCAAGTCATCAGCAACTTTCAGTTACATGATAAGGAGATGTCTTTTTTTATATAAATAAATATATACACTTCTACAGTCGAAAAACATATGTCCGTATATTCTATCAATATATTTGATATGATGTCTATGCAAAGTGCACACAATATAAAGAAAACAATACAATAGTAGAGCGGTCTGGGGAATAATTTGACGAAATCGCTGATAGGGTAAAGATTTCTCATCTATATATTTATACATGTATTATAGCAGCAAACTTTGCAATCAGTAGTCTTTGAAGATTAATATACGAGAATTATGTGTAAAAAAATTAGTGTCAAATTGGATGAAATTAAATATTGACACCACATTGTTATTTTTAATTAAAATGTGTTAAAAGTATTGTTTTCACAGAATTGTTGATTCAGTCGTACATGTAAAGGAAACGACAAAAGAAGGTCTGTATCATTTTCCAGTAACGACCTTGGAGTGTTGCCAAGCTATGGTGTATATATAGGTTTCGAGTTTGGTTTACTGCGAGCAGATTTAGCTCTATCTTAACTTTTGGTTTCGGTTTGCCATTTCCAAACCTGGTTGGTCTTCATCATCAGTTTCTCTATTCTTGTTCTGTCCATTGCTCCAGTATCACTATACTTATTTCTCTTATAAGCTTGCTGTTATGTTATTTGTCCATAGCTTTACATTTAACTTATCAGTCCAATTAATTTTGAAAATTATTATCCCATTGTATAATTGATGATTTAGTCTCCATGACTTATACCAAGTCATTGAAGACTAAATTCATGGATCAAATTTACAATCTTGGTAAGGTTGTAATACAGGTTGTTGGAATATTTAATTTTATAAAAAATATACATATATTCTGTGAGATTGGATATGATGATAACATAATATAAAAAAAGTTGTTGTTAAAATATATATAGCCAATACTATCTTTTGTATTTATTGTGTTTTCTTATTGTAATGTATGTTTAATAAATAATACATTTAAAGGAGAAGTCTGTCAATCATCCAAAAACAACAAAGGTTATGGGCCCAGCACCATCTTCAACTGCGATATAGAAGAAAAAATATATAAAAACAAAAATGGCGGATATGTCGCAATTAAATATACCGAAGCTTGATGGGAATAATTTTGCTAATTGGAAATTTAGAATCCTTTCTGTGCTTGAAGGAAAAGCTTTTGCACATTTTTTAGTACAAGATTGACCAAAAGATGAAGCCGAAAAGGCGAAATGGATCCAACAAGACGCCCAAGCAAAAGGTATTATTACATGCGCAATGAACATTTGGACATCTTTGCAAAAAAAGATATGAAGTTAACGTAAAAATAAAAAGCATTGAAGCTAGAAATGAAGTATCATGGCTACAAATGAAGAAAGAAGAAAATAGCAAGAATACATTCTAAGAGCAGAAAAAATGCAAGAATTCTCGGTGCTGAAATAGAAGAATTCACCACTGCACCTATTAAAGGATTACCTTCAAAATATAACATTATTGCCATGCAAATGTATGGACAATCCAACTATTGATAATATTCGACGCCTATTCGAATTATACCAAGAAAGATACTGCAATCAAGAAAAAGACGAACATTCCTCAGCTTACAAGGTATATAATAAGAATAAATATAAACATTATAAAGAAACAAAGGCATCAAAAATGTACAAATGTTTCATCTGCCATAAACAAGGACATAAAGCCAACGAATGCTGGCACAACCCGGAAAACAATGGTAAGACAATAATAAAACAGATATCCCAACCAGGACCAAGTGGATATAAAACAAATACACCAAATAAGTATCAAAAGGCAACAATTGTCAAAGAAGAAAAAGCAAGTGAATTTGCGAAACTAGTGAAAGAAAGAAAAAATTTGGAACAACTTTGGATTTTGGATAGTGGGGCATCAAGCCCTATGACATCACATTTTGAATACCTGGAAGAACCTCAAGATGATAAAAGAAAAATAATTCTTGCTGATAATAGTTACATAAAATCACAATTTTCAGGAAATGTAAAATTGAGGGATAATGATTGTTAGCACGTTTTCTTTGAAGTTTCTTCTAGAAAGAACGAGATGACTCAATTCGATTCAATTCGATTTATTTCAAACAACAAAAGAGAAATACACTATGATTCAATGCGATTTAGTTG
Source organism: Cordylochernes scorpioides (assembly GCA_030710605.1). Classification (NCBI taxonomy): domain Eukaryota; kingdom Metazoa; phylum Arthropoda; class Arachnida; order Pseudoscorpiones; family Chernetidae; genus Cordylochernes; species Cordylochernes scorpioides. The sequence continues at coordinate 132,879,418 of CP092864.1, read as the reverse complement.
TATTTATAACACAAAAGAAAACTTTTGATAAGTACTACTGATAAGTAGCAATAAAATTCTATGAATATGAATTATAATTAATTAATAAAATACAATAATAATAATAAACCTAACATACTCCACCCCGGTGGACTAACTTAGTCCTCAGCAAAAGGTAATGGTACTATTTTAGAGACAGTTCTAGTACGGCGTTCTTGGTGCTTGGTCTTCACCTCGACGACTCGAACTTTTCCGTCCGCTCCCGGAAAGACTTTGGTGATGCGACCAAGGCTCCAATACATTGCTGGTGGTGATATGGATCCTTGAGCAAGATGAGGTCACCTTCCTTAATGTTGGGTGAGGATTTTTGCCATTTTAGGCGTTGTTGCAAATTGTTGAGGTATTCTCGATTCCAACGTTTCCAAAATACATTTTTATTTTTTTTATTTAGGCTCCAGCGATCGAGGTAGTTTATTGGAACATCATCATCATTAGATTCTGGAGGGGCAGTTAAGGGTCTCCCGATTAAGAAGTGTCCTGGTGTAAGAAGTTTAAAATCGTCTGAATCTGAACTTAGAGGACAAATAGGTCACGAATTTAGACAAGCTTCTATTTGAGTTGTCAGAGTACTCAGCTCTTCAAATGTGAGTATCTGAGACTTTAAGCATCTGAGAAGATGAAATTTGAAGGATTTTATTCCAGCCTCCCAAGATACCTCCGAAATTTGGGGCGGAAAGAGGTATAAAATGCCAGTTGATTCGTTGATTCGATCAATTAGATATGAATTTTTGAATTGTTGAAGCTTTCAATACACCAAACTGCTCTCGGAGAATGTTTTTAGCTCCCCTAAAGTTGGTCCCGTTATCACTAAATATATCAGAAGGATTTCCTCGACGAGAAATAAACCGCTTGAGAGCTGCGAGGAAAGCCGCTGAAGATAGGTCTGATACAATTTCTATATGAATTGCTTTTGTGCAGAAACATACAAATAAAGCAACATATGATTTTAATTTTACATTGGATCTTTTGATGTTTGGTTTCATCAAAAACGGTCCTGCAAAGTCGATTCCAATTTTAGTGAACGGAATTGATTTCACAATTCGGTGCATAGGCAGATCTCCCATGATTTGCTTGGTAACTTGGCGTTTAGCCCTGAAACACACCATGCATTGGTGGATTATTTTCTTGACCAAACTTCTGCCTGCAGGAATCCAATATTGTAATCGTAGTGCTGACATGGTCAGTTGAAGACCAGAATGTAAATGATCCAGATGACACTGTCTCACTATTAATTCCGTGATAAAATGATCTCTTGGCAATATTTTTGGATGCTTTTCATCAAATTTCAGATTTGAATGACGTAATCTTCCTCCAACCCGTAATAGTCCAGATTCATCAATGAAAGGATTCAAAGATAAAAGCCATGAGTTAGTTGGTAAAGATTTCTTTTGTTTGCAACAGGTAATTTCTGTTTGAAATTCAGAACTTTGAATGAAACGAATGATATTGTGAATTGAATTTGTTAATTCGCTTGTGAAGATAGATGTATTTTCTTTCTTTCATTGAAAGAACATTGGACATTGAATACAAATCTATAAATCCATGCTGTAATTCTAACAAGTTCGTTGATATTTGAGTATTTGAAAATGAAGTCTAGGAAAAGAAAATTAGAGTGGAATGAAAAACAGAGAAAGTTTTTCGTCTTTCACCTGAAGTTTCTTTCGGAAAATCATATTGAGTTTGAATTGGATCTTCAAAGTTCACATCCGAGAGCCAAGTTGGTCCTCTCCACCAAAGAGAGTGATCCACCAGCTCTAAAGGAGTTATACCTCTGGAAGCGCAGTCTGCAGGATTATCTTTCGAAATGACATAATACCAGGTAGAATGTAAAGTCAATCTTTGAACTTCAGCAATCCTATTTCCGACAAATGGTTTCCAATGTCCAGATTCATATTTAATCCAGCTAAGAACAATTTTGGAATCAGTCCATAAAAATACTCTATCAATTTGTAAGCATAAAGAATTGCGAATAGTATCATATAAAGTTGCGAGAAGAAGAGCAGCGCACAGCTCCAGCCGTGGTATGGAAATTATTTTCAGAGGAGTTACCCTCGTCTTGGAAGCAATCAGAGAAACTTTCACTTGGCCAGATTTGAAATGAGATCTTATATAAAATACTGCCGCATATGCAACTTCTGAAGAGTCACAAAAACCATGAAGTTCAACAGAAAGTAAAGCTCCCCTGCACGAGAAGTATCTAGGAATTTGAATTTTATTTAATACGGATAATTCCTTTTCGATGATTTTCCATTGAGAGCACAAAGTATCAGGCAAGGGATCATCCCAATTCAACTTCTGTTTCCAAAGTGATTGAAGCAAATTTTTAAGACGAATAATAATTGGTGACAGCCAGCCTATAGGATTAAAGATTCTGGAGATGTGGGACAACAAATGTCTTTTAGAATTCGTTTGTTCTAGAATGTCATTAACAAGAATCTGAAAAATGTCCAAGGAAGGATTCCAACAAATACCAAGTATTTTGACACATGAATCACTCTCAAAATCCCGAAGATTATGCCTATCTTCTACCTGTTCTGAAAATCCAGAAAGGACCTCCGGGACGTTTGATCTCCTTTTCCTAAGAGAAAGTCCCGCTGGAGAAAGAAGATTATTGACTTCACGAATATGACGTGTAGCTTCTTCAATTGTGTCTGCACCAGAAAGCAAGTCATCAACATAAAAATCGGTTTGTACTATTTTTGAGGCTACTGGGAAAGTTGACACCTTGTCCCTTGCAAGTTGATGTAGGCTGCGCATGGCGAGATATGGCGCACAAGACAATCCATATGTCACAGTCAGCAGTCTATAATCCAATAAAGTTTCTGATGGGTGTTTTCTCCATAAAATTCTCTGGAAATCACAATCCTTAGAATCGATTCTTACTTGGCGATACATTTTCTCTATATCTCCTGAAAAAGCTATTGGGCGTGTTCGAAATCTTATCAGAATGTTGAAGATATCCTGTTGTAGTTTTGGTCCAACATGAAGAAGGTCATTTAGAGATTTGCCATTGCTAGTTTTGCAAGATGCATCAAAAACAACTCTCAATTTAATGGTAGTGCTTTGCTCCTTAAAAACACAATGATGAGGTATATAATAACATTGTCCTGAAGGTGTATCCAGCTCATCACTGGGAATAAGCTCCATAAGATTGATTAAAAGATATTCGTCCATGAAATCACAATATTGTTTTAGGATACTTGTAGATTTTTGTAATTTTCTTTCAAGTGATAGAAATCGTTTCAGAGCATTGATCCTAGATTCGCCAAGAGTTGGCAATGTTCTGAATGGCAGCCCAACAGAGTACCTTCCATCTTCCAGAATTTTGAGGTTATTAATATATATTTCTTCACACGAAATTTCTTTTCTGGTTAAAGATTTGGCAGAGGGTAATGACTCCAGCTCCCAGAATTTTTTGAGAAAATCATCTTGTTCCTCCGACGCGAACATAGTTATATCTTGATTGGAATTTTCACCTGACAGTAATATTTTACCTGTAAGTAACCATCCCAATTTTGATCCGCACGCAGTGGATCCAGATAAATTTTGGAATCTAACCTTCCCGTTAAATAAGCATGGAGCAAGCTCTGCTCCTATCACTAAATCAATCTGGCTAGATTTGTCAAAATTGGGGTCAGCCAACAGAAGATTTTTCAAATAAGGCCAATTATCCTTTTCTATAAAGAAATTGGGCAATTCTGATGTGATCTTATCAATGACTATAGGATTGGCGTTGAATATTAGGTTTGAGAAATGTGGGCTAAATTGGAGAGAGACCTCACCCATTGATTGTTCTACAAGTTTGTTTCCCAAACCAAAAACTGTAGTTTTACATTCAGCAAGAGGAAGATTTAATTTCTTTCGACAACTATTTGTTATAAGACACCTTTGAGAGCCTGTATCTATGAGGGCTCTACATGTTTGAAGAACCCCGTTTTCCGATTTGACCTTTATTAAAGCCGTAGAGAGTAATATCCGATCATGACTTTTGTTTTCTGCAAAACATGAGACACTGGCATGGGTCAATGGAGATATGTCCGCAACAGGACTTAACATCACCGGATTGAACTGATGCAAAAGAGTATGATGTCTCTTATTACATGATTTGCAAATTTGCGTGAAGACGCATGACGATACTCTATGGTTAGATCTTAGACAGTTGTAACATAGACGATTATCTTTTACAAATGTCCATCTTTCAGCTAACATCATACCATTAAACTTAGGACATTTTAACAAAAGTGTTCACCTTTACATAAGACGCATGACTTGACTCTGCTATCTATACTAGAGTCAGAGGCAAATGTTGCTGAATGAGTGGATTTATTCTTTTTGTAGAATTGTTTTGAATTTTATTTATTCTGAAAACTCCCGAGACTTCCAGCAAATATTTCCAGGAAAGAGATCATCTTTTCATACGATGGATATTCTTTCTCAAGCAAACTCATCTCCCATTCCATTCTTATTGAACGATCAAGTTTTGATTGAATTATATGAATTAAAATCATATCCGATAAATTATTACGTTCTAATCCGAGGATAGAGAGATTCTGAATGCTTTCGTTACAAGTGTCCAAAAGATCAAGTAAATCTTTAGTCGATTCTTGTTTTACATTTTTAGATCATACAAATTTTGAATTTGTTTAAAAGCCAATTCACATTTTTTATCGAATCTATTGACCAAGGTTTGCCAGGCAATAGGATAATTTTCATCAGAAATATTGAACGCCCTAATAAGTCTAGCGGCATTTTCTTTTAGTGCAGAATTTAAATATTGAAGTTTTAGAAAAATTCCCAGTGTTGGATTTTATCAGTGGATCTAATAAAAATTTCCTTAAAACTCAGCCAATCTGAAATTCGGGCAATTGAAATTTGGGAAGTTCTAAATGCGTTTCACCAGAAAATGTATTTTTATTTAAATTTCCCAGCGATCTATTTATTTTTATCAAAAAAGAATTGATTTTAGACTTTGCCTCAATGAATACCTTAAATTTTTCTTCAGCATTAATACCTTTATATTTTACTAATTTCACATATTGATTATCAAAGCTAGCTTTTAAATTTAACAAGTTTCCTTTATTTTGCATGAGTGCGTATTTAGCATTGCCTTCTAAATTATATTCTACATCTGCTTTTATCAATTCTAAACTTTTAATCAGAGATTCAAAAATTAAGATTTCTGTTTCCATATTTTAAAGATTAGTATTCAAAACCTTACCTTTCTTTATTTCTATGGCTTCTAAGAACTTTCTATTTCTTCTACTTCTTTCCCGGGTTTCGGCACCAAAAAATGTTAGCACGTTTTCTTTGAAGTTTCTTCTAGAAAGAACTAGCTGACTCAATTCAATTCGATTTAATTCAAACAACAAAAGAGAATTACACTACGATTTAATGCGATTTAGTTGTATTTATAACACAAAAGAAAACATAAGAAGAAAAAACAACAAAAAGAATGATGATAAGTAGCAATAAAATTATATGAATATGAATTATAATTAATTATTAAAATACAATAATAATAATAATTTAAAAACCTAACAATGATAATGAACCCTTTATTCTAAAGGATGTATTACATGTTCCAGATTTAAATGAAAATCTTTTATCAGTTAGCAAGATAGGTGAAGACAATAAAAGGGTTATATATGATATACAAGGCAACTATATCATAGATGAACAAGGTAGAACCTTAATAGAAGCAAAAAAGAGTAATGATTTTTACATAATCTATTCTATTTTATATAACCCATTCACTGAAAATGACTCAAAAACCTATAAGACTAGTTATTCCAACTGGGTTAAGTGGCATAAGAGACTCTGTCACATAAATAAACATTATATGCACCTAATGAAACAACACTCTTTAGTTTACAATTTCAACTACAATGAAGCCAACATTCCTAATCAATGCATTACCTGCATAAGGGCAAAAAGCACTAGATTACTATTCAAGGAGATAAAATACAACCAGTCAAAGAATCAACTAGAACTTCTACACCTTGATCTTATTGGACCTATCAAAAAACTATCCATTGGTAAAGCAAAGTATATATTGACAATAGTTGATGATTATTCAGAAAAATTATTTGTTGAATTTTTAAAGTCTAAATCAGAAACACCCCAAATATTTAAAAGTTTTATTGAAAGAGTGGAAAATCTAACTGAAAGGAAAATTAAAAGCATCAGAACAGACAATGGCAGTGAATTTGTAAATAATGAAATGGCTACTTATTTGAAAGAAAAGGGAATTCAACACCAAAGGACAACATTTTTCTCTCTACAGCAGAATGGAAAAGCAGAAAGATTCAATAGAACACTTTAATTGTGGGAATTAGAGCTCTCTTAATTGAATCTCAACTACCAACAAAATTCTGGGCAGAAGCCATGAATACTTTTGTATAGGTAAAAACCAGAACACCATCTAAAAACAATGAAAAATCTTCACCAGAAGAACTATTTTCTAATAGAAAACCTACTGTATCCCATTTAAAAATATTTGGATGTCATGCTGAATTTTTTTACCAAAGCATAAAAGGTCAAAACTTGAATGTACCACACAATCTGGCATATCTGTTGGTTATTCTTCAGAAAGGAAGGCTTACAGAAGTTGTGGCCCTAAAGACTTTTCAATTACCGAGTCAAGATATGTGAAATTCCTTGAAGACAAGAAGGGTGCAGCACTTCTTGATAATGATAACACTACTAAGACTCAAGATTATTCTTCGATAGAAATATTTGAAAATGACAACAGTGAAGAAACATTTCCATTGCAAGAGCCAAAAGATGTAGCAGAAAGCCAAGAAGAAAATCTTATCTCTCTCAATCAAACATCACCAAGATACAATTTAAGACCAAATTTACTATGAACTTTCTTCAGATTAGGAACTTATATTTGACAATGAAGACAAAGATCCTACCTATGAACCAGATGAAGAGGCATTTAAAGTTTCTCATGGACACTTACTACCATCTTCCTATGAAGAAGCTATTAGTAATATCCAGACTCAACTTTATGGAGACAAGCAATGAATAAGGAAATACATTCTCTTAAAGACCATCATGTATGGAACCTTATTGAATTACCTCAAGGTGCAAAACTTATCAAATCCAAATGGGTATTTTCAAAGAAAATTGATCCCCTAACCAATAAGGAAATTTTCAAAGCAAGACTTGTTGATTTGGGATGCTCTCAGAAATATGGGACAGACTACAATGAAACCTTTTTCACCAGTAATGAAAACTGATTCTTTTAGAACCCTCCTAGCCTATGCTAACAATGTTGGACTATGAATTTCACCACTTTGATGTTGAAACTGCCTTCTTGTATGGAAACCTAACAGAAACCATCTATATGACCCAGCCAGAAGGATACCAAAGACAAGGTAAAGACATTGTATGTAAACTTAACCAAGCACTTTATGGACTAAAACAGAGTGGCAGAATATGGTATGGAACTTTTACAAAATACCTTTTAGAAATAGGCTTCACACAACTTAAATCTGATAAATGTCTTTTCACTTATAAAATTGACAATTCATGTTTACTTTTAGGATTGTATGTTGATGACATGATAATAATAAATTCAGATCCAGTAATTTTGAATGCTGTAATCCAAAAATTAGAATTACACTTTAAAATCAAAGAAAGTTTAAAAACCTTTCAACATTTTAGGTATGAAAATTATTAGAGAGGATGATAGACTAATTTTAAAACAAGAATGTTACATAAATAAGCTTTTAGAGAAATATAACATTCTGAATTGCAAGCATATCTCAACTCCATTAGATCCTAATACCAATTTAGATAATTATAATAATTCTAAAGAAGTTAATAAGAAATTATATCAAGAACTAATTGGATCATTACTATACCTATCAACAAAATCTAGGCCTGATATTGTTTTTGCAGTTACTATATTGAGCAGATTCAATCAAAGCCCAAGAGAAATACACATGGGTGCTGCTAAAAGAATAATTAGATACTTAAAGGGCACTAAACAATATGGATTGATTTATTGTAAGGGAGATATACAATTAAAGGCATATTCAGATGCTTCATGGAATTGTGGTAGAACCACTATTTCAAAATCAACTACAGGATTAACTTTTTATTTAGGTAGTAATTTAATTTCATGGTCAAGCAAAACCATTCCTAACACATGCCTTTCAACTTGTGATAGTGAAATACAAGGACTACTTCAATGTGTAAAAAAGGGTATTTATATTCAATATCTTTTTGAGGAAATTACCACAACATTTGTTAAAATACAAATATTATGTGAAAACCAAGCATCAAAATTTTTTTTTACTAAATCTGGTCAAACTACAGATAAATCTAATCATCTAGTTAGATCTAATCCATTTTTACATGAACAGTTAAATAATAACACTTTTAATGTTGAGTATTTAAAAAGTGAAGACAATATTTCTGATATGTTAACTAAGGCTTTAACGAAAGAAAATTTGTTTAACTTGTCGCTATTTAATTTCCAAATTTATAGCATTTAATACCCTCATGTATGTTTAAACTACCCATTTATTTGAATATAATTTGTGTGTTAACATTACTTTATTATTAATCTTGGTTAGGCTTAAATTTTGCTAACCCTAGTGTAAACAAAAGGGCTAGCTGAGACGCCAAAAGTTATGAGCGCCACCTTGTGTTAAACAAATTCATTATGATGTCATTTGTATGACGTAATGCCACTGGCGCTCTCAATGGACAATTGTAGATACATATTTTTATGAAATTTGAGGAGACATTGTTGGAATATTGAATTTTTTTTATAAAAATAAATATATATATGTGACAATATAATAATAAGGTGGGGAAAGAAATAAGGACACAACAAGTTGGAAGAGGAACCCAAGCAACCAGAGAGAGAGAGGGGGAGGACCCGGGACCGGCCAGAGCCGGGCGGCCGTCCTGTATCGAACACAATCCACCAACTGTCTTAAAAGTCCCAAGGTGTTAACGGACGGGCCCCATTTGCCGCCTCTTGGAATGTCGCTGCTGTCTCAAGTGACCGGACTTTACATCCCGTCTCTCTCTGGGCTGGCTCTAGGTTTGCTTTATTATTCCTGGAAGAGTATATATTATGACATATGGCCCCCGTTGAAGAAGGCTGAACATGGTTTGAGTATACTTAAAGCTGGAGAAGCCAGAAATTAAGAAAATAATTTTACAATTTAAATTAATTAAGGTTATGGTGACATGGTTTTATGTAAATAAAATATTGTATAGTACACAAGTAAATATTATTTACAAGCAGTTTTACAACACCGGAGAGTTTGATATTTAAGGGAATTTTTGATAATATCAAAGTTATAAAAGGCTATATACAATAACATCTAATGTATTATAAGGGAAATGCTATGGAGGAGTGTGAACAAGGAGAAGAGGAGTCACATACATATGATGAAAATATTGAGCCATTAAGACTGGGGAACTCTACATTTTGAGATATGTTTTCAGGCGGACATGGCAAGGGGAAACTTGGCATGGGCCTTCTATGATATAGGTGTAGAGTACGAGAAATGAGGCTGAGGGTGGAAATTGCGTGAGCTCAGGACTGAGGTAAATATAGAACTACATACAATGTTAGAATTTTGGCGAACAGAGCGAGGGGAAACTTGCTTTGGGCCATTCTACCTTATCTATGCAGTTACTTGTGTAGCGAGTCCGAGGGGAAAAGTCCCTTGTGTAGGTGAGGAAGTCGAATGGACTTATATTTAATTTGAGAAGATAAAATAGTTCGAGATACAAAGGTAGAATATATGCGAACAGAGCGAGGGGAAACTTGCTTTGGGCCTTTCTACCTTAATTATTTCGATACTAAGAGACTCTAGTAGTTTTAACTAATTGAAGGAAAGTGTGCGCGCACAGTGCCAAACATTGAGACGAGGACGGTGTTGTCCTTTACAGGTGACAAGCTTTTCGTACACGAGGTGTTTGAACCGTCGTGGGAGCTTGTGCGAGGAGATGATTTCGCGACGGGTTGAACGTAAAACCCATGTCTGCGCGAAATAAAGACGGACCGGACAAAATCAGCGACGATGTTTAACGTACCTGCGAGGGAAATATCGGACGTAAGTTATATCGTGCTGGTATGGACAAAGGACAAACATAAATTTGAAGACAGGGTCCGGTTGGCGAACATGTGGCGCGAGGAGAAGGAGCGAACTGTGCCGCTCGGTGCAGATTGTTCAAGTGCGAACAAAAAGGAGTTGATAAACATCTAGCAGTTAGTCAATCTGCATCCTGTGACGAAAACACCAGTGGCTAGATGGTGTGGGTCGGTGGATATGCTAAAGAGCAACTACAAAATATATTATCATAAATCAAGAGTGAAGATTAGAATTTTGAAATGACAATATAGTAGTTCGATAAGTGATAACTCCTTAATTCTCTAGAGGGGCATGGGCTGGTAGGTTGACAAAGTTGTAAGGATGAGTGGGACATTCAGGGCAAGATTGATAAGGGTTACTAATATCTAGATTAATAGTATGGATAATAAAAAATTATTGTTAATAGGCGTGGAGAGAATAAATGGAGCTAATTATTGAAATATAGGCATCAGAGTTTACAAAGAATGACTTCTTTGAAGAATGAATGGTAGAGGTAAAACAATATCACTTACAGGTTATGTTGGTTTAGAGAGAAAGTAGATTCTTTGAGTCCATTGAGGGAGCATTCTGTCTGCTGACACTGTGCGTACCAGTGTTGTACATCACAGTAGCGGCAGGGATATGGCGAAGTCTTGTCCATGATGGTGGAAGGTGACTGCTCTGGCGCGGTGATCGTTCTTGGGCAGATCTAGTGCTGGGAGAAGGGTGCGGCAGCTCCATCTCCGTCGTAGGTGATTACTTCTTCCTTATCACGGTTCAAGAGTTGGCCGAGGCAGAGGGTGAGTGTTCGAAAAGAAGTGGCTACAGTTGAGTTGGTTGTGGAACTTGGCTGTGGGTTTGTACGATCACCATGGCTTTGCTTCTTTTTTCTTCATATTCTAGTGATATGGGAATTTGTTTCCCGGCCAGGTCTTATCCTGTCGACTTTTAATGTGACAATATAATAATAAGGTGGGGAAAGAAATAAGGACACCACAAGTTGGAAGAGGAACCCAGGCAACCAGAGAGAGAGGGGGGGGGGGGGGACCCGGGACCGGCCAGAGCCGGGCGGCCGTCCGTATCGCACACAATCCACCAACTGTCTTAAAAGTCCCAAGGTGTAAACGGACGGGCCCCATTTGCTGCCCCTTGGAATGTCGCTGCTGTCTCAAGTGACCGGACTTTACATCCCGTCTCTCTCTGGGCTGGCTCTAGGTTTGCTTTATTATTCCTGAAAGAGTATATATTATGACATATATACAAGGTATGTCCCATAAGTTCCCGGACTGGGTCCATAAAAAAATAAATAAATCGAAAATGTAAATAAATTTGACTGTTTATTATAGAAAAAATATCTGGCAACACGGTGGTACCAATATCGAGTCGGTAGGTGCGCGCGCGCCAAGGTAATTCTAATTTATTTAAAGGTCACACCTAGCGCTGCGGCGATTTTACGATGGAAAAAAATTGAAGCAGAGGATTTGCATAGAATTTTGTGTGAAACCAAATGACGTTCCCCAATGACGCCCCAAAGAAAACAACTGTTTTTGAATGGCATTCTAGATTTAAAGCTGGCCGAATTTCCATTGAAGATGCTCCTCGTCAAGGACGCCCAAAATTTCAAAGTACTGATAAAATGAGCAAAATATCACCGATTTGAGAAAAAAAATCCTCGAACCACTTTGCTGGAGCTAGAGCAAGACACAGGCATCTCTAAAACAACGATTGGAAAGATCGTAACCGAAGATTTGAAGCTCAAAAAGACTCCTGCAAAATGCATCCCAAGATTCCTCACTAATGAGCAAAATCTGTGTCGGCTTGCAACCTGTGAAGACATGTTTAAAATGACAAGAACGGATCCGGAATGGAAAGACAAGATAATCACAGGCGATGAGACATGGGTCTATGGCTATGACCCTGAAACCAAGCGTCAATCTGCCGAGTGGAGAGGTCAGGGTGAGCCTAGACCCAAAAAATCCAGGATATTGAAATCCAGAAACAAGGTGTTGCTGGTCGCTTTTTTGGATAACAAGGGCATTGTTCATCACGAGTATCTTCCTGCAGGCCAAACAGTTATTAAGTAAATGTATTTGAGCATTCTTCGCCGTCTAAGGGAAGCGATTCGAAAAAAAAGGCCAGAAAAAAATGGACTAATGGTGACTGGATCCTACACCATGACAATGCCCGCCCTCACACAGCGCACTTGGTGACGAGTTTTTTGGCGAAAAACGGGACAGAAATCCTACCTCAACCACCCTATTCCCCAGACATCGCACCAAATGACTTTTTCCTGTTCCCCAAACTCAAAGCAGTTCTAAAAGGAAGACATTTTGACACCAAGGAAGACATAATATAAAAATCGCTGCTGGCATTGAAGAGCATTCCAAAAGAGGCCTATAAAAACTGTTTCGACAATTGGGAGAAACGATGGCGCTGGTGCGTTGAAGCAAGGGGGGATTACTTTGAAAAGTTTTAATAAAAAAAAATTAAAAAAATTTACCTTTTTTTTTATGGACCCAGTCCGGGAACTTATGGGACATACCTTGTATATATTCTGTGAGATTGGATATGATGATAATCTAATATAAAAAAAAGTTGTTGTTGTTAAAAGTGATGAACAAAAACTTGATTTAAAATATATATATCCAATATTATCTTTTATATGTATAAATAATACATTTAAAGGAGAAGTCTGTCAATCATCAAAAACAACACAGGTCCTGTCTTGAGGCTCCCATACATTCCAAGAGGTGGTCTGGTGAGGCATCTTTGGTCCTGTAGATGATTTTGGGAAAGTCTTTACATCATTCTGAAAGAGAGCGGTCTAATATGGGCAGTTTTGAGCCTGGGAATACAGGTTTCTGCCTTTCGGTTCATCCCACATTCCAGAATAGCTCCAGACTTTTGGTGCAAGTTCAATTCATCTCTCTTTCTCTTTCCCTCATATTTTTTCCCATTTATTTCATCCTCCAGAATTCTATTCATAATTCCATTTCATCTCGTGAAACATTTTCCGACTATATTTTGTCCTTTTATGAGGATCATCAACTAGACTTCTTCATTCCTGACCCTGTCAATTCAATTTTGTTGATACCATTAAAAGTGACATACTTTATTAATATATCCAAAGTAAAACTTATATAAGTGAATTTTTATGTATATAAAATCAACTATTTATTATATTGTGAAAAATAGTACGACGGTGAAATTGTACTAGGATCAGGTGGACAGATTTTAAAAAGGCTGTCCATTTAAACATAAGTTGCTAATGGCTAGCGCCATCGGTCGGAATAAATATGAACGCCTTTTCCTGATTAAAATTTAAGGATACCACAAAGAAAAGCTCTTTTTTGTCGTTGAGGTACAGCTTTCACTACTCTGATGAGGGCCAACAGCCCGAAAAGCGTGTTTATCTTTTCTTGATTAATCAAGAAAGAGCATTTGTACAATTCTGAAATAATTAAAAATCAATAATTTATTAATATTCAATCTGACAGATGGCGCAAACAATCAGCAACTTATACTTGCATAATCAGGGATGCCTTTATCTTAATTACTACATTGTTTATGTGAATTAGAGGAGCTGGGTATTTTTGAATATCCCATGAGCGACCATTAAAAACATATATCCTACCGTTCACCTCTGGATTAGAGGTTGGACTAATTTAGATCATAATTCATTTATGACTTTACAAAGGTGGTCGCTAAACGAAGTGGTCGCTAATTAGATCGTTGCTCGTGGTGGGAGGTTTTAATTTAACAAATATGCATATTTACATTAACGAACCAAAACCACATTAAGAAGGACTTTTTAAATAAAGTAAACTTTCTACTGTTTTTACTACAAAGAAAAATAATGGGAGGGCCTGGCTCATTAGTGTTGAACCATCCCAGCAGTTTTGTCAATATTGTACTATTTTCCAAACTGGATAATGTTATGATCGAGAACATTATCACATTTAACCCAATATTTTGGAATATTTTAATATATAATTTCGGGTAACCTGGGACCTTAATTGTAAGTTAGTAAAAAAAAATATTCAAGGTCTTAAAATATTGTTGAAGGTCACAAGGTAATAAGACTAAATCTAAATAAATAAATAGTGTGACGTTTGAGAACAGCGTAGTTACCATATTCAGAAAAAAGTATACTGAATGATAAATTATAATTTCTCAGTACTTTTGTCTGATGATGGTAACAACGTTGTTATTGAAGCGTCACACACTATTTATTTGGATTTGGTTTTATTACCTCGAGTATATAATCTATAATCCAAATTGTGCCTTATATTATTGAAGGTCGTTCATTATGAAAATAAATGAAAGCTAACCATCCTTTGATGATTTTGGACTGTAGCCAGGCAATGACGTACTTTAAGTTTCGGTTTGCTGCTTGATTAGACGCCAACGCTGTAGCTGCTGTTTTTTCAAGTTACGTAATACAGAGTTACGCTCCAACGCCGCTAGGTGTCGTCCACATCTACGTTGGTGATACACTATAGACGTACGTGGCAATTACTGGAACGCTGGGACAATCCTCTGTGTCAACCTTAAGACCTCAACTTTCAGTCAGGTTAGTTCTTACAATGTCTCTAAAGAACCAATTATCAGACACCTCATCAAATCCTATTGCTGATATATCCTGTTATACTGTTGTCAAGGAATACAACTGTTCTCATATATGGACTATCGATAATTTCAGTCATTATAGCAATAAATCTGGTATTGAACTAATGAGTAGCTTTTATTTTGAAAGTATTGGAAATGTAAAATTGAATCTTTTTGTTTACCCTAATGGATTGGAAGGTCGCTGGGGTTGGGTAAGTGCAATTTTAAAACCCGACATTCCAGAAAGTTTAAATCAGTATTTTAAAAAAGTTGTTGCAATTTCCATATTGAATTTTGAGAAGAAAGAAAAATTCATAAAAAATTGGAATTTTGATATAAAAGCAATTTTTAATGATTTCATAACAAGAGAGGTTATATTTGACAACGCTGAAGATCTCTTGCCTGAAGATAAACTGACCTTGTACTGTAAGTTAACTTTTTATGAAGCTTCTACAATTTCAATTTGTCCAATCGAAGTACCTGAGTGTAGCATACTAGAAGATTTTGGTTCTCTTTTGGAAAGTGGAGAATTCTCTGATGTCATTCTGAAAGCTGAAGACAATAGAGAAATACATGTTCACAAAAACATACTAAGCGCAAGGTCGCTTGTATTTGCTGCAATGTTAAAAAACGAATTTAAAGAAAAGAATGAGAATTATGTAGATCTTTCACATATTAAGTATGAAGTATTGGTTGAAATAATCAAATATATCTACACTGGAAAATCTGAAAATCTAGCTCAGTTAGTAGAACAAATTCTTCCCATAGCTGATATGTATCAATTAGAAAGATTGAAACTTCTGTGTGAGAGAGAACTAGGTACTAAAGTCACTATAGATACTGCAACAGAAATATTGATATTTGCGGAGCAGCATTCAGCCAAACAACTGAAGGAATACACTCTCAATTTCATCAAAGCAAATTCTGCAAATGTCTTGAAAAGTACTGGATGGAAAATATTGACATCTTATCCTCAACTTTTTACCGAAGTATTTACCGTCCTAACCAACCAGCAGTTAACGTTCAGTACTTCGAACACGAACTAGAGTACTGTAAATATACATGATAATCATTCGAAAAACAAATTTGACCATTTTGCCTGAGTGTTTTGCTCCACTGACCCAGGTAAATCTAGCCACCATCGTGAGAAAAAAAAATTAAATGAACTTATTTTTTATATTTGTGTTTTTGTGTCAGACACATTACATATAAAATAAAAATATTTAAAATTTTATTTACCTATATAACGATAGATTTCAATTATAATTATAAATTTATGATAATATTTTGTTCATTTGAAAAACAAACGCATTTTTTTCTATTATAAAATTTATGTACTCGTATATAATATATTTTTTAATTTAACATTAACATATAAATGTAAAATTTTTATTTTGTATTATTATTCTTAATGTTTGATGTTTATTTTATATAAAAATAGAATAAACATGGAAATAATCTTTATTACAGAAATTTGTAGATTTCAATAAATAAAAAAACAAAAAACATAAGACTTCCTAACTATTTTTATTTTCTTTATTTTTGTGTCTTCTTATATTTTCTATATATAATCAAAATAATCTTTATAAAATGATACCTCAAATATTTTTGACCTAAATTTAAGGCATATATGCTCAACTCTATCGTTTTTGTGTTTAATAAATAAATACTTAGTTCAGTTGCATATGTAGTATGTAGTTGCATAGTTTCATATGCTCTTCTGTTTTCGGAAGTGGGTCTTCCATGATCTTGTATGTTGACACACATTCATATGAATAATATTATCAATGAAATAAATATATTATATATAAATAAATATTCCTTAAAACCTTTTCAATCTGTAAATTGCTTTTCTCGCATACACACAATACTTTACAATTTGATTTCATTTAACTAAATTTGCATACCAACCCTTTGTACATATATCAATTGTGTTGGTTTTTTTATCTTTTCATCTAACTAACTAACATACTAACTTTGTTAATATTTAAAATATCTTTCTTTTCTTTCAAAATTTTTGTTTATCTTTAAAGTGAAAGTGTCCCTAAGGGGACATAGCGCTCTAAGTCGAAATAAAGAAATAAATATATAATAAATACAATGATATATTAAAATAAAGATGAAGTGTTTTAAAAATTATGTTTACAGAATAGTTAACCCATTTTAACATGATATAGAGAGAGGTATGGAAAGAATTATTCAAATATAGTATCGAGCTTTAATTAATCAGCAAATTAATTCGAAAAATGAATATTTTTTATATATTTTTCTTTCTCTTTCAAATGCATTTAAAAGATGGAACTATTTCAATCATGTAAAAATGGCTAAACAATCAGTTCCCCACCGTTAAAACGAGAAAATGGTAATTTAGTTTAAATATACCTTCACCAATATCTATAATAAAAAAATATTGCCACGTGGAAAATTAGGGAAGACAAACTTCAGGATGAGACAGCAATTTATTTAAGTCAAGAACAAACTATGAAGGATAAACAAAAGATGAGCAAAGAGGGAAGTTTACAGAGTAGTAAATTATAAACATTAAAATAATACACTTCTAATAAAATAATAAATAATTTGCTTCAATATTAACAAATAAAAATTCAATATCAAAGAATGATTTATATATATTGTCACTTTTAACCATTTTTAGCAGTTATATTTCATGGTGTTTGCCTAGATAGGTTTAAAATAGGTCAGTTTAATATAGATTTAAATTAGGTTGTTTTAAAATTTCTTCCTTATTTTCCTGCATATGCCAAAAGACGCAAAATTTTATTCTGAATACAATCTTGTGAATCTTCCTTTTTAGTTGATATATCTTATTGTATATATTATTTTTTTATGAGAAGTTTATTATAACCTTATTATATCAATGTGAAAAACTAGTACAAAAGTGAAATTTTACTGGGATCAGGTGAATACATTAATTTAAAATGCAACTAGAAGTTTAGCTGTACGATCAAAAGATGCCTTTTTCTTAACTTATTATAATAGGATAGAGGTATAGTAGTGAATTATTATTATCATATGTTATCAGAAGCTTTATTATCATAACATTTATTAATGATTTGCATATATATAATTATAATTGCTATATTAATGAGATGATACTATATATAAAATAAAAATATATTTATATAATATGGGAAAAACATTCGCATGACAAGATTCCGATAAAATCCTGGTATGTTTTCGAATAAATTTTAGGCCGAGTTTTATTGGGAATATATTTGCATATAACGAGTAGGCCTAACTTTGACTACTGGAGCAATACACTTAGTTGCATATTGTCATTTGTCGATGAAATGAATATATCACCTAACCTATATTTGTTGATATCATCTAAAAATACCCTATCTCATGTCTATTTATACGAATTAGGATGTACATATATGTGTATCAATATTTTAACCAATATATATTGCCCTTATTTGCTTAAAATTATGAAAATCTTTTGGAATTTTCAAATATATATACCCTATATCTAATATTTTCTCGCTTTTCCATTTTAATCTTTATATTATCTATTTAGTTTATCCATTATAAATGTTATATTAAAATATTATTTTATTTAAAATTATATTTCATAGATTCATATATTCTGTTAAGTATTCCACCAGATGTCGCGACCTCCCTTTATATAGCCTATTGTTGTTTCCCGATGGCCGGTTCAAACCTTTTGTAAATTATGTAAATAAGTTTTTCATTTTTTAGAGTCTTACGCCTTAAGCCAGGCATTACTTTATCAAATTATGTTTTTTTTATATACATTCCTTTAACTCAATTAAAGCTATTACTGATCAAAACTACTTTCAAGATTTTAACCACGACTGTATTACCGTGGCAACGATCCTCAAGATAATCTAAATCGGCAGAAAATCTTTTGTTTTTTTTACATAATATATATATATATAATATGATAATTATATATATTCACATAATGGTTCAGTTTTATATTACTAAACTGACATTATATATAGCATGTCCTTTTAATTTCTTTTATTTGAACTTTAGCAAAACTTCATCATATATTTAAACTATAATAAAAATCGGCCTTTAAGGATAGGTTTTTTGCTTTTTTTACATATTCTCTCAAGCTTTCGGGTATTATAAATCTTTCTAAAGGAGTGTGTCATATACTCCTGTATAAGGGTTTATAATACCCGAAAGCTTGAGAGAATGTATAAATCAAGCAAGATACATATCATTGAAGGCCGTTTTTGTATTATTGAATATATTTCAGAGGTTTTTATCTTTCGAATATAAACTATGTAATGATACCTTCTTAATACTTAGATAAACTGATGGTGAAATATTGATTTCGGACAGCTAGTAACCTTTCATTTTTTATTATTTGAGATAGATTATAAGAGTTACACAATATGGCTTAAGACCTATTACACTATCTTTAAGTATATTTATTTTTTAAACTTCTATATATATCTTATATATGGAAGCGCTGTGTCTTTCAAATACGGCACATATAATGGCACACGCAAACTAGCTATCTGTATCTTCGGTTGTTGCTAAATATAAAACTTTTGAACAATTGAAATTTCGGTTGATGTGATTTGGCAATCAGGTTGGTAGATGGTTCGTTGGTAGTTCTCTTTTTTAGTTTAACATGATCAGAATTGTAGTATGCGCCAATGTCGCCATGTGTCGCCTGCCCCAATGGATTATGTACTGACAATTATTGACCAAATTACAGAGTTTGATGAGTGGAAAGACAGGTTTAGCCATTGTTATCATTTCAAATCCTTATCTCCGATACCAGGTAGATTTGATCGTTAGATAATGAAATAAATGGTAAACAAACAGTAAGGAATTGGTTACTTAATTTATTCTTCTGATCGTTGTTGGTGCGTTTGGAAGTTACGCAACAGGAAGTAGGCTTCAACGCCGTTAGGTGGCGTGCAAAGCCTTAAGTCGGTTTCAGTCCTATTTCAACAGAACGTTCGCAGCATTGGAGGTTCGTCTGTTGTTCTTCTTCTAGTCGTCTGCAACATAACCAGGTCAGTTCTCCGCCATGTCTGAAGATCAAACCCAGGAATCTGTATCAAATCCTACTGCAGATATCTACTTCTATACAGTAAACAAAGTGTACAGCTGTTCTTGTATATGGACTGTTGAGGATTTCAGCACTCGTCCTGAGAAAAATGGAGAATATATCACAAGTAGCTCTTTTACTTCTGAGAATATAAAAGATTTGAAATGGAATCTCTATATTTATCCTAATGGAAGCAAAGGTAATGGAAGCTCCGTGAGTGCCTTTCTAAGAACACAAAACGCAAAAGGTTTAGAAGATTATTTTAAAAAAGAAGTTGAAATTTCTATTTTAAATAAAAACAAGCGAATGACAAGCAAAACTATTTCAACATTAAATGACGAATTATGGTTTAAGGATATGATTAAAAGGGAATTCCTATTTGAGAAAGCTGCTGATCTATTGCCTGATGATAAACTGACTTTGTATTGTCAAGTGACTCTCCATCAAACTTCAACCACGAACATTGTCATACCAATTACAAACCCATTCAAAATATGTAATTGTGGATTAATGAAAGATTTTGATTGTCTTCTGGAGAGTAAAGAATTCTCGGACGTTATTTTGAGAGCAGAAAACAACCAAGAAATCCATGCTCACAAAAATATACTTTCGGCGAGATCATCGGTGTTTGCTGCTATGTTTAAAAATGAGATGAAAGAAAAGAAAGAGAATTGTGTTGATCTTTGTCATATTAAATATGAAATATTGGAACAAGTGATCTATTATATCTATACTGATTCATGTCCGAAACTTAGCGAGATGGCAGATAAAATTCTCCCATTGGCAGATATGTACGACCTGGAAAATTTGAAGATTCAGTGTGAAAAAGAACTGATAACTAAGGTTAAAATAAATACTGTAACACAAATATTGATACTGGCACATAGTCATTCCGCCAACCAGCTGAAGGAATACTCCATCCAATTCATTAAAACTCATGCTACAGATGTTGTGAAGACCTCTGAATGGAAGACAATGGCATCCCATCCACAACTTCTTATGGAAATCGTATCTGTCCTTTCCTTCAAAGAATTCGATTCTGATGATGAATAAATAACTATATTAATCAATAACTTTTATTTATAATGTGTATAAATCAGGTATAATCATATATACTAAATATTCATGATTATTAATTTCACACCTATGTTTGTAATTATTTTATTATTCCAAACAAAACGTTTATGTGAATCAATGAAGATAAATATTGTCACGAAATTTGTATATTGCATTTTCGTGTGTAGAGAATAGATTAAAATCAAATGTTTTAAAATTACAAATATATTCTCACAATGAGTATCTTTTTTATTTCATTTCATTGTGAGAATATATTTGTAATTTTAATACTTTGTTTCACAATTTTATCATGAATAGAAAACAAATGTGTAGCTAATATGTAAATTTGGGAGAGACCTTTCAAATTTGTTGTGCAGATAAATACTTCAATTTATATGTTGGACAATTTAATAATAAAATTCTAGTATGATACAGTGTGTACTGTCGTATGCCTCTTTATTTGCGATAATATTAACACGTTTGTCTATATTAGCCTCCATTGAACTAAAATGTCTATTAACCTATAACAATTATGTTTCCATTTTCCTGACAATGACACTCAGGTGTTGTCTAGGTCACCTTTCAGTTGTATATTTTATCTTCATAATAATATAAATATATATATAGTGTTAAGGAAATTTTAACAGGTATTACTGTGACTGGATACATAAGTTAAATACATCTATCTGATGATTATCATTTCGCAACATGTAAATGTATTTTCCATATAAAATTTTATAAATGATTGCTTGTCACTCCCTGAGATAAATATAACTAATAATTTGATACAATATTTATATATATGAAGAAACAATAGAAAAAATAGGTAGGTCAGGTGTAGATACTAAAAATAAAAAGGCATATCCTGACCAGGATATGTGCTTTTCAGTAGACAGAGCGCCATCTGGTGGAACAGAAATCAACGAAACATTGATTTAGCCTGTTCCCTGATATTTGGCCAACCCAATTTCTTTATAAATCAAGAAATTCCATCCACGATATCAAGAAATTGGGTTGGTCAAATATCAGGGAACAGGCTAAATCAATTTTTAGTTGATTTTGTTCCACCAGATGGCGCTCTGCCTTCTGAAAAGCACATGTGTTCCTGGTTAGGATATGCCTTTTTATTTTCAATATATATATGTCGTAAACCCGGGTAAGCCAACAAGTGAGTTGGAAGCAGTCGGGGTTGAGTGGCAAGGCGTGCAGAGTGGGAAGTCCGCACGGGACAGTAAGGACAAAGTTTGGGATCAAAAGACGCTCTCCTAGTACGTCTCACGTGGCACCAGGACCAGGCGAAAGTTGAGGATTAACTGAGGAAAGCTCGGCGTCCAGCCTGAAGCCGCGGGGACCGTCGTGAGATGATAATGGCCTAGCACTAAGCGGGGCTGTCCGAAAATATCCACTGTAACCTAACTAACTGTCAACATCTGGACCAACGCCCCTTTTTTGTCTCTCTCTGGATCCCCCGGGTGTCCCGTGGCAAGCTGGTGTCACTTTGAGACGACTATAAAAGACGTCATACTTTATTACTTACATATCACATTGTTTAAATTACGATAGAATGTGTTCTAGGTGAGAAAGGTTTGATTAGGGGAGTGAAATAAAATGGAGCGAAAACCTAGCAAACCTATTAAATAGGAAATAATTTGGGGCACAAATTAGTTACTAGAATAAAAATAAAGATAAAGGGGAGAGTGGTGGTAAAACATTGATATAATATTATAAAACTACAAAAAAAATATATAAGGAGTACATATGAAGTATAAATTTAAAGTTAACACACAAAATAGCGAGGGTAAATATTTGGGAAAGTTAGGTATACTATTTACAGTTTTTTGTTACTTAAGGTGCCATGAGTATTCACAACATAGTTTCAGGGTTGTAATTCAGGAACGAGGAGGAGTAGAGATGATAAAGGTAATATAAAATATAAAAGAAAATTCACTTAAGCAATAAGTTAGGCAGTGACGCAGTGAAGGGTAAAGGAAGAGGGTCTGAATTGGTTTCTGCAAAGGACATCTCAGGAGTCCTGCCCTGCAATACGAGCTTAGAAGCGAAGTATTGTTTTCAGGGTTCAGCAATCTCAAGATGCCCTGTAAGTAGCATTAGATCAAATGGGCAAAAGGTGTGAAGATCGAAGGAGTGGTAGGTAATGAGAGAATATGAGAGAGAAAAGCTGGCTGAGAGAGGTTAAAAAGAGATGGAGACTCAAGATCTGCGCTGCTGTCGGTGATTGAGCTCGACTGGATAAAAAATAAAAGTAAAAGAAAAATGAGTGGGCGCATCATGCTGATGATGGCGATGGGTCGTGCGTGAGAAAAAAAATATCTCGCTGGTTACCCAAGCTCTCCATGTTGAGTTAACATGGGGAGGAAGAGTGTACCAGGTCAATGAATCATAAAAAAAATTGTTGACGAGCAGGAGTCTCAGGAACCGTTGAAGAGGTTAGAGGATGGAGGTAGATTGTGAAAACAGGGTTCGACTGTTGCCATTGATTGATTGAACTCGGGTTTGAGGAAAAAAAGAATGAAATGAAGAATGCTGGGACGGTGACCCGGGTGTAAATAAAAGAAAAAAAAGCCATGGATTTTCCTGAACACACCATCAGGATGGGATGGCGAGGAAGGAGTAGTCCACTGGGGCAAATCAATAACAAAAAAAAAGTCGGCTAACAGGAACTCTGCGATGGACGAGGGGTGGTTAGAACGAAGGCATAGAAGGCCTAAGGAAAAGGATCAAGAGACGAGAGAAGTATGTTAGGAAGAGTTGGAAGGATCAATATATGAGAAGGGACAGTTGGGTAAAGGCGTCACTGTGAAAACTAAATTTTAAAAGTTAAATTATCTTAGACGTAGGCCATGGAAGATAAAAATCATAATGTTATAGAAATATTCAAAATATCTGAGATGATTATAAAAAATATAAGATGGCACACATCAAGGATCATAAAAATATAAATTAGTAAGATTTTAAAATATAGTAAGTATTTAGGTTAGTGCGTTCCCCACGTGATGCAATGCTTATAAACGCAAATTAGACGATGTTTGGAAAAGTCAAAAGTGGTAAATAACTTGAAAGGCCATCAGGGTTTGTTTTTTATTTTTTCATAATTATAATTTCAGAGACGTCTCACATGGTGATAGAGAGAAAAAGGAAAACGAACTTATCAAAAGTAGTAAACTGTTACAAGTAAACTTATAATGGATATCTGAAGGTTTAGAGTGACGCAGTGGTAAAAAGAGGGGAAGTCTGAGTTGATTTTTGCAATGGCGTTCGGCAATGCAATACGTGCTTGTGTAAGTGAGTTATTGTTTTTAATGACCGAACTCCCAAGACGTTCCATAATCAACATTAGATCAGACGGCGGAGGTAAGTAAGTTGAAAGTGGAGGAATGAAAAAGGTGGAGTCAAGAGTTGCTCTGTTGCCAATGATGATTGAGCTCGGATGAAAATGAAAAAAAAAAAGTAATAAAATGATAAAAATGATGGTTGTAATGATGATCCGAGCGTTGAGAAAAAAAAAAAACTCGAACTGGTCATCTGAGCTCACTGTTGGGAAATGTATAGCGAGGAAGGTTGAACCAGCTGGTTGAATAAAAAAAAAAATAAATGTTTGGTTGGCGAACAAAAGACTCTTGACTGTAGGAAATAGGAAAGGTGAGGATTGTGGAAGGTAAAGGGTACTGTTGCGATTGATGATTTAAATAACCCGACATGTTGAATGTAATGAATGATGTTGTGTCGGGTGATGGATAAAAAAAGAAAGAATCTTTGGATTTCCTGAACTCGTTATCGGGAATTGTATACCGAGGAAGAATTCTAACATGGGTTTCTAGCTGAATAGACTTGGACTTAGGTGACTAAAGGGATTTTCATAGCGGACGACCAAAGGTTTTTCAGGGTTGCCAATTAAGACATGCGTAAGGTGTCGAAAAGGTCCTATTTGAAAGTTCGGTTTCTTGTTCTCCAACTTAGGCGGCGAAATATGGAGAACTTCTTCGTTGTAATAGAGTAACTTATTTACATGTACTGTATCCGTAGAACTACCTAGGTATTGGTTGGGCCGGTCTATACGAACTACATTATCGGAAATCCTATCTACTATGGTATACGGCCCTGAGAAAGATTGCACAAGTTTACCACTATTGGGTTGTTTATAAACCTTGATTAGAAACCACATAGTGGGTTTCGGGATAATAGGTCCGCCTCGAACTGCATTTTACCTTTAAGGTATCTGACGTCATAGTCGTAGTCGGAAAACTTTAAACTCCAACGGAAGAGTCTTCCGGATGGGTTTTTAATGATTTTAACCATTGTAGGGCATGGTGGTCGGTGAAGATGGTGAACTTCACACCGGTGAGGTAGATGCGGAATTTTTCCACACTATCAATTATGGCGAGGCACTCCACCTATTTCAAAATGGGGCTCTTTATGCTTACTATCGTACCTAATCTTTTCCATAACATTTCTTTCATTTGTACGTTGTATTGCTAATTTCCTACTCTCTATTATATTTGGATATGGGTCAATATGATTATTTAACTAGGGGGGAATTATTTTAATGCATTAAAAATACAGGGGGAAAACCTGTCACTATATGGGGCGTATCATCATATTTCTTAGAAACTAACTTAATTAACTTCGTCCAGGAGGTTTTGGGGTTCTCTAGGTGTGATAACCTTAGCTTCCCTATGAGCGTGGAGTTAAGTCTCTCGCACAAGCCATTCGCTTGCGGGTTATTAGCAGTTTTCAGAAGAGGCTGTACCCCGTTTTGTACCAAGAATCTCCCCGAACTTTGGGATGTAAATGGGGGCTCTGTCCGAAAGTAGGCGTTTTGGACGTCCACACTGCATTACTTTTTGATACATTGTATATAAGTAATAGTACTTGTACACTTACTCGGAAAGGTCCATGTATATCTACTTAAATGATCTACAATTACGTGTAAATAAGACTTAACATTACCATACTTAGAAAATCCTGAAATCATATCGAGATGGATAATGTATCGTAGGGTTCTAAAGCTACAGGAGGACGTTCTAATCTACCATAAGTTGGACATTCGTTTTTTTTTATGAATTGACAAGTAGGGCAAGACTTATTGTACTTCAATATTGCTTTGGTCATCCCGCGCCAGGTGTATTGCATGGAAATTAACCTAATCATTTGTGAGACCCCAGGATGATTGTGTTCTACATGTACCTGATTAATTAAATTATGCTGTAAGGAGGGGGGAATAACTATCTTGGTGAAACCTTTACATTTAATTATATGGAGACCCTCTATATTTGTTTTAACGAAGAGGAACGGAGGCCGGATGGGTTGATGTTCCCTAATTTGATCGGCTGTAAGGAAACCACATAGTGGGTTTCGAGATAATAGGTCCGCCTCGAACTGCATTTTACCTTTAAGGTATCTAACGTCATAGTCGTAGTCGGACAACTTTAAACTCCAACGGAAGAGTCTTCCGGATGGGTTTTTAATGGTTTTTAACCATTGTAGGGCATGGTGGTCGCTGAAGATGGTGAATTTCACACCGGTGATGTAGATGCGGAATTTTTCCACACTATCGATTATGGCGAGGCACTCCAACTCCGTGATGGTGTAGTTTTTCCCGTGGGGTCGGAGTGCTCTGCTATAATATTGCACCGGGTGTAGGGTGCCGTCGGGGCGTTGTTGTTTCAAACTCCCAGCTATTCCTTGAAGCGAGGCATCACAAAATAGCTGGAATGGCAACCCTTCTTTAAAGAGGTGGAGGACTGGTTGGGAGGTCAGACACTCTTTAAGAGTATCAAATGATTGTTGGCATTTGGCGTCCCAGTGTCATGGAGTATCTTTCTTAAGGATGTTATTAAAGGGGACTCTAATACGGGCATGGTCTTTTATGAATTTCTTATATACATTGATGGCGCCTAGGAATGATTAGAGGGTTCTGATATTAGTGGGGACTTTAATTGCATTTATAACATCTAGATTTTTAACTAAGGGGGTGTTTGTGCCAGAGAATATTGTATAGCCTAGGAATTCTATCGTAGTTTTAAAAAAAAATCACATTTATTATAATTTAACCTAATGTTTTCTCTACTACACATATCAAAAAATTGCTAGAGATGGTGTAAATGTTCGTCTATGGAATTTGAGAAAATAATAAAATCATCGAAATAATGGGCTATAGAATCTATCTTATTTCTTTGAAGGATTTGTTGTATGGCTCGTTCAAATAATTGTGGTCCTACACTAATGGCATAGGGGAGTCTGAGAAAGGTATATTGTGCGTCTAAGGTAACAAAGGATAAAAGATTCCTATCGAGGGGACTTATTTCTAGGGACCAGTATGCGGAGGAAAAATCGGCTCGGGAGAAGTATTTGGCATGCACTAACTTATCTAAAATGTTGTCTATGAGGGGAAGAGGGTGTACGTCGGGGTAGATTATTTCGTTAAGCCGGCGGTAATCAACACAAAAACGTTTAGACTTATCCTTTTTGGTAACTAAGGTAACCGGTGAGGAGTAAGGCGAAAAGGAAAGGTTTTTGTAAACTGGTAGACAAAATCCTTCCAGTTGCAGATATGTATGATTTGGAACATTTGAAGATTTTGTGTGAAAAAGAACTGATCCCTAAAGTTGAAATAGATAGTGCAACACCAATATTGATCATAGCATACAAATATTCAGCTAATTAGTTAAAGAAATATGTAATTGATTGCATCAAAACTCATACCACAGAAGTTATGAACAGTAATGAATGGAAAATGATGGAATCTTATCCCCCACTTCTAATGGAGGTTCTTGCCGCACTTGCTTTCAATAAGTAATTCACATTTCTTCAGATACCAAAACTTTCAATTTAATAGTTTCAAAATATTTTCAATAAATAATTTTGAATTGTTATGATGTTATTTATTTCAATATTAATATTTCTTCTTTTTTTCAGATTTACACATCAATTTGAAGAAAAGAGTTGATTTGTTTGATTTATCAAGTTTGGATAATCTTTATTTTTATTGGTAATTGAAAATATAATTTTAGAGATGTTGCTTAGTACAGCTTTTCTCAACCTTCTTTGAGCTTGGACTAATACATTTTGTAAAACAATTTGCGTGTTTACGTTTATTTTTCAGCCAAAAACACTACTAGGTTTTAAAGGAAATCACTTACCTATTAAAAAAAAAAAACCTCCAAGAATGAATCATGGAACAAAATATCTATTTATGGAGCATTATAGTAATACTATTGTAAAGTAAGAGGAAGACAAAGATAAGAATGACATGGTCATTTATTTTGAAAATATGCAAATACGAACTATTTACATAGAACAAGCCGGTAGTCAATAAGAAATCTAAGATTGATGAAAAGTTGAGAGCAAAGGAAAACGTTTCCTTTTAAAACGATATCGTTAAACCATAATCTTTCACAACTTGATGTTCTTCTTCAGGTGAAACTAACGTTTTAATATACAAGTATACGTGTACGTATACGCGTCATTTCATTTGTAAATATAGCTAAGTCAAATTAGAAATTAATTTTAAAACCTATGAATATATGCAAAATAGGCTATTTACAAATGACCTAGAACTAATATATGCACACATTCAAGTTAAAAATTCAAAAATAATTTTATAAAAATAAATATAATATAAATGGGAGATAATTATAATTTTTGATATATATTTTATGTACTGGTCAGAGAGATCAATTTTACTGTTTATACTAATAAGTTATTGTTTATTAATACTTCCCCAGAATTAACTGATGCTGGTTGTTTTTAATATTGCAACAATGAGCTATTGCTTGATTCAGGTTGATCAAGTGACCAGGTATATATTTATATAGGTTTATCAGTGAACAGCTATCTTGGTTTCTGACACATACAGTTAAACCTGTCTATAGCACCCCCTCTTAATAGCGCCTCCCTCTCTATAGCGCCTGATTCTTAATACTAAGTACGATGCGATTTATATTAAAAGTGACCTTTCTATAGCACCCTATTTTGGTGAGTTCCAAGAGGGGGCGCTATAGACAGGTTTAACTGTATATGATGTTCCGTCTACCTACCAATTTACCTGTCTGCCCAACATATGTTACATTCTGAACATGAGATAAAGTAGATGGCATTGAACATGTTTACGTGGTCTGTCTGTACTTTCTTAGTGATTGATTGTCTTATTTTGCCAATTTTAGGTCAGGAGGGGAACTTAGATACAGTTAAACCTGACTATTGCGCCCCCTGTAAATAGCGCCTCCCTCTCTATAGCGCCTGATTTTAAATACGTAGTACGATGCGATTTACATTAAAAGTGACCTGTCTTTTGCACCCCCTCTCTATAGCACCTTATTTTGGTGAGTCCCAAGAGGGGGGCGCTATAGACAGGTTTGACTGTATATATTAATGCTTTCCAAATTTTTGTAGTCTGAAAGCTATGGAGTTGAAAATGGTGAAGCATGGAATTATGAATTAAAGACTAGTGGTTAGGGGGAAAGTTTAGGCATATAGAAATGTTATTCTGAATCAACGAAAATGGGAACCATAATTGTCATTAGGTGTTGAATTATATTTTTTTTTAAACAAGGTAAAATCCTCTGGAGTAACTTGGTAAAGAGAGAACATTCAAAGACAAAGAGGATAAGTTTCTTTTTAAAAGAAACTTATCCTCTTTGTCTTTGAATGTTCTCTCTTTACCAAATTATATTTTTTATTCATCTTCGAATGAGGTGAAGTACAGTAGATGGTGATATGTTTAAAGAGAATTTTGACGATCTTTATTTTGTAGCTGTTGGGGATAATGGGAGGTAAAGTGAATATATGAGGGGATTCGGGTTTTTTAATGGAAAATTGTTGTTTGGAATACTGAGCTAGTTCTAATAATTGGAATATTAAAGAATGATAGGATATCTTGATTATGTTCTATTATCTATTGATAAATAAAGGCATTGATTAGAAATATATATATAGCGTCTGAGGCTATATTTCAGGTCGGCTTTAACGGGTATATGAACAGGACTTCGTTGATATAAGAATCTCCGAAACTGATAGTTAATTAAGATAATGGCATTTTCTGATATTAGAGAATAGGTATTCAGGAAATTCTAGAATATTTAAAAATTATCAATTAGTTGATATATATTCCGACAGATGGTGCAAGCTATCAGTAACTTCTAGTTATACGATCAGGAAATGTTTTTTCTTAATTTAACATCTTATTACAGTAAATTTCACTTTTTCGCTATTTTTTTTTACATTGATAGTGAAAATTATCTGGGAATTAATACGAATATCTATTCTGGACATGTCTATTTCGGCTAATACGCTCGAAAATAGTCTACCCATTTGAGTAGCCTTTAAATTCCGGAACTTTTCTAGGAATGCTTGTTTACGTTGTTCAACCCTTCGAACGACCCAATAATAAATAACAGATCGGTTTAATATAGTCCGGAAATATACCTTAGATGCTTTAATATAAATATATATAGCGTGTATATTATATTCAAATAGTATAAGGGAATCGTATTTAAAAGTTTGAATAATTATCTTGAAAACAAATTTAAAGGGTGTTTTGAAGTTGATGGGGATACCATAAGAGTTCATTACAAGATAATCCCTTGTTAAATATTGAGTAAAAGATACTGAAGCCTTGCAGCAAAGAAGATGTAGAGAATATGTGGGAAAGCCAAGAAAAGAAGGTAGCAGGGCCTTCCCTCCACAAGGAAGTGTTTATTAACAGATTACAGAGAAGGGGGCGGGAGATAAACAGTCCAGCTGGAGCCGTGTGAAGGGAAGGAGCCAAGATAGCAGTCGGCTTGAAGGGGGTTTGTGCGACGAGAGGACATCACAGTCTGGGAAGGAACGTCAGTCTGGTGACATCGAGATCTGCGGCAAGGAGAAGACGGTGACGGGGAGGATCCCTCTAGTGGCGGACAATGAAGGCAAGTCCATCATCTACTGTTTATAGCTATTGACCTACTTTTTAAAGTTCTGAACACCACCCAGAAAACCTGATGGCTTTTCAAAAACAATCACAGCAACCATCATCCCGCGTACTCAATGTCTGAGGGGACAAAAGACGAATCCAGGTGATGAAGATCCCGGCAAGACAATCCCGGCAAGATGTGCCAAGAATGCGTACCAATCATCTTCGTTCCTTCGCCCGACGAGGTGCATTTCATACAGCCACCGCCTAGAAAAAGTTATATAGACGTTGAGAATGCCACTGGGTGCGACACCTCCAGGAGGTTTAAGAAATTCACAGCCCTGTGCGGGGTCAGAACGAAGAGACCCAGGTTTGAAGGGTTTGGTAAGAGAGAGCTTCTAGAGCAAGAGAATGGGAAACCGAAAGAAGAAAGGAACGTTCACGACCACCTATGGGAGTTTAACTTGGACGAACGCGTGCTGGGAGGCCACGATATGGACAGCGTGGATCAAGTGAGCGAATTCACTGTAAAGAACTGCGATCTACGGCCCCGTCGTGAAAGGAAGCGGCGAAAGTGCAATACAAAAGATCACAATCCTTTGAAAATGTACATCGCGGCTGAAGAGTGTTCATGAGGAGAATTCAAATTACCAGATGAAAGCAACTTAGGTAGTGAAATATGGCCGCCATCGTGTGGAGAACCACCGCCCTGTGCTAGACAGCGAGACCAATCAATGGCGTCGGCACTAATTGAGAGGGGAAAGAAAGCCCGAGTTGAGATGTGGTTCTGCAAACAAGGGTTGGTGCTAATCCTGTCGCTACGATTTCGGGAGACTGACGAGCCTCATGTAGCCAGAGACGTCAGGGAGATCAAAGGACCGCCGATCAGCGCCGCTGGTGAAATCAGTCCTTTTTGGGACGAAAAAATTTAGAAGGGGGCAGTGAAGCGGTGCAGCAAAAAAGATGTAGAGAAGATGTGGGCAAGCCAAGAAAAGAAGTAATGCAGGGCCCCCTATGACAAGGAAGTGTTTATTGACAGATTCCAGAAGAGGGGGCGGGAGATAAACAGTCCAGCAGGAGCCGTGTGAAGGGAAGGAGCCAAGATAGCAGTCGGCTTGAAGGGGGTTTGTGAGACGAGAGGACATCACAGTCTGGAAATGAACGTCAGTCTGGTGACATCGAGATCTGCGGCAAGGAGAAGACGGTGACGGGGAGGATCCCTCTAGTGGCGGACAATGAAGGTAAGTCCATCATCTACTGTATATAGCTATTAATCTACTTTTTGATGCTCTGGGAATAAATTTATTATACTACGCTGTTACCCAAACGAACCCACATTGTTTTCTTAGAAACCTTGAACGCAAACATCGACGGCTGAGAAGCGTCGTAACAATACGTACATCTAATGACAATCTTGGTTACCATTTTCTCTGATTCAGAATAGCATTTTTATATGCCTAAACTTCCCTCCAAACCACCGGTCTCTAATCCATAATTCCATTTGTCACCATTTCCAACATGGTTTAATGTTTTCACCTGCAAAAGGGTGTTCGTGTCTGAAAACTAGAGATTAAAAGGTTTTGGAAAAGATACTTCTCCTCGGAGGCCTGATATATTTTACTCAATAGCATGGGAGTCTTAAAAAACATTTATCTTTAAAAATTTATAATCTGGTTAATAATGTTGTTTTGAATGGAGAGAGAAAGAGAAGCAAAGTGTATTGCAACATAAAAAACATGGCGCACATCAGATAGGAACTATTATACCCATCAATTTGCATATTAGAAAATTGTTAAATATAAAAATTGAGCCATTGGAAATAAGATGTTGATCCGATTCGGCATATAGATGATGGATATTTTGTTGGTATTTCTTTTAAAAACCGTTGTAGGTGTAGTTTAATGTGGGTTGTAGTAAGCGTCTGGTTGCTAGGTGTCGTGGTTTCTAAAGGCTCAGGTTCCGACAATTTTATCTGAATGACGCAACCTTTTGATAAGTGGAGATAAAATATCATCCATTGTGCTCTTTCTGGTCCTCCTATCTACAATTTGAACAGGTCAGTTCCAGCTATGTCTATTGTTTAACTCCAGGAATCTCTGTCAAATACCATTGCCAATTTAAACAAAAGGCCAACAACTTAAATACCGAGTCTATGGCGTTCATCGACTACGATAGACAACAAATTTCGATAGCTATAATGAAATTGAACTAATCAATCAAAATTTATTTTTACTACCTAGCGATGTGGTAGGGCTCAGCTTATTTTAGGATATATGTCATAATTGTTGGATGTTATTGTCAAATATTATTTTTATTCTATGAATGTAATAATCTGTGGCTTAAAATCTGTGGTGTCAGGAATTAAAATATACAGTTATCAGCGTCATAATCAATTCTGTCACCGTTTGCTTTGTGAATGGAATAAATATCCAAATATGGCCATGTATGAAAACCATCGGTGGTTCAGTGGTAGAATGCTCGCCTGCCACGCAGGCGGCCCGGGTTCGATTCCCGGCCGATGCATTTTTTTTTTTTCAAATTTTTAAAACTCATTTATATATTATACAAGAATGACATCCACGGCGCCTATTTATAATTGTACCGAATAGTTTTTGAATAAAAGCATTTATTCGGGTAAAACCCGGGCGTTGCCCGGGTCATTCAGCTAGTGTATATACGTATATAGGTGAGAGTTAATAGAGGCGTGTGGTTAGAGAGATGTTATTTTATCAGTAATGCTTACTTAGATATATTTAGTAATTTTATGTTTTTTATTTTTGAAACTTCAATGAAGAAGATTTAAATTTTAGAAAGAGAATAATTATTGATATCCATCTCTCTCTCTCACCAACAATAATTTCCATAATTTCCTAGATGTATAATTTCTTTTCTCCAAAATAAGTATGTAAACATGTTGAGCTTGTGTTGATATGTAAATAGGCAAATTCATCCTTCTATAAAAACTACAAAAATAAACGTGGAAGACATCGCGAGCGAATGCAACGGCATGTCGCGGGTGCGCTGCTCACTTGGCTGGAACTAATTTTTGAAGATTGCATGCATAACGGTTGCACCCTTCCATTAGATCGCGACATCGTGACAGATTATATAAATTATATTCTGCTATAGAAATGCTTGTTTGAACTGTTCAATCCTTCGAATGACCTAATAATTAAAAACAGATCAGTTTAAATCTAGGTCTAAAATATACCCTAAATACTTCATATAAATATATCGAGTGTGTATATTATATTCAAATAGTTTAAAGCAATCGTAATTAGAAGTTTGAATAATAGAGTGAAAACTAATTTCGAAAGTGTGTTTTGAACTTATAGCAAGATACCATAGGTGACCTAAAAAGATACATCTTTAAAAACTCTTAATCTGTTTGATAATGTTTGTTTTTGATGGAAGCGCTTGTTTTGCAGGTATAAAAATATGATACGAATATGCTAAAATTATTATGCCCATTATTTCCATCTTAGAAAATTGTTAAATATAAAAACTGAGTGATAGGAAATCAGATTTTGATCTGATTTGGCATGTGGATATTGAAAATTTTGTTGGTACTTCTTTTAAACACCGTTGTAAGTGTAGTTTAATGTGGGTAGTAGTAAGCGCCAATGTCGCTAGGTGTCGAGGAGGCAAATGATTCATGATGTGACAATCTTATCTGATGACACAACACTTTGATAAGCGGATATAAAAGATCGTCCATTGCGTGTGTTTTACCTTCTACCGTTCATCTCTGCCAGCTAACCAGGTCAGTCCTCACCATGTCTGAAGATCAAACCCAGGAATCTGAATCAAATCCTACTGCAGATACCTACTTCTATACAATAGACAAAGTGTACAGCTGTTCTTGTATGTGGATTATAGAGAACTTCAGCACTCGTCCTGAGAAAAATGAAGAATATATAAAGAGTAACTCTTTTTCTTCTGGTAATATAAAAGATTTGAAATGGAATCTCTATATTTATCTTAATGGAAACAAAAGTAATGGAGGCTCCGTGAGTGCCTTTCTAAGAACACAAAACGCAAAAGGTTTAGAAGATTATTTTAAAAAACAAGTTGAAATTTCTATTTTAAATAAAAACAAGCGAATGACAAGCAAAAAAATTTCAACATTAAATGACGAATTATGGTTTAATGATATCATTAAAAGGGAATTTCTATTTGAGAAAGCTGCTGATTTATTGCCTGATGATAAACTGACTTTGTATTGTCAAGTGACTCTCCATCAAACTTCAACCACGAACATTGTCATACCAATTACAAACCCAATCAAAGTATGTAATTGTGGATTAATGAAAGATTTTGGTTGTCTTCTGGAGAGTAAAGAATTCTCGGACGTTATTTTGAGAGCAGAAAACAATCAAGAAATCCATGCTCACAAAAATATACTTTCGGCGAGATCATCGGTGTTTGCTGCTATGTTTAAAAATGAGATGAAAGAAAAGAAAGAGAATTGTGTTGATCTTTCTCATATTAAATATGAAATATTGGAACAAGTGATCTATTATATCTATACAGATTCATGTCCGAAACTTTGTGAGATGGCAGATAAAATTCTCCCATTGGCAAATATGTACGACCTGGAAATTTTGAAAATTATGTGTGAAAAAGAACTGATAACTAAGGTTAATATAAATACTGTAACACAAATATTGATACTGGCACATAGTCATTCAGCCAACCAGCTGAAGGAATACTCCATCAAATTCTTTAAAATTCATGCTGCAGATGTTGTGAAGACCTCTGAATGGAAGGCAATGGAGGCCCATCCACAACTTCTTATGGAAATCATATCTGTTCTTTCCTTCAAAGAATCCGATTCTGATGATGAATAAATAACTATATTAATCAATAACTTTAATTTATAATGTTCATAAATCATTTATAATTATATATAGTAAATATTGATGATTATTAACTTCACAGCTATGTTTGTAATTATTTTATTTTCCAAACAAAACGTTAAGTGAATCAATGAAGATAAATATTGTCACGAAATTTGTATATTGCATTTTAGTGTGTGAATAGAGAATAGATTAAAATAAAATGTTTAGCTAATATGTAAATTTTGGAGAGACTTTCTTTCAAAGTTGTTGTGTAGACAAATACTTCAATTTATATATATGTTTGACAATTTAATAATAAAATTCTTGTATGATACAGTCTATGCCTCTTTATTTGAGATAATATTAACACGTTTGTCTATATTTGCCTCCATTGAACTAAAATGTCAACCCATAACAATTAGGCTTCCATTTTCTTTACAATAACACCCAGGTGTTGTCTAAGTGACCTTTTAGTTGTACACTGGTCCGCAAAATTAAAGGAACAACACATGTTTAAGAAAAAGAAAAGTTATATTGAGGGATATATATCAAGTTTTGGTATATTCAAAGGCTTCCATGAATTAAGAGAGTAGATAAAACAGAAAAACCAATAAAGTTGTTCCCAATATGAAAAATACCACCGTCTACGTTGACTCCGCCACCAGCACGTGCCTGAGTCTTTCTCAAAGCGTCCTAATTTTACGCTCCACTAAATTTTTATTGAACTTTTTGTTTTTTAAAGTTTTCATGGCTTATAGGCAACATTTATCACTAGAAAAAAAGCTATTTGAAGGATGGAAGCAGGCCAATCACAGGCAGAAGTAGCAAGATGGCTTGGAGTGACAAGAAACGTTGTCTCAAGGCTTTGGAAAAAATTCCAAACGACAGCTAATGTTGCCAGAACACCCGGACAAAGACGGCCAAGGGTCACAACGTTAAATCAAGACCGTTATTTGAGTCTCCTTGTGCGTCGCAATAGAAGAATGACAGCATCGCAACTACGAAGTGACCTCAATGCAGCTACAGGAGTCTTAGTATCAACTGATACAATGCGCAGAAGGCTTCACAAGAAGGGCCTCTATGCTCGACGACCCATAATTTGTGTGCCATTGACACCACCTCAAAAGAGAGCAAGGAAACTTTGGTGCAGACAACATGTCGCCTGGAATCCAGATGAATGGAGGCGTGTAATGTTCATTGATGAGTCCAGATTCTCTCTAAACAGCGATTCTCGTCGTGTCTTTATCTGGAGAGAGGTAGGAACC
Source organism: Cordylochernes scorpioides (assembly GCA_030710605.1). Classification (NCBI taxonomy): domain Eukaryota; kingdom Metazoa; phylum Arthropoda; class Arachnida; order Pseudoscorpiones; family Chernetidae; genus Cordylochernes; species Cordylochernes scorpioides. The sequence continues at coordinate 132,842,540 of CP092864.1, read as the reverse complement.
AGAAATAATCCCCGGAATATGGTTGAAAGGGATCCCTACAGAAGCCAAGGTTTTATGGTCTGGGCTGGAATCTTCTTGGGCGGTCGCACAGCACTCCATATTTTACGGCAAGGAACCCTGACTTGACAGAGGTATCGGGACGAGATCTTGGCAGCATATATGATGCCTCGAGCATTGGAAATGGGAGAAATTTTCTTCTAATGGATGATAATGCCTGTCCACATAGGGCTGGTGGGGTCGACACTTTTCTCCAAAACCATGCAATTGTTCGGATGAATTGGCCAGCTCGATCCCCAGACCTAAATCCCATTGAGCATGTGTAGGACAGCCTAGGACGGCGGATCTCATCCCTCCAACCCCATCCTAGAAACGTTCATGAGCTAGAAACAGCCTTAACACAAGAGTGGGCGTTGATTCCACAGGAGCTGATAAACTCTCTAATTCTTAGTATGGGTCACCGATGTAGAGCCTGTCTATCAGTTAAAGGCGATCACACCCCATATTAACAACAAATTCCAATATATTTATGCACTGACTGCAAGAAGATCATTGCTTGACCGGCTAATTTGCATAAAATACGTGTTAGTATTCTATGATTTCGTGTATTCTAATCAATAATGGAATAATAAATTTATGTATAAAATTTCATTGATAAATGTTAAATAAAATTTGAGATAAATGAAAAAAAAATGTTGTTACTTTAATTTTGCGGACCAGTCTATATCATATCTTTATAATAATAGAGAGATATAGTGTTAAGAAAAATTTAACAGGTATTAGCTGTGACTGGATACCCAGGTTAAATACATCTATCTGATGATAATTGTTTCGCAAATGTTCAAATATATTTTCTATAAAACATTCTATAAATGATTGCTTGTCACTCCCTGAGAATCACTAATAATTTAATATAATATTTATGTGATATCTTGGGACCTCTGGGACCAGTGTTACCTGATGCTAGACGAACCTCGATGTCAACTCTACCGTGCAGTCGTGGTGGAAGGCGACACAGCTGGGCCAAAGGTGAAATAAACAAACAGAGATTCCACTAAAAGCGTCTGACGTCAAGAAGGAATGGGATGAGGAGAGAGGGAGATCTTTAGAGCAAGTGTTACCTTGTTGAGAGCCAAGCGTATACTGACAATTCTTGCTTCTCGATTTAACACCACGACCTGTCTTCTTTCCCATTGGTCGAAAGGTGTCACATGGCCTTTTTCTATTGGTTGACCTATTTAGGTGATTCTTTCTAATTGGTCCTTACTGAGGTCTTTGTCGGAAGACACGCCCGATCTTGTCAGGAAGTATTGGGTGTTAGTTCGACTCTTATAACTTCCGCGGTTATCAAATACTCCGGTCCTGCCCCGGAAATTTGGGCGTCTCTCAACTTTTATAACTTCTGCGGTCACCAGATACGACCGGCCTTGTCAGGAAGTATTGACTGTACAAGTTATTAATAACTGTACCCGCTTTAAGCCTACTTCCTATGTCTTGCTGCTACTTTCTGTCCTAAGCCTGATTAGTTTTAACCTTAATTTTCTCCTGTTAGTCTCCATTCCTTCTATCTGTACAGTTGCTATACTTTATTAGATTCTTACGCGGTACAGATTGATGTTAGTTGAGGCTTTCTATGTGCAGTACATAAGAAGTTATATACAGTCATGGTGTGGAACATGTGGTAGTAGATATCTAGACTATTTACAACAATTCCATGGTCTTAAATCATCACAGATGGCCCCGGATGTGAGAGGGTTCATATGGAGGGATTTAAGAGAGCGGAATAGGAAGACTGTTATTAAGGAAGTAATTTTTTTAAAAATTAATTAAAGTGAGTTGGTATATAACATGGGGTTGAGTTCTGTATATCCATAAGAGATAATAAAGCATAAACAAATAATATTAAACATACAAGTAAAAATAAAAATATGAATAAAATATTTAATAGAGAACATATAATGATTATAGGTAAAAATATAAATGATTGGATGGGTAAATCATGATCTCTTCGTGATGGGCGTTAGAAAGGGTTGAGGGGTTAGTTATTACTTGGTTGCGGCAATGTCACTTTGACTCAAGTCCCAAACCATTTAATGTGCACGGCGCGGAAAACCTAGGCCATGTTTCACATGTAAATTTAAGGACCGAATAAAGTTACAGTACCACAATCGAATAGTAAGATAAGGGTGATTGTTATGGGTTTTAGTAATTAGTCGTTAAGACGTACGCATGCAGGATAAAGAGGGCGAAGATCAGTGACCAGAAATCAAAGTTTTAATTAGAGTCGTCAGGGGCTTAGCGAAAAAAAGAGTAAAAATAATAAAAAAAAAAAAAGATGTGCCAGCGTGTGGCATGAGAGTGCCCTGGAATATATAAAAAAATACAATTTGCACGTATCCAAGCCAGAAGTAGGGATAGGTAAATCTGGGGGACGGTGTGTCAAGATTGTTAATTACGAAATCAAAGTAGGTCAAGTCTAGCCTGCGAAGGAGTTAAAGTTCCTGCGGAAAAGGGTTAGTATTTATTAAGAAGTAACCTTTAAAGTGGTTGTTTAAGAGGTTATTGAAGATTGCCCTGTTTTTAGATCATGATTTTTAGTTTGATTATAAAAGAATATATCATTGAGATGTGAAATTGCGAAATTAAGGCTTTGCATATAGCGTTAAAGGATTTTAAAAATCGAAAATAGAATTGCGAAGTTAAATGCAAAGTAATCTTTAAAAAAAAGTAAAAATAGTGATGATATGATACAAAGATTAACACACTATAGCAGTATATAAGGGGTAATAGAAAGTGAAAATATTAAATGAAAATTAATAATGAGCAATAATATACTCGATAGCATTGACATGGTAGCGGAAGATGAAACAATGTAAATAACATCTAATTTATAAAGTGAGAAAAAATATAAAATGACAAAAGGCAAATTAGTGATATAAACATGAAATATAAACTTGAGATTATTAGATATGAAAGATAAAATATAAAGTTGATTATAGAATAGAGTCATAAAGCAAAAGTAAATAAGTTTTGGTAAAGAAGAATAAAATAAAATGACAATAATCTAAACTGATTGGTTGACGTTAAAAAAAAAACAATTATAAGAGCTATATAATGATTATATACAAGATTATTAAAATGAAAAATTTTTAAAAATGTTCATCGAGAAAGGAGAGTAAGTAAGATTATACATAGAAATTATATATCGTGAAAGAATGGAAAGTTGTAGGCCAAATGTAATGTTCCTGTTTTTTAGGATGGGTGGAGAGAGCTTTAAATTGTCCTCGATCGCGATATCTTTGGTCTTGTTGGCCTAAGTTGTTCTAACTTATCGAATTTGTTTTAAGTATGATGCGACTCGTGGATCACATTGTTTCCAACTGTGAAACTTACTGAGTCCTAATGTTGTCGATTTTTCGTTCCCTGCGCCACGTTTAGGTGAAAACGTGATTCTTCCTAAAGCGGCATTTATTCTGTGTGTGCAGGAGAAACACGGCGATCTATTCTAACCGATAGGGTTGTTGTTGTTGTGTTTTTTTTTTTTAAAACATGTGTGGGTGTGTGTGATTTTTAGGTAAAATTTTGTCCTTGGTTCTAAGTGTCGATGTTAAGTGTACTGATTTGTTAGTAAATGTAAAATAACGTGTTAAGCAAGTTATTAGTAGCTAAACGGGATATCGGAGTAGAATAATGGGTTAGGGATTAGAACGATATATAGTGAAAGGCACGCACTAATATTTGATGTCATAGCTGGTGAACGTTCATTAGAGAACACGGGGTGGCGATGGACCGTAACAAGATGTCGGCTATTTGTTTGTCCATCTCCCTTCGAATTTATTATTAGCTAGTTGCGGCGGTGGCGGGCATATTTATTTGGGTCAGAGGCCCTTTGTGGGGGCAGCTTGCTTGGTGGTTGTCTCCCACCTTTGTAAACGCGGTTTTCTGATGGCCATGAATTAGTGACATTGGGTATGTTAATTCGGAATACGCTCGGAGATATTATTTCTATAATTGTAAACGCAAAAGCGTTTTGATTTGTCACGTTTGGTGACAAGCGTTATGGGATTGACATAGGGAGATACAGAGGTTGAATTATCCTGTGTGTTCAAGCATTTGTTCGATTTGTGTTTGTATTTCGAAAATTCGGATATTGTATCTGTTGATATTAAATCGAATGGTTTTTGGCGGACTTAGTAAAAATGTTATTCAATGATATCAGGTTAGAATTGAGTGAAATTGCGACTATCTACGTGGACAATGTGTGGTTAAATGTGTCACAGGCGTGATGAAGGCGTCTTTGGCCTGAGAAGTGAAAGAGTTTTGTGGTGTAGCTCGGTGACACGAAGCGAAAAAATTGTAAATGAAAAGGTGTCACGTGAAGTCTTTGTTTTGTACAAAATCTAACCTGTTACACTAAGAATAACAAATTTACTAAAGTCATGGGTGCTGGTTGTACGAACATATCGATAATTTTTATATTGTTAGTGGATATGACACGTTTAATGTGAAAAAAATAATTTTTTGTGTGTGTGTTTAGTAGGGCGACGTAATAAAGCTTGTGTGGCTCGAAATTAGATTTGGGTGTGAAGTCGCGCACTAAAAATTTGTTGCCAATTGGAGAAAGTGATGAGAGAGGGAGTTGTTTATTTTGTTGAGAGAGATTTGTCGCTGATTAACTATGCATGTAAAAGGAAGGAGTGTAGTTATGTGGGCATTTAACGATTGGAATAGTTTTGGAAGGCTGTTACTTAAGTTACTTCTGTCCAAAGATACGAAAGAAAAGGACATAGGGGCGTTGAAAATGGGATTAGGAACATTATAATGAGGTTAAATAAGAGTGTTGTAGTTCACCACGTGTGAGTAACCTGTTCCAGGAGGGAAAAATTTAGTAAATGGGACAGTTGTATTAACCTGTCCAGGGGAAACGTGTTGCTTGCACGAAGTGAATTGGTACAAGGTAGTTGGTAGAGGTACATTATATTGATACAGGAGTAGCTGAGAACAGTTTATAATTAGTAGAAATCTTTTTATGGAGTTAAGGGATAATATGCCAAAAGGCAAAGGTGTATCGATGATATGGAATTTTAGATTCCGCGTTATATTACCTATTTTTAAGATCAAAAAGATATAATCTATGGTGACATTATTGTTAGCTATGGCGTTAATAGTTAAGTTAAATGGATGGACAGGTATTTTCTTTTACAAACTGGTTTCTACTATTTCAAAAGTATTCTGCCTAATTATAGCGATAGATGCTCTTTTATCAAGTAGTAGAGTAGGTTTACATTATTGGACAGTTCAGCTCGAACGAGCAATAGTTCAACAAAAATTATAGAAGGAGGAACCTAGTGTTGTGTTGTCTTGTATGTCGGGACAGTCCTGGTCTTGTGCCATGGTTGGAGGTTCCTTGGGACAGTCAGAGTTCATTGCTTGCGCTGGGCTCGTGGTTTAGAGGTGGTCGGGGGAGCAGGTAACATACGCTCGCGTGTTGGTAACTCGGAGGGGTGCTTGCAGGAGGTTTGCTGGCTTTCTCAGTCTTGTAGAGTATTGTAGATGGACCCGATATGCTTGGGCGTCGTAGTTGGTGAAGAAGCTCTGCGCCTCGTACGAACCATTGTAGCGCGGTAGCTCCACATCTCGCGAAAGTCCGGTCACGGCAGAAAGCTGATGTCGCGTCCTGGTCAACCTCCCCAGGACATCTGACACCGGCGGCGGGGGCGTGACGTCTTCCTGGCTGGGGGCGATTTCCTCCGTTCTACCGAGAGTGTTTTCTTTCTTTGGAAAAGTGGTGTTTTCGCCACTTTCGTAGTCGGGATCGGACTTCATGGGCTCCTTTGAATCCTCCTCTCTTCCCTGTTCCATCTTTCTGTACAGACAGTGGTCTATTTGCTTACTTGTACCTTGGCGTCCACTATCCTGTCGACTCTTCGGACGGGGGCGATTGTGATATCTTGGGACCTCTGGGACCAGTGTTACCTGATGCTAGACGAACCTCGATGTCAACTCTACCGTGCAGTCGTGGTGGAAGGCGACACAGCTGGGCCAAAGGTGAAATAAACAAACAGAGATTCCACTAAAAGCGTCTGACGTCAAGAAGGAATGGGATGAGGAGAGAGGGAGATCTTTAGAGCAAGTGTTACCTTGTTGAGAGCCAAGCGTATACTGACAATTCTTGCTTCTCGATTTAACACCACGACCTCTCTTCTTTCCCATTGGTCGAAAGGTGTCACATGGCCTTTTTCTATTGGTTGACCTATTTAGGTGATTCTTTCTAATTGGTCCTTACTGAGGTCTTTGTCGGAAGACACGCCCGATCTTGTCAGGAAGTATTGGGTGTTAATTCGACTCTTATAACTTCCGCGGTTATCAAATACTCCGGTCCTGCCCCGGAAATTTGGGCGTCTCTCAACTTTTATAACTTCTGCGGTCACCAGATACGACCGGCCTTGTCAGGAAGTATTGACTGTACAAGTTATTAATAATTGTACCCGCTTTAAGCCTACTTCCTATGTCTTGCTGCTACTTTCTGTCCTAAGCCTGATTAGTTTTAACCTTAATTTTCTCCTGTTAGTCTCCATTCCTTCTATCTGTACAGTTGCTATACTTTATTAGATTCTTACGCGGTACAGATTGATGTTAGTTGAGGCTTTCTATGTGCAGTACATAAGAAGTTATATACAGTCATGGTGTGGAACATGTGGTAGTAGATATCTAGACTATTTACAACAATTCCATGGTCTTAAATCATCACATTTATATATGAAAAACAATATAAAAAATAAGTGGGTCAGGTATTGATATTAAAAATAAAAAATGCATATCCTGACCAGGAGCACATGTGCTTTTCAGAAGGCAGAGCGCCATCTAATGGAACAGAAATCAACTAAACATTGATTTAGCCTGTTCCTTGATATTTGGCCAACCCAATTACTTGATAAATCAAGAAAGGCCATTCACGATATCAAGGAATTGGATTGGCCAAATATCAGGGAACAGGCTAAATCAATGTTTAGTTTATTTCTGTTCCACCAGATGACGCTCTGCCTTCTGAAAAGCACATGGGCTCCTGGTCAGGATATGCCTTTTTTAATATATATATATATGTAGTATATTTTTAACTAGTTAGATCACAACCTTCTTATAATATTTATAATAACCCCATACCTATATGAAAATGTGTATCGAACTCGTAACAAAATGACAAATAAAATAAAGAGGTAAAGGTAGACCAAGACGACACAATAGTCCAGACGACGCCATGGACCAGACGAACAGGTGTTTATGTTAATGAGTTCATTCCCCCGTCAGCAGGTGGCCGAACACGTGGCCAGACATAATTAATAACCCAGCGCTTGACAGGTGGCGTGATTACGGGAACCAATCAGAACTCGTCAACATCTGCCAGAGTCGAGTATATAAGGTCCCCCAAGATGGGACAAAGTTAGTGGTGTTTTAGTTGTTTTCAGAGCGACGCCGTTATACGGTCAGTGGGATCTCTCACCTTTTATTCGCGATGTAGGCTTTGGGCATCCGTGGCGCCCGTGGTCTGTCTGCCTTCGTCCGTGGTCTACCTCTGCCTTCTTGGAGTTACCATCTAGACCTGCCTCTGTCTCTTGCTGTCCCAGTGCGGGAATCCCATCACGCACCCACTACCACGACTGCCCAATACATTCCACGTCGGAATTACTACATATATATATATATATATATCAAAATTCGAAACTATTTTAAAGGCGTAAGATTCTTTTTTATATTAAACAATTTCTACTGCCCTTACTGCAATGGAAAAATTAATGGGAGGGCCTGGCTCATCAGTGGTGAACCCTCCCAGCGGTTTCGCCAGTTTGATCTACCATACCGCTGTTATATTGCATTTTTGGAACTTCCATTTATAGTGATACTGTTGATAGACTCTTGGAATGGGTATTTTAGAAGAACTATGGACATAAACTTTGAGGACAGTAGAATTACATACATTTATAAATATATGATATGCTTCGAGCAATCGCTCTTCCGCAAATATCAAATTGTGTCTTTTATTAGAACATTTATAATATGATGCACTAGCCCGCCATCTGTTATCAAAATTCGAAACTATTTTAAAGGCGTAAGATTCTTTTTGATATTAATCCCATTAATTTTTCCATTGCAGTAAGGGCAGTAGAAATTGTTTAATATCAAAAAGAATCTTACGCCTTTAAAAGAGTTTCGAATTTTGATAACAGATGGCGCGCTAGTGCATCATATATATATATATATATTTATTTATTGAAAAAGGCATATCCTATATATATATCTAAAGAGACATGGGTCGCCTCTCCCGTCAAAATAGACGTCTAAAACCAGACGCCATCTATTGACCGTCTATTGGCGTCTGGTTTTAGACGTCTATTTTGACGGGAGAAGCGACCCTTGTTTCTTTAGATCAATTTCCTCCCGGCAAAATTTCCACTATATATATATATGTTATGAATAATTGTTTGTTGTTAGATAAAGGGTTGATGAGACAAAGGATCGATAAGATATAGGGTTGGTGCATTCTTGATAAAAAAATATAATTATTTACCATCAAGTAGCTTTTATTTTCAATTATTTGAGGAAATATTACACATTAGTTATTCTCACATTATATAGAATTTATAAAGTTAATCCTGTATTAGTGATTCAAAATGATAGATATGTTAACTACGCATTTTTAAAACAACTATTCAACAAAACTGAAAGTCATTCTAAAAACGATGATAATAAAGTAAAATTATCATTGAATAAAAATAAAATATATATATATTTAAAATATAGAAATATTTGAGTTTTTAGATTATATAATATGTCCCGCCTGTGAAAAATATTTTAAAAAATGAAATTTTTAAAATAAAATTGGTAATTAAAAATAATTAATTAAACGAAATCAATAAATCTATAGAAATAATTATAAATGAAACAATAAAAATCTATATCCATTTTTTTTTCAAAATAAACAAAAGTTTTTACATATAATTTATATAATTTTGAAAATAATAAAAGTTTATATAAGAAGTATTAATGATCGATTTATATGAAAAATGCATATGAAGCAAAAAAATGTATTTAAAATTTGAATAATTATGACATTATGCTAGTTACATTTCAAAATATTAAAAGCAGTAGTAATGTTATTTTTACACAAATAATAGTTTAAAATGAGTTGTTTCTGATATATTAACATTTAAATGTATGTGATATAATATATAAAGGTATATCTCAATAATGGTTGAGTAAGGAAATCTAATAGAGAGACATGGAGTGAAATTAAGTTATTTGTGAAGGCATAAGAATTGGTGCTGATATTTGTTCTTCATTGTCCATGTCCAATATATGGTCTTCCTGTGAAAAACATGGTTTATCATCAATATCTATCAACTTTATGTTAGAATTTTGGTTTACTACTAAGTCATTTTCTCTGTTAGTGCTATAGTGAAGTAAAAAATCTGCTTCTGGTTAAACTAATTTAAGCTTATTGAAGTGTATAATTTATGTTTGTTTTCTTTGGGGTAAATTGGGTTTATTAATTTCATATGTGACTGGAGAAAGTTGTTTTAAAATTGTAAATGGGCCTATATATCTTCGAGTTAATTTACCAGTGTTTGGATAAATAAAGGTTTTTACTAATACCTGATCTCCTTCTTTAAAAATGGGTTCTGGGTGTTTAATATCATAAAGTTTTTGCTGTGTTCATGGGATTTTATGGTTCTTTCAATAGCAAATTTTTTTGCCTTTTCTATTGGTGTATGTATTTCTGTGTCATGTTTTATATACTGGGGTTGAATTCCATAGTATAAGAATTTAGAAGTGAAGCCTGTTGAGGTATGTACTGTTACATTATAGCTTTCAGTAATTTTAGGAATATATTTCGTCCAAGGAATCTTTAAATTAGTATTATATTCATATCTTAACCTATTAATGATAGTGGAATTTAGTCTTTCTACTTTTGCATTTGTTTCTGGGTGATGGGCACTGGTAAGTAAATGCTTAACATTATTTCTTTCTAAAAGGTTTTTGAATTTATTGCTAAATAAAAAGCTGCATTTCTGTCAGTTATTAATATTTCAGGCTTATTAATTTGGAATAAATTTCTCAAACAAGTTATATAAGAATCAGTTGATACAGATTTTGTTGGAAAAGCCCAAATGAATCTGCTGTGATGATCTACTATCATATAGATGCTTTGTCTTGTTGTCCCATAATTATGTGTAGCTAATATGTAAATTTGAGAGAGACTTTCTTTCAAAGTTGTTGTGTAGACAAATACTTCAATTTATATATACACTGCGTGACATTGAAAATGGAACACCAAGAAATAGTGCCCTGAAAATTATGCAAATTTCAGGGTAGACGCGCCTAACCGAGTTATGCAAATGATGTAAAATGCGCAGCTCTCGTGCGCACATGGAGTAAGATATAAGGGAAGGAACTTGCAGAAAGGACAGTATTCGTGTCGTTATTTCTTCAAGGAAAATCATTGTAGAAATTTTGTTCTTGTGTCAAAAGACACGTGTAATAACAGAGAATGCCAGGTCATCCTAAACGGAGGCAGTTCAAGCAGACAGACGCTTTTACGAGGGGCATGGTGATCGGACTGAAAAGGGCAGGTTAGTCCATACGTCAAATCGCAGCTGATACACACCTTGGTGCGTCCACGGTACACCGACTGTGGAGAAGATGGTTGGAACAAGGAAATGTGGCAATTAATAGGAATGTCGGTGCAACCAGGGTGACGTCAGCACGTGTGGATCGGCGTATCCTTCGACAAGCAGTGGCGGCCCCACAAGCCACTTGTACCGCCATCCTGCAACATGTGCAAGACACCCTAGATCATTCCATCTCGACCAGAACCATTTCCCGTCGATTGGTTGCTAATGGCTTGCACTCATGCCGTCCGCTAAGAAGACTGCCATTGACCCCACCGAATAGGCGCCAACGTTTGGAATGGTGCCGGGCTAGATCGACGTGGATGACGGAATGGCACAGGGTCATGTTCTCAGATGAGTCGCGTTTCTGCTTGTCCAGTGATAGTCGCCGTGTACGCGTGTGGCGTCGACGTGGAGAAAGGTCCAATCCGGCAACAATTGTGGAACGCCCCACCGTGCGACAACGTGGAATCATGGTTTGGGGCGCAATCGCGTATGATTCCAGGTCACCTTTACTTCGTATTCAGGGCACTATGACGGCCCAACGATGCGTTGATGATGTGCTGCGACCGGTGACACTCCCCTACCTTCAGGGGGTACCCAATGCCCTTTATCAGCAGGATAACGCCCGACCGCACACTGCTCGCATTAGCCAACAAGCTCTGCAAGATGTACAGATGCTTCCCTGGCCACCGTACTCTCCTGATCTCTCACCAATCGAGCACGTCTGGGACATCATTGGACGCCGTTTGCATGCCTTGCCACGAACTGTGGCAAATGGTTGAGAGGGAATGGAGAGCCATCCCTCAGGGCACCATCCGTACTCTGATTGACTCTCTACCTAAACGTGTTGCTGCGTGCATCGCCGTCCGCGGTGGTCCTACTTGCTACTAAGCCGACGCCGTTCTCGCTCTGTATTATGACTATCATTTTGAAATAAAGATCACTTATTGTTCGTCCCTGTCTCTCTCTGTCTGCCGAGTTTCATCACTTTCTGGCCACTATTTCTTGGTGTTCCATTTTCAATGTCACGCAGTGTATGTTTGACAATTTAATAATGAAATTCTCGTATGATACAGTGTATGCCTCTTTATTTGCGATAATATTAATACGTTTGTCTATATTTGCCTCCATTGAACTAAAATCTCATCAACACATAACAATTATGTTTCCAATTTCCTTACAATAACACCCAGGGGTTGTCTAGGTCACCTTTCAATTGTATATTTTATCTTTAAAATAATAGAGAGATATAGTTTTAAGATAATTTTAAAGGTATTAGCTGTGGCTGGATAAATAATTTAAATGCATCTATTTGATGATTATCATTTAGAAAAGGTTTAAATATATTTTCTATATAACATTTTATAAATGATTGATTGTCACTCCTTGAGAATACCTAATGATTTGACAATATATATATGAAGAAACAATAGAAAAAATAAGTGGGTCAGGTGTAGATATTGAAAATAAAAAAGGCATATCCTGACCAGGAGCACATATGCTTTCCAGAAGGCAGAACGCCATCTGGTGGAACAGAAATCAACTAAACATTGATTTAGCCTGTTTCATGACATTTGGCCAACCCAATTTCTTGATAAATCAAGAAAATCCATCCACGATATCAAGAAATTGGGTTGGCCAAATATCAGGGAACAGGCTAAATCAATGTTTAGTTGATTTCTGTTCCACCAAATGGCGCTCTGCCTTCTGAAAAGCACATGTGCTCCTGGTCAGGATATGCCTTTTTTATTTTAAATATATATATAGAAAGAAATATAGAATATGTATTTAGGGTAAAGAAAGTTAAAATAAAGGGTATTATAAGGCCATAAGATTTTTAAAAGATTTATCAAATAATTTTTTAATAACAAATTAATAGAAAAAACTAAAGCTATTCTCTCTCTAACCTTGATATCTTCAATTCCTACTTTTCATAAAGAAAAAGGCATATTTTTATGATGAAACTAAAAGTTTTTCATGGGTACGCCATCTGTTGGAATAGATATTAATTATTATTTGATTTTTTATTATTCCAGAACTGATCAAATACCCATTCTTGATTGATCAAGAAAAGCAATCCACATACGTATTTCAGTCTATTGACCTTTTTTAACTCGGTGTGCAAATTGTATCTCATCTACCAAAGGAAAATTGGTCTTTCAGGCATCTTGAAAAATATTATAAAATGGATAGATAAGGCCAGAAATGGTGAGAACGCTAAAACAAATGTGAAATAAAATGATATAATAGGAAATTGCACTGTGATTAGGTAGATAAATTAAGAAGAATACATTTCCTGATCGTGCAACAAGTTGAAGAATCTAGAATAAATAAAATAAAGGAATAGTTGATATTTATTCCGACAGATGGCGCAAGACATCAGCAATTTCTAGTCACACAATCTGAAGATGCCTTTTTAAAAATTTATTCACCTGATCCCAGTACATTTTCATTTTTGTACTATTCTTCCACATTGATCGTAAATTATATCTGGGAATCTATCCTGGACATGACTATTTTGTCAAATAGGGTCGAAAAGGGTCTGCCCCTTGGGTAGACTTTTATTTTTCGGAAGATCTGTTTTTTAAAGAAATTATATTCTGCTCTAGGAATGCTTGTTTGAACTGTTCAATCCTTCGAATGACCTAATAATTAAAAACAGATCAGTTCATATCAACGCATAAATATACCCTAAATACTTCATATAAATATATTGAGTGTGTATATTATATTCAAATAGCTTAAAGCAATCGTAATTAGAAGTTTGAATAATAGAGTGAAAACTAATTTCGAAAGTAGGTTTTGAACTTATAGGAAGATACCATAGGAGTCCTAAAAAACATCATGTGTAGCTACATGTGTAGCTAATATGTGAATTTGGGAGAGACTTTCTTTCAAATTTGTTGTGTAGACAAATACTGCAATTTATATATATATGTTTAACAATTTAATAATAAAATTCTAGTATGATACAGTGTATGCCTCTTTATTTGCGATAATATTAACACATTTGTCTATATTTGCCTCCATTGAACTACACAGGTATTACCTGTGACTGGATACATACGTTAAATACATCTATCTGATGATTATCATTTGGTAAAGGCTCAAATATATTTTCTATAAAACATTTTATAAATGATTGTATATATAAGTGCGTCCCCAATTCACTTTAATTGTCCTACGTCCTATTAGAGCGGCTGCTTCTAAATTTTTTTTTGTATTATAATGCACTTTAATTGGCCTACGTCTGGAATCCCCAATTAACTTTAATTGCCCTACGTGTCCTATTAGAGCCGTTGCTTCTAAAATTTTTTGTATTATAATTCACTCTAATTGGCCTACGTCTGGATTCCCCGTAATAAACTTTAAATACCACTTTTTTAAATGTGTCGTGGACCCAATTCACTTTAATTGTCCTACGTCCTTGCACTTTAATTGGCCTACGTCTGGAATCCCCAATTAACTTTAATTGCCCTACGTGTCCTATTAGAGCCGTTGCTTCTAAAAAACTTTTTGTATTATAATTCACTCTAATTTGCCTACGTCTGGATTCCCCGTAATAAACTTTAAATACCACTTTTTGAAATGTGTCGTGGACCCAATTCACTTTAATTGTCCTACGTCCTACCGCTTCAAAAAAAAATTTTGTATTATAATTCACTTTAATTGGCCTACGTCTGGATTCCCCGTAATAAACTTTAAATACCATTTTTTTTAAATGTGTTGTGGAATCATGTTACAAGTTTTGCCATTTTTAGAGCCGCTTCTAAAATTCCCAATTAACTTTAATTGCCCTACGTCGACCATTCCTTAGATGTAGGTAATAAAAAATCTTTAAATATCACTTTTTAATTGCATATAGGTCGATATTTTTCTCAAATTGCAGTCAGATCATGGAGGCATTCTGCGTTAATTAGCTGGAATTAAATACCACTTTTAAATTGCAGCACGTCGTGTCGTGAAATCTGTCAGGGTCACATTTTGCCAGCTCGATTCGAAGGCCGTAATAAATCACTTTAATTGCCCTAAGGATTCCCAATTCACTTTAATTGCCCTACGTCATAGGTGACCATTCCTTATTGGAATCATGTTACAAGTATATGACGTAATGTCAGGGTCATATATACATATATATAGGCCGATATTTTCTCAAATTGCAGTCAGATCATGGAGGCATTCAATAGTATTACCTCTTATCCACCTCTCATAAAATTTGATGAGCTGGAATTAGGTAGTTATAAACTGATAGAACTCAAACTAGTTGAAACCCGCTTCGGTCCATCAGTCAAGGCGGTTATAGAAGTAAAAGATTCTCAGCGGACACTATTTCTTCCAAAAAGATATTCAAAGCTAAAGCAATTTCAATTAGACGAAATCATTAAAGAAGAATGCTGCTTGATTTCAAGGAACGCATCGGGAGTACGACAAACTTAGAAATCCAACGTTTGTAAATATGCTCCGTTTGTGTGCACACTTTTTTCTCTTTGAGTCTAAAATGTAATAAAGTTCATGTTGAAAAAAAAAAGTGTTTGTGTGCTCATTTTTTAAAAATCTGTCATATCTTTTACCAACTGATATAATGATATAATATTTATGGAAATGTGTGTCAAAAATATATATTTAAAAAAAAAAGTGTACATTTTTAAATGGCCAAGCTTTTCCATCTAACTTTGGCACTAAAGAGGAAGAAGAAGAAGAAGAAAACAAAGTTTAATATTTTAATAGGTTTTTTCAAAAACTATTTATTTCAAATGTATAATGAAAGAAAAAAAAGATTAGGTAAAGATTTTTTATTATTTCAAATAAATGGGGATTTATATAAAAGTATTTTTTTTTAATATTAGAATTAGGATATAATTTTAAATTGAATAATCTTTTGTTTATTTATTTTGTAAAAAAAAATGTATACCACATTTTGTTTAGGGTTATTTGAAAATTGTATGAAAAACACCGTCAATGCATGTATTTTAGTGTAGAAAAAAAAAACACAAGAAGATTAGTTAAAGATTTTTTATTATTTCAAATAAATGGGGATTCATATAAAAGTCGTTTTTTTTTAATATTAGAATTATGATATAATTTTAAATTGAATAATCTAGATAATTTGACACATATATCAATATACTTGTCAGGAAATATGCTATTTGCAGCATTTATAAGTTCTTCCGCAGTTATTTGAGGAAAAATGACAAACATAATTAAATCCAAATACTTGAAGAATATATCAGCAACTTCAATAGGTAAAAATATAATCTTTTTTTTCTTTCATTATACATTTGAAATAAATAGTTTTTGAAAAAACCTATTAAAATATTAAACTTTGTTTTCTTCTTCTTCTTCTTCCTCTTTAGTGCCAAAGTTAGATGGAAAAGCTTGGCCATTTAAAAATGTACACTTTTTTTTTTTAAATATATATTTTTGACACACATTTCCATAAATATTATATCATTATATCAGTTGGTAAAAGATATGACAGATTTTTAAAAAATTAGCACACAAACACTTTTTTTTTTCAACATGAACTTTATTACATTTTAGACTCAAAGAGAAAAAAGTGTGCACACAAACGGAGCATATTTACAAACGTTGGATTTCTAAGTTTGTCGTACTCCCGATGCGTTCCTTGAAATCAAGCAGCATTCTTCTTTAATGATTTCGTCTAATTGAAATTGCTTTAGCTTTGAATATCTTTTTGGAAGAAATAGTGTCCGCTGAGAATCTTTTACTTCTATAACCGCCTTGACTGATGGACCGAAGCGGGTTTCAACTAGTTTGAGTTCTATCAGTTTATAACTACCTAATTCCAGCTCATCAAATTTTATGAGAGGTGGATAAGAGGTAATACTATTGAATGCCTCCATGATCTGACTGCAATTTGAGAAAATATCGGCCTATATATATGTATATATGACCCTGACATTACGTCATATACTTGTAACATGATTCCAATAAGGAATGGTCACCTATGACGTAGGGCAATTAAAGTGAATTGGGAATCCTTAGGGCAATTAAAGTGATTTATTACGGCCTTCGAACCGAGCTGGCAAAATGTGACCCTGACAGATTTCACGACACGACGTGCTGCAATTTAAAAGTGGTATTTAATTCCAGCTAATTAACGCAGAATGCCTCCATGATCTGACTGCAATTTGAGAAAAATATCGACCTATATGCAATTAAAAAGTGATATTTAAAGATTTTTTATTACCTACATCTAAGGAATGGTCGACGTAGGGCAATTAAAGTTAATTGGGAATTTTAGAAGCGGCTCTAAAAATGGCAAAACTTGTAACATGATTCCACAACACATTTAAAAAAAAAAGTGGTATTTAAAGTTTATAACGGGGAATCCAGACGTAGGCCAATTAAAGTGAATTATAATACAAAATTTTTTTTGAAGCGGTAGGACGTAGGACAATTAAAGTGAATTGGGTCCACGACACATTTAAAAAAGTGGTATTTAAAGTTTATTACGGGGAATCCAGACGTAGGCCAATTAGAGTGAATTATAATACAACAAATTTTTTAGAAGCAACGGCTCTAATAGGACACGTAGGGTAATTAAAGTTAATTGGGGATTCCAGACATAGGCCAATTAAAGTGCAAGGACGTAGAACAATTAAAGTGAATTGGGTCCACGACACATTTAAAAAAGTGGTATTTAAAGTTTATTACGGGGAATCCAGACGTAGGCCAATTAGAGTGAATTATAATACAAAAAATTTTTTAGAAGCAACGGCTCTAATAGAACACGTAGGGCAATTGAAGTTAATTGGGGATTCCAGACGTAGGCCAATTAAAGTGCATTATAATACAAAAAAAAAATTTAGAAGCAGCCGCTCTAATAGGACGTAGGACAATTAAAGTGAATTGGGGACGCACTTATATATACTACTGTCACACCCTGAAATAAATATAACTAATAATTTAATATAATATAAATATATGAAAAAACAATTGAAAAAATAAGTGGGTCAGGTGTTGATATTATAAATAATTATAAAAAAACACTTTTAAAAAAAAGCTTTTATTTAAAATGCACTAAAATAACAGAATAAATATTTCTGAAGTATTGCTTTTTTTTCTGAAGGTACCATTTAACAAATAAAATAATAGACTTAGAAATAAAACGGTGGGGGATGATAATCATTTATGCAGCAAATAGGTATAAATTTAATGAAAGGCATAATCTTGCTAATCATTTGCTTCATATAAAATAACATTGATCTCATATTTATTATTATTGTGCCCCACCGCTTTTATTTCTAAGTCTATTATTTTATTTGTTAAATGGTACCTTCAGAAAAAAAAGCAATACTTCAGAAATATTTATTCTGTTATTTTTAGTGCATTTTAAATAAAAGCTTTTTTTTTAAGTGTTTTTTTATAATTAATTATTCACGCTATTTTTAGTCGTATAAATGCCAGTCCAAAAAAAAAAGCCTTATCACTGAGACGACGTTGGCCTTAAATAGCTCGCAGCAGATTGGTCAATTCCTCGTGAGAGGTCGGAAGTGACGTAAGCAAAATCCGTTACTAACAGAACTGCGTCTCTTTGGTTTTGGGAACCCTAAATTTATTGAATTATATTACAAAGTTAGAGACACCCAGTGGATTATTTTCAGGGGATAATTGGTACATATAAAATTTGAATTATAATTAAAAAATTGATTAAATAGTTAAAAGTAACAACATACTAATTGAAAAAGGGAAACTATTTAAAAAGGTGTCGTGAAATGTATGGTGGTATATTGTTACACACACCTATATATATATAATGAATATAAATATATGCGTGATGATATTGGAATAAGATGACTAAATTATAACAGATAAAATTCATATATTTGTTAGCTTTCTCATTTATTTGCTTGTAATTCCAAGGACGTTTTAGATAGGAATCTGAATATTAGGATTTCTAATTCCTTCCATGTCTTGAACATTTATTGAAAAAATCCTTTCGCAACCTCCAGCATTGTCGCATTTTTAGCCAAGAAAATTTGAAACTGACAGGTTCTGGGAAAAAATAGTTGTTTTTTAGTCAGAAAATGAAAATGAAATTATTTCTGTATCATGTTTGATAATCAGATACAAAATTATATAGGGAAAAAATTCCAAAAGAGCAGAGACCACGGGTGAAGCGAGTTCACTTTTAGTATGCAGAAACAAAATTCTAACAGAAAACATTCATTCGAGTAGAGGACACAAAGCCAGATCATCTATATATATATAAATGAATGTATGTGTGTGTGTGTGTGTGTGTGTGTGTGACAATTGACAATTGAAAAGCATTTATTGACCTTAGTCAACTTTTACAGGATTAAAAAGGACATATATACAGATAAAATATATACAATTCAGCTAGGGAGTCTTCCCCAGCGGGCGAGAGTCCTGTGCCAGGCGATGACGGGGTCCTCGGCGCTGCCAAGAAGGCCAACCTGGATGAAGTGCCAGTAGACTCGAGACTTGGCCGACGAGAGGATGGAGATGTCGTCTTGCTCGAGGCCGGTCCCGAATATCCACGCTTGGAGGTCAGGGGGTCTGCCTATGATGTTGAAGGCTTCTAGGATGAGGGGTCTGATGGTCGTATCGGTGGCCCAGGGAGCCATCGCTGGAGCCGCAGGCAGGGCATGAGGGACCGGCAGATGCTGGGTGGTCTGGATGAGGCAAGGCATGAAGGGCCAGCCGCAGGGCGACGTCGGCGTTGTGCCCCGAGAGGGCGCCGCGTCGGAGGGAGGTCCAATCCACCCTGGGAGGCACGTCAACGGTGGGCGTCCATCTTGCTAGGAGCCGGTGGATGGGCAGGGCCGCAAGGCGCGGGCGATCCAGGGCGCGACGGGCCGAGCGGGTGGTGATGCGGGCGAGAGGCTTTGTCGTTCCGCGCAGGACAACGGCCTCGGCCAGGCTGGGAACCCGGTAGCTCGCCTGGATGTTCTCCGCCACGATCCTCCGGCAGAAGGCGGCGAGGGCAGCAGCGTCGGCGAGGGCGGAGCGCGTTGGGTGGGGTGTTACGATGGTATGGTGGTCGTCGTCCCCCAGGTCCCGGACTCGTGCGCCGACCCAGCGCGAGGGAGCCAGGAGATTCGGTGGGCGGAGGAACCGGAAGCCGCCGATGATAGGGAGGTCCAGCAGCTGGGTCGTGGGTGCCGCCCGATGGTCGAGGGACAGGACGCCGGAGGTCTCCTCCCATAGTTTCAGCAGCCGGAGGCGCCGGGGCTGGAGTGTGGTGCCGTCCGGTGGAGGTCTGAGCCAGGCCTCGCAAGTCACCAGCCAGGAGAATCCGTTTCTCCCCCCTCGAAGCGCGACCTGGACACCTTTTAGACAGGCGAGGTGGAGTTGGGTGCCTATGTCTATTAGGCCGAGGCTCCCGGTGACAACGGGCCTCGCTAAGATGCCGGAGGCGAGCCACGCCGTGTGGTCGGCCCCCCAGATGAAACGGGCCACGCGGGCCTGCAGCTTGGAGATGATGGAGGCCTCCGGCAGGTAGGCGTGGAGGTGGTGCTGGATGGTGGAGAGGACCAGGGAGTTGGCTGCTCTGGCTCGCCCGACAAGGGAGAGGCCTCGGGTGAAGGGCGTCGTTCTTCTGCAGGCGGACTCCAGGAGGGCCAGAAGATGTTGCTCCCGCTGGACTACGGAGCTCCTGGTTGCTATTCTGGTCCCCAGGACCTGGATCGAGGAGTTCGACCAGGAGGCACCGCGGAGGGGGGAGTCGCCGCGATTGCGCCAGGCGCCGCACCAGAGGCCCGCGCTCTTCGAGTAGTTGACCGCGATCCCCGAGGCTCGATGGAATGATTCGAAGATGGCGGCAGCCCTCGCGAACTGCTCGTCGCGGTGTATCAGGAGCACGATGTCGTCGGCGTAGGCGATGACGTTGCCCACGCCGAGGATCGTCTCCAGGCGACGCAGCAGAGGTCCCGTCGCGATACTGAAGAGCGCCGCGCTCAGAGCGCAGCCCTGTCTCACGCCGTTGAGTAGTTTGAAGGCGACGGTCTGGAAGCCCCCGACCCTTATTGTGGCGTCCGCCCCGGCGTAGAGTAGAAGGATCCATCCCACGAAGGCCGGTGGGAGGCGCAGGTGGGACACCAGGAGGGATGTTAGATACCCGCGGTCCAGAGAGTCGAAGGCGGACTGCAGATCCACGGAGACCGCGGCCAGCGGCGTGCCTCGGGCAGTAGCCTCCTCGACGGCGTCTGTGACCCGCGCGATGTTCCAGGAGGGGGACCTTCCGGGGACGGCGTACGTCTGGCACTCCGGCACCAGAGTTGGCAGGTGGGGCCTGAGGCGGCCCAGCAGGATCGATCCGATTACCCTGTAGTCAGCCGAAGGCAGGGAGATCGGTCTGTAGCCGTCCAGACCGCGATCGCCGCCGCGGGCCTTGGGGACCAGGCAGATCTCGCTCCGGCGCATCGCTGGAGGCAAGGCACCGCGGAGCTGAGACTCGGCGAGCACACGTCGCAGGGCGACCGCGAAGAATTCCTCGAAGGTGCTGAGGACCTCGCAGGGCAGACCGTCCCAGCCGGGGGCTCTTCCGCGAGGGAGGCGGCGGATGGCAGCG
Source organism: Cordylochernes scorpioides (assembly GCA_030710605.1). NCBI lineage: Eukaryota > Metazoa > Arthropoda > Arachnida > Pseudoscorpiones > Chernetidae > Cordylochernes > Cordylochernes scorpioides. The sequence goes on along the minus strand of CP092864.1, from coordinate 132,821,315 downwards.
GCTACCTCAGCCTCGGAGACCTCAGCCCGGTGGAGTGGGTCCTCTTCTCCTAGTGCTATAGGAGTGGTGGTCGTAGCTCCGATGAAGGCCGCGTACTCCGCCGGGTCGCAGCTCGGGCGGGCGAAGCGAGGCCGGAAGATGTCCAGGGCCTTTCGCCGCAAAACGGGGCCCTCGATGACCTCGCCGTTCTCGTCCCTGATGGTGGTGACAGCTGGGCGGCGGTGGCGCGTGAGGCGCGCGAGGTACGAGAGAGATGGGTAATCCGCGTTCGTCGACGAGGCCTCAAGCTGTACCCTGATGTAGCGTTGGGCTCTGCCGATGTAGCTGTCGTCGCGATCGTGGTGGCGAGGATCGTGGAGCGAGCGGGCCTCCGCGAGGATGCCGGCCTTGATTAGTGTCCAGCGGTCCCACAGTTGAGGCGCATCGAGCATGGATATTTCCTCCGCGATGTCCACCAGGTAGTTGTTCATGTGCTCCTGGGCCAGCCCGGAGCGGAGCGTAGCAGCCACGCGAGGCTGGTAGGGGGCGGCTGGAGGGCCCACTCGGAGCAGCACCATGCGATTATCGGAGAGATGGAAAGGAGCAATCGCATATGATGTTGAGACCTACAGAAAGCGCGCCGGAGCGAGGATCCTGTCGAGGCGACTGCTCTCGATCAGGTCGCCATGTGCAGCGACTCTGGTGGGAAGATGGGCGGCGTCAAACTCGGGGGCGGCATCCAGAAGCGGGGGACTCGCAAAGAGCTCCGAGGGCCGCCATGGAGATAGAGTCGCGGTTCCTGTCGTCCCTGATATTAAAGTCCCCGAGGACCCAGGCTTCCTCCTCTTCTTCAACGGCGGCAGCCTCGATGACGCGGAGTTGCTCGATGCGCTCGCGCTGGTCGTGCGAGAGGTGGACATTTATGACGGTTATCTCCTGGCCGTGGACATTGAAGGCGGCCAAGACGATGTGGCCCGGCCGCAGGATGCGGTGTCGCGAGACGGTGACGCCCGGCGCGTAGATGCAGGCGAGGCCCGAACCCGATATTGCGTCGGGTGGAGCGGTAATAGCATCGTAGCCGAGGCAGAGGTCTTGGGCGCCTTCGAGGTGGTGGGTGTTAGTTTCTTGCACGAGCGCAATGTCCACGCGGTGTTGTCTCAGGAGATGGCAGAGGCTTAGGCTCTTGTTCCGAGTAGCGAGCCCGCGCGCGTTAATGGAGGCGATGGTGAAGCCTATGATGATGTCACTTGATGGAGGAAGGGCAGGGCCTGGCGAAGGCGTTTGTAGATGGAGCCGCTGGAGTCGAGCCTCCTACGTAAGAGGGCTTCGACCAGCTCGTACAAAGCTGTCCTCTGGGCGGGTGTAAGGTTAGGGAGTTGCTTTTTGAGGAGCGGTGTGGAGACGAGGAGGCGACAAACCCTCTCCTTTTCGAGACCCTCTTGGTTGGTTTTGTCAAAGATTGTGGAGGGGGCCTGCTGCAGGCAGGCATCTAGCTCTTTCCTGATTTTGTTTCTTCCTTCCTGGGTGGAGCCCGTGCCCTCCTTCTCGATCCTTTCCACCTCCATTGGCTCGACGGGCGCCGGTGAAGGCAGGGCTGGTGTGGTGGGCGGGTTGGAGGCCGAGCAGGTAGAACTCGGCGCCTCTCCAGGCGGCAGGAGAGGTCGCGCAGGATGGAGCGCTGGGGCACCCGGAGCAGCAGCAGCGGGCGTCACTGGGGCATTATTAGGTGCCTCCTCTGATGGAGCTGGAGGCGCCGGTGGAGAGGATACGGGTGTTGGTGGACCAGTTCGCTTAGGCACGGTGGGAGAAGGAGAAGCAGCCTGAACCTGAGCAGGATTGTCCACACGCTTTGGGGCGTCGAAGTTCCGCCTGGCGAGCGATGGGCAGCTAGCTCTGCGGTGGCCCTGCCTTCCGCATTTGGAACATTTAATTCCGAAGGAGAGGAAGGCAGATAGGGTGTCTCCCTTGGACTGTATGGTCAGTCGGGCGGGCAGGGTCTCCAGCCTGACTACCTCGTGGAGCAGGATAAACGCCTCCCGGCGGCCGTCGCTGAAGGCGAACTCCCCCATTTTGATCATGATGGGGGCGATGGAGGTGATGTCTCCGTATTTACGCAGAGCCTGCACGATGGTGGCGTCCTCTACAAAGCCGGGGAGATTGGCCACGATGATCCTTTCGGCCCTCTTGCGGAAGGGGAAGACCCTGAGGAGTGTTCCCTCGATGTTCAGGCCCTCCTCCACCAAACGGCTCGCAAGGTTCCTGCTCGCGAGGCCCACGATGTAGTGGCCGTTCATCCTGCCAAAGTGGGTGATGTTTTTGGGCCCTCCGACCAGGTCGCCGATTGCCCGGAGGCAGGAGTAGTCCGGGATGTCAGGGCACAGCTCCACGAAGATGTAATTTTCGTGGTCGGTTGTGGCCTGCCTCGCCTTGGCTTCGGCGATGTTCGCGCGTGTTGCCTTGATCTCCTTAGGCAGCACTGTTCTCGGCCCTGTTGGCCGCTTCAGCTGCTGGGAGCTGGGCTTCTCAGCAGGCCTGCTAGGCTGCTTGGCGGCGTGCTCCGGCGTTGTTGAAGTGCGGCGCCGTTTCTTGCTCTTCACAACGGTAAAACCCTCGTTGGCGTCGACCTCCGCCATCTCGCTGTCGGCCCAGTTGAGCGAGGCCGGGCTAGCTGGAGTTGCGCTGGTTGTAGCAGCAGTCGTTGGCGCCGTAGCTTCAAGCGCGGCAGCCGGATTTGCATGCTTGCCGCCTGCCGGCGAATTAGCATGTTTTTGATTTTCAGAAGTTTTCTTCTGAAGATTGTTTTTCGGTGATTCTTCCTCACCAGTTTCGGAAACAAAGCTGGGCCTTTCAGGCACTGATGCAGCTTTCTCTAGGCTACCTGCCGTTACCAAATTTGGCATGTTGCCAGCCATCTACACGCACGCCAGAGGCGAAAACGGCGGAGCTCGAAAAAGCGTGGCCGCTCGCTCGCGCGTGTGTGTGTGTGTGTGGTGTGTCTGTCCTTTATGCCTGACCAAACCACTCATTGGAACGCCATGAAACTTTGGGAAGTTATTTAGTATAGTACTGGGAAGGTTTCTAGCAAATAAAATTTTTGAAATAACTTTTCGCCTAAAAATAATCAAGATAAATATTCTAATTTATCTGTTATAATTCAACAATCTGCTCTAAATATTATCATGCATATAGAAAAAATGATTATATGCCTCTTCTTTATGCCGGACCAAACTACTCATTTCATCGCAATTTAACTTTGAGAAATTGTTTAATATACTACCAGAAAGGTTTCTATCTAATTATTAGTTTGAAAAACCTTTTTTTTTTTAAACAAGGATAAATATTAATTAATCTGTTATATTTTCAGCACTATGATTTATTATCTCTGTATTATCTTTATATATACAGTATATAAATCAAAATTTGTCTGTCTGTTTATCGATAAACTCATAAACTACTTAACCAAATGTCACCAAATTTTCCACATAACTACCAATGACCCTGAAGATGAAGAATTTACAATGCATTAAAATTAAGTAAAAAAAAATATTTCAAAATCTATATTTTATCTTTGTGTATAAAAAACTTTATTTATATAGCCACTTGCTATTTGACCATTTAGAACTTTGGGAAAAGTTATAAAGCTATTTTTTGTCAGATTTCCTTTTTTTTCGTTTCGTTTTATTTCCCAAATTCCATTAAATTTTTATTAAAAATTATCATCATTATTAAGAAGGTTTTCAATGTGTCTGTATTCAAATTATTAATGACATTTTCGAAAGTAATACACTGTATACGGTATTAAATATGTATAATGGAACAATGGCTTAAAATATAATAGAAAGTAAGCTGAATGAAGACAAAAAAAAATGTTGAAAATTCCCTATGAATTGAAATGAAGTCATTTTGCCTATAAAATATCAAAAAATAGACTGGATTGATACACATTAAAAATGGTTAAAATGTCATTTATTAAGCCAAACAGTGTGAAAAACTAGATACAGTAGAGCTTCCATTGAGAGGATGCCTAAAATCGTAGCTTAACCTGTCTCTCCAAGAGGCAGTCTCTTATTAAAGGTCTATTAGAGATTCTTTAATATCAATTAGAATCTCCAATGAGAGACCACCTACAGGAGAAACAAGTTGAGTCATGTTTTTAGGTGGTCTTTCTTAAGAGACTCTATTTACATATATTAAAATCAACATTTTCTTACTGTTACGTTTAATTACTGCTAATCTCTATATATAAAAATGAATGTATGTCTGTCTATCTGTCAATTATTAATTGGACTGAGCGAGTATTGTGAGTTTCATTATTCTATAAGGTCTGGAAGCATATTAAAATTAAATATGCAAAATTTGAAAGGAAATTTGGAAATTTGTCCGTTATTGGCCAACCTGACAACCCAGAAGTCTGAAAATTGGTCAGCTAGCATTGTCATCAGGTTTGAACATGTGTACCAAATTTCATATTTCTAGGTGCCCTATAAGTATATTAATAAACATTTATTACAAGATTTGGCGACAGACATCCAGACAGACATGGAGGCAAGCTAAATAAAAGCTTTTAAATAAAAAGTTGACCAATCTCAATGAAAATGGTACCATCAGAAAGAGCGTAAAAAGTATACCAAGAAAGTTTAACAAAGAAGGAGAAATCGAAGGAAAATCGCTAAACGCGAACGGTTCGCGAGATATTGGCAAACAAAATAAATAAAATTAAATATACAAAATTTGAAAGGAAATTTGGAAATTTGTCCGTTCTTGGTCAACCTGACAACGCAGAAGTCTGAATATTTGTCAGCTAGTATTGTCATCAGGTTTGAACATGTGTACCAAATTTCATATTTCTAGGTGCCCTATAAGTAAATTAAAAATTGATTACAAGATTTGGCGACAGACATCCAGACAGAGAGACAGAAAGGCAAGTTAAATAAAAGCTTTTAAAAAAGGCATATCCTGACAAGGAGCACATGTGCTTTTCAGAAGGGAGAGCGCCAAATAGTGGAACAGAAATCAACTAAACATTGATTTAACCTTTTCCCTGATATTTGGCTAAACCAATTTCTTGATAAATCAAGAAAAGCCATCCACGATATCAATAAATTGGGTTGGCCAAATATCAGGGTCAGGCTAAATCAATGTTTAGTTGATTTCTGTTTTATCTATATATATAAAAATGAATGTATGTGTGTGTGTGTGTGTGTCCTTTATGCCTGACCAAACCACTCATTGGAACGCCATGAAACTTTGGGAAGTTATTTAGTATAGTACTGGGAAGGTTTCTAGCAAATAAAATTTTTGAAATAACTTTTCGCCTAGAAATAATCAAGAGAAATATTATAATTTATCTGCTATAATTCAACAATCTGCTCTAAATATTATCATGATGATACGATGATTTTGTAATGTAGAAAATTAGGAAAGACAAAATTCAGGATGACACGGCAATCTATTTGAGACAAGAATAATGATACAATTCCAAGGCAAGATACTATTCCTTTAACTTCCAATTACCGAGGGAACCAATTAATATTGATTTTATTCAACTTATCGAGTATTTTTCAAGGGACCGGGAAAAAATGTTCACTTTATCGAGAGATTCGTTAAACAAACCTTTACTCGGGTAAAACCCGGGCGAAGCCGGGTACAGCCATACAAGAATAATGATACAATTCCAAGGCAAGATACTATTCCTTTAACTTCCAATTACCGAGGGAACCAATTAATATTGATTTTATTCAACTTATCGAGTATTTTTCAAGGGACCGGGAAAAAATGTTCACTTTATCGAGAGATTCGTTAGAAAAACCTTTACTCGGGTAAAACCCGGGCGAAGCCGGATACGTCCGCTAGTTTTTAATATATATAGAAAGAAATATAGAATATGTATTGAGGGTAAAGAAAGTTAAAAGAAAGGGTATTATAAGGCTATAAGATTTTGAAAAGTTTTTAAATTAATTATTTATTAACAAATTAATAAGAGACTATAGCTATTCTCTCTCTAACCTTGATATCTTCAATTCCTACTTTTCATAAAGAAAAAGGCATATTTTTATGATGAAACTGAAAGTTTTTCATGGGTACGCCATCTGTTGGAATAGATATTAACTATTATTTGATTTTTTATTATTCCAGTACTGATCAAATACCCATTCTTGATTGATCAAGATAAGCTATCATCGTACGTATTTCAGTTTATTGACCTTTGTTAACTTGGTGTGCAAGTTGTATATCATCTACCAAAAGAAAATTGGTCATGCAGGCATCTTGAAAAATATTATAAAATGGATAGTTAAGGCCAGAAACGGTGAGAACGCTAAAAAAATGTAAAAAATGGTAAAATAGGAAATTGTACTGTGATTAGGTAGATAAAGTAAGAAAAATACATTTCCAGATCGTGCAACAACAAGTTGAAGAATCTATAATAAATAAATTGAAGGAATAGTTGATATTTATTCCGACAGATGGCGCAAGACATCAGCAATTTCTAGTCACACAATCAGAAGATGCCTTTTTAAAATTTATTCACCTGATCCCAGTACAATTTCATTTTTGTACCATTCTTTCACATTGATAGTTAATTATATCTGGTAATTAATACAATAATCTATCCTGGACATGACTATTTTGTCTAATAGGTTCGAAAAGGGTCTGCCCCTTGGGTAGCCTTTTATTTTTCGGAAGATCTGTTTTTTAAAGAACTTATATTCTGCTCTAGGAATGCTTGTTTGAACTGTTCAATCCTTCGAATGACCTAATAATTAAAAACATATCAGTTTAAATCTAGGCATGAATATGCCCTAAATACTTCATATAAATATATCGAGTGTGTATATTATATTCACACAGTTTAAAACAATCGTAATTAGAAGTTTGAATAATTGAGTGAAAACTAATTTCAAAATATGTTTGAACTTATAGGAAGATACCATAGGAGTCCTAAAAACATCCATCTTTAAAAACTTTCAATCTGTTTGATAATGTTTGTTTTTGATGGAAGTGCTGTGTTTTGCAGGCTATAAAAATATGATGCAAAAAAACATTATACCTATTATTTGCATTTTAGTAAATTGTTAAATATAAAAATGAGTGATTGGAAATCAGATGTTGATCTGATTTAGCATATGAATAATAGATATTTATGTTGATACTTATTTTAAACACCGTTGTAGGTGTAGTTTAGCGGTGTAGTTTAATGTGGGTTGTAGTAAGCGCCAATGTCGCTAGGTGTGATGGTGGCAAATGATTCATATTGTGACAATCTTATCTGATCACACAACACTTTGATAAGCGGATATAAAATATCGTCCATTGGGTGTGTTTTACCGTTCATCTCTGCCAGCTAACCAGGTCAATCTCACCATGTCTGAAGATCAAACCCAGTAATCTGTAGCAAATCCTACTGCAGATACCTACTTCTATACAATAGACAAAGTGTACAGCTGTTCTTGTATGTGGATTATAGAGAACTTCAGCACTCGTCCTGAGAAAAATGAAGAATATATAGAGAGTAACTCTTTTTCTTCTGAAAATATTAAAGATTTGAAATGGAAACTATATATTTATCCTAATGGAATGAAAAGTAATGGGGGCTCCGTGAGTGCCTTTCTAAGAACACAAAACGCAAAAGATTTAGAAGATTGTTTTAAAAAAACAAGTTAAAATTTATATTTTAAATAAAAACAAGCGAATGACAAGCAAAACTATTTCAACATCAAATTAAAAATTATGGTTTAATGATATCATTAAAAGGGAATTTCTATTTGAGAAAGCTGCTGATTTATTGCCTGATGATAAACTGACTTTGTATTGTCAAGTGACTCTCCATCAAACTTCAACCACGAACATTGTCATACCAATTACAAACTCAAACAAAGTATGTAATTGTGGATTAATGAAAGATTTTGGTTGTCTTCTGGAGAGTAAAGAATTATCGGACGTTATTTTAAGAGCAGAAAACAACAAAGAAATCCATGCTCACAAAAATATACTTTCGGCGAGATCATCGGTGCTTGCTGCTATGTTTAAAAATGAGATGAAAGAAAAGAAAGAGAATTGTGTTGATCTTTCTCATATTAAATTTGAAATATTGGAACAAGTGATCTATTATATCTATACTGATTCATGTCCGAAACTTATCGAGATGGCAGATAAAATTCTCCCATTGGCAAATATGTACGACCTGGAAAATTTGAAGATTCAGTGTGAAAAAGAACTGATAACTGAGGTTAAAATATATACTGTAACACAAATATTGATACTGGCACATATTCATTCCGCCAACCAGCTGAAGGAATACTCCATCAAATTCTTTAAAATCCATGCTGCAGATGTTGTGAAGACCTCTGAATGGAAGGCAATGGAATCCTATCCACAACTTCTTATGGAAATCTTATCTGTTCTTTCCTCCAAAGAAATCAATTCTGATGATGAATAAATACCTAAATTAATCATTAACTTTAATTTATAATATTTATAAATCAGTTTTAATCATATATACTAAATATTCATGATTATTAACTTCACAGCTATGTTTGTAATTATTTTATTATTCCAAACAAAACGTTAAGTGAATCAATGAAGATAAATATTGTCACGAAATTTGTATATTGCATTTTCGTGTGTAAATATAGAATAGATTAAAATCAAATGTTTAGCTAATATGTAAATTTGGGAGAGACTTTCTTTCAAAGTTGATGTGTAGACAAATACTTCAATTTATATATATGTTTGACAAATTAATAATAAAATTATAGAATGATGCAGTGTATGTGCTTCTTTATTTGCGATAATATTAACACGTTTGTCTATATTTGTCTCCATTGAACTGAAATGTCTATTAACCCATAACAATTTTGTTATTCCTTACAATAACACCCAGGTGTTGTCTAAGTGACGTTTTAGTTGTATATTTTATCTTTATAATAATAGAGAGATATAGTGTTAAGAAAAATTTAACAGGTATTAACTGTGACTGGATACCCAAGTTAAATACTACATCTATCAGATGATAATTATTTCGCGAAGGTTTAAATATATTTTCTATATAACATTTTATAAATGATTGCTTGTCACTCCCTGAGATTACCTAATAATTTGATATAATATATATATCTATATATATGAAGAAACAAAAGTAAAAAATAAGTGGGTCAGGTGTTGATATTAAAAATAAAAAGGCATATCCTGGTGGTTTTCAGAAGGCAGAGCGCCATCTAATGGAACAGAAATCAACTAAACATTGATTTAGCCTGTCCCCTGATATTTGGCCAACCCAATTAATTGATAAATCAAGAAAGGCCATCCATGATATCAAGGAATTGGGATACCAAATATCAGGGAACAGGCTAAATCAATGTTTAGTTGATTTCTGTTCCACCAGATGGCGCTCTGCCTTCTGAAAAGCACATGTGCTCCTGGTCAGGATATGCCATTTTCAATATATATATATATATAAAGAGACAAGGGTCGCCTCTTCCGTCAAAACAGACTTCTAAAACCAGACGGTATCTATAGACCGTCTATTGGCTTCTGGTTTTAGACGTCTATTTTGACGGGAGAGGCGATCCTTGTCTCTTTAGATCAATTTCCTCTCGGCAAAATTTCCATCAATATATATGTTATGAATAATTGTTTGTTGTTAGATAAAGGGTTGATGAGAGAAAAGATCGATAAGATAAAGGGTTGGTGCAGTCGTGATAAAAAATATCATTATTTACCATCAAGTAGCTTTTATTTTCAATTACTTGAGGAAATATTACACATTAGTTATTTTCACATTATATAGATTTATAAAGTTAATCCTATATTAGTATTTCAAAAAGATAGATATGTTAACTACGTATATTTACAACAAAACTGAAAGTCATTCTAAAAACGATGATAACAAGAGTAAAAAAATCATTGAATAAAAATAAAATATATATTTTTTAAAATATAGAAATATTTGAGTTTTTAGAATATATAATATATATGTAGTAATGTAGATTGTTGGTATCCTATTGGATGAATGCAGAGTGGCATGTTGGTTGCAGTCGTGGTGGCCACAATGATTAGAGTGGGTTCAGGCGTGATTGGGATTACACAAAAGGACGAGGCATGTTGGATGGCACCATAGAGATGGCGAGAGGGCAAGTGTTACCGACACCGGTCAGGGGAAAACTGTCCAGAGGGGTCTGTCAATCGTGTGTCTCGAAGCGGACTAATCTGTTTGTGTAAGAAGGGGGCATACCCGACTTGTTTTTCGGACCCTTTTCCGGCTTTCCGAAGCCGACTGTAACTCACTCGATTTTATTTGGCACTTTGGCAATTACACTACATCTATACAACACATGGAGACATAGATATATATTGGAATATATTACAACAGTTTATCCCCCGGTTGATGAAAATTAGCTTATGGTGATTATAGATGAAATAATAAGATAATTATAATGGGGGAAAATAGTTTGTATACAAATTGTTTTAAAATATTATGGGGTTGTAAAATTATAACATTGGGTATGTTTTCCTTAATAATAATGATTAATAATGAAAAAAGAAAAGTTAACAAATAATAATGTTAAGCCCAATGTATAAAAATATATGAAAATGGATTTTAAAAAATGTAAAGATAAAAATATATATTTAGGTGATTATATACAGCATTGACATTTGAAAGTGCATGAATTATAGGGTGAGCTAATTTAAAAATATTGATAGGTGGACATAGAATAGATTGCTTCTGGTACTGCGATGCAATGCGACATTATGTGATTGTAGGCATTGGTCCATCTACAGTATGCTGAAGGTATTCGATATGGTGCTGTCCTATCAGACGGATTTGTGAATGGGTGGTGGAAGCTGTGGTCGAGAAAAAGAGTGAAAGAGAGTGTGGCAGAGAGAGAGAGAGAGAGTCGTTCTGTCGCATAAAAAAAAAACGATTTGGTCGCGGTAATGCAGTGGTGAAAGTAAGGTGATTAATAATTGGGGAAAAAATGAATTGCCCAAATGTGAGAATAAAAAAAAATAAAAAAATAAATAAAAATGGGCGTTGATGCTCGAACCGGGCCGTGAATGAATAAAATAAAATAAAAAAACTCATCTAACTAGCTGCTCAAGTTTGACTGTTGGGAATGTTACAGCGAAGAAGCGTTTGTAGTCAAGATAGAATCAAGGTGAGAAATCAAAGTTTTAGAGGATAGTAACGACCTCTCTGAGAAGGTATGGGCTGAGATGTCATGAGAATTTGGAGGGTAATGGTGTCGATGCATTTTCTAAAATTTGAATTTAAAAATCTTAAAATTGGATTTAATAATTGAAGTTGATAAAAAGTTAAAGTTAAAAATTGTATGTGATAAATGTTGATACAATAGTATGAAATAAAAATGATTATAAACATTGAATATTAAAAATAAAAGTTATCTTCTCGATTGTTCAGTCGTAGTGGCCACAATGATTAGAGTGGGTTCAGGTGTGATTGGGATTACACAAAAAGACGAGGCATGTTGGATGGCACCATAGAGATGGCGAGAGAGCAAGTGTAGCCGACACCGGTCAGGGGAGAACTGTCTAGAGGGGTCTGTCAATCGTGTGTCTCAAAGCGGACTAATCTGTTTGCGTTAGAAGGGGGTATACCCGACTTGTTTTTCGGACCCTTTTCCGGCTTTCCGGCGCCGACTGTAACTCACTCGATTTTATTTGGCACTTTGGCAATTACACTACATCTATACAACACATGGAGACATAGATATATATATATTGGAATATTTGAAATGAAGGCGATAAGAACGTGGTGATTTTCTTTTAATGGTAAAACTCAAGCTTTCAGGCAAGAATGCCCTTCTTCAGATTACAACTTGGCAATATTTTTAAACTATGGACATGAAAGGTAGCCAAATACAGTAGGTAAATAGTTCAGCTGGGGGGATTGGCGAGGTAAAACACGGAGTATTGGGGTGGGAGGTCGATTTTTCGGTTGAAACTGGGCGTGCAGTGCGAGACCAAAGATTCAAGGACTAGGCGCTGATACCTTTTCCCGACGCCCTTGTAAACGCATACGGCGCTGTCCAAATTGAAGGAGTGGCGAAATCTGTGATGTGTTGGCATAAGGGAGACTTGCGGTCGTTGGTGCGTATGTTGCGGCTGTGTTCAGATAATCTGGTGCAGATAGATCGACTTGTTTCTCCGATGTAACACTGTTCGCAATCGAGACAGGGAATTTTGTAAATTGCGTTGGTGGCGGTTAGGGGATTAGTTTCAATCGAACTTTTTGTAATCGGATGGCGTAAGGAAGTATAGAGAGAAGGGGTATTATTAAAATAGATAGACATTCCGAATTTGCGTAAAAAGAAAGAAATGTAGGAGTTCCTGGCCGAAAACGGGAGAACACAAAGGTCTTTGTAGGGGGGAGGGGACTGTTTTGGTGGAATTAGGCGAGTAAAAATGATGACGGATAAAATCATGAGGATAACCGGCGGATGAGAGATGATTATATACAATACGTTTCTCATTCTTTTTGAAACAGTCGAGGGAACAGTGAGTGTAAATTCGTTCGGAAATGGTTTTTACAGTAATGAATTTGTGGGAAATCGGGGCGTGGGACTTGAAATGTAAGTAGGAGGGGGCGGAATTGGGTTTACGGTAAACGGTTGTGTGGAAGGTGTGTTCGGTATTTACAATTAAAACATCTAAAAACGGGATGCAATTAAATCGTGACGAGTTGTGTGTAAAACGAAGATCGGGATTATAAGAATTTAAAGCATTAAGAATGGGGAGGTGGTCTGTATCGCGGTGGAGGCAGAAAATGTCGACGTACCGTGACCACAACTCGATCCCCAGGTAGTTGTGGGACAAAATCCAGCGGTCCAAGTTGAACATAACAATCTCGACCGCGACTGTGGATAAAGGGCTGCCCATTGGGGAGCCCCTCGTCTGTATGAAGAAACTGCCGTGGAATTCTAGGGTGTTCAAGGCGAGGCAAATATTGAACAAATCTAGGATAACTTGTTGCTCACAACTACCTGGGGATCGAGTTGTGGTCACGGTACGTCGACGACCTTTTCTGCCTCCACCGCAATACAGACCACCTCCCCATTCTTAATGCTTTAAATTCTCATAATCATAATTTTAATATATCTGCCAATTCAGCACATATGATCAGAGCTAGTTCTTACTTACATGAACAAATTATTTAAAATAATTTCATTTTGAAATATATACAGTCTGAAAGTAATCTTTCTGATTTTTTAACTAAAGCTTTAACTAAAAATAAGTTGTCTAATGCTCTAGAATGTCTGGGATTTTGATTTTGACTGGACTTTGAAATGTATTTTTTAGCTTAGAAATGTTTAAAGTCTAGATATATATTTAAACAGTACAATTTGTGTGATAATATTGCCATATTGTTTTTATAATTCAAAGGGACTAATATAAATATGTAATGTTTTATATCTCTATCTATATAAAAGTCAATTTCTGTCTGTCTGTTTCGCGATAAACTCAAAAACTACTGAACCAATTGGTACCAAATTTTGCATGTCGCTTTTTATAAACCTGAGGAAAATTTTCGGCTACATTTTGCTTAGTATTTTTGGCTATTTCTTTTTTTCATTTGAAGAACTTTTTTCTACGCGGAGTAAATACGAGGCTTATGCGGAGTAAATACGAGGGAAAGTAACAACACGAGGCCAATTAAGCGACCAATGAGCGTTCTGCATTTCTTTTCAAGTTGCTTGCGTACTTTTTTTAAAAATATCTTTTTATACGAGTGTCACTTTTTTTTACAAAAGTTTTGAGAGAGAAATTTATATTACTAAGTTAAGGTAAGTTCAAACAATGCGAAATTTCACACAATTAAAAAAAAAACTTTACAAAATTAGCGTTACTGTATGTAAACAATGGCTTTCTTATTTTTTATTAATTTTTGTTCTGGCCTTTGTGTTTTTTTTTACAGTCAATATGATATATAATTCTTAAAATTAAACAAACAATAGTCAATATGCAAAAAATACAGTAGTGAAAATTTAATATGAATTACTGTTTCATTTAACAGCCAAAACATGTGTTTGTCTAAAATGTATATTGCTAAGTTAAGGTACGTTCACACAGTGTGTTGGAGTTTAATTTCTTATAACTCTGTGTATATATGTTTTTATTGTATTTGACCACGAGTGCCTGGTCACGTGTGCATGAATTTATTGTATAAATAGTGTGTTTGAGAATAAAGTATGTTGACTTGGAACTGTGTGAGACTCGTGTCATCCCGTAGGTTAGAGCTTGGAGAGCCCGTTTTATTTATAGGAAGATCCTTAGGGCGCTGACTGTACCTCTGGGCGGAAGAGTGAACAAGAAGAACCAGCCAGAAAGAAGATTGGCGAACATTTTGGTCCCTCGAGTGGCGGATCCAGGTTACGGATTTAAGTTGACCGGTTATAAGTTACCGGATCTAAGTTACCGGTTATAAGTTACCGGATTTAAGTTGACCGGATATAAGTTACCGGATTCAAGTTATAAAGAAGAATTCACTCTTGATTGAAGTTTGGAGTTAAAATTCTTAAGTTCAATTTGTTGATGAAAATCAAGAAAAGAAGGCTTATGCAAATTTAAGCAAGAGTAGAAAAAGAAGAATTTATGCAAATAAAGTTTTGCAAAAAAGTTTAGCAAATTGAATTAAGAAAAGGAAAAGGCCGAGGTATAGAGCGTCAAGCAATAATTCAAGTTAAGAACAAAGGCAAGTCTAAGCCATGAAGCGGGCATTAAGAAGTAGAGCCGTTAAAAGAAGGGCTATCTCCAAGTTGATGGAAGAGGTAGAAGCGGAGTTAGATGAAGAGGCTCCCTCAGAGAATTTCGTGAGAACTACTTACAAAATGATGGAGGAGTACATGGTGAAGCTCCGAGAAGAGGATAGGATAATCTGGAACTTGATGATCGATGACGAGGACAACACTAGGCGGGAATTGGAGGACGAGCAGGATACTGTGATACAGTATAAACAAAAATGGTTCGACCTGGAAAGACAAATAGATGAGTTCCTCTATCCTCCGACGCAAGGTGCTGAAGTCTTTCGGGACAATGGATGCCAGAAAGGCTCGCTGCCTGGAAGAAGAAGCCGACTGCCCAACTTGGATTTGAAGATCCGCGATGGAGGCAGTTTAGAATGCAGGATGAGTGAAAGGCCAAGTGTTGTCGGAGTTACCCTGATGAAAGGAGTTGATCCAGCTTCTATTAAGGAAGATGCTGGGATTGTGGTATCATCCGAGCAAATGGTAGAAAAGACATCCAAGCAGATTGCTGTTGAAGAAAGTAATAAGGCTCAAGTAGTAAGAGAGCGCTGTGCTGAAGACGGTGAAAAAGCTCAAGTCAAGAAGAAGTCTGTTATAGAAGTTGACGAAAGTCATAGGGCTGAAGTCGAGAAAGAATCCGTTGAAGCAGATGAAGAGAAAGTGCTGGATGTGGAACAAGGAATGGATTCAAAGAACACCGAAGAAGTGAAGCTGCTCTATGTAAAACAAGGTACCGATTCAAGGATGGCAGAAAGGCCATATGCAGAACAAGGTAATGATTCAAAGATGGCAGAAAGGCCATATGCAGAACAAGGTAATGATCCTAAGGAAGACGGAGTACAAGACTCTGCAGATGAGCCTAAGGGCGACGGAGTACAAGACTCTGAAGATGATCCTAAGGGAGATGGAGTACAAGACTCTGAAGATGAGCCTAAGGGCGACGGAGTACAAGACTCTGAGATGAGCCTAAGGGCGACGGAGTAAAGGATTCTGAAGCTGAAACCAAGGATAATGAAGTAGAGGATTCTGGAACTGCAATTGAGGCTTGTGAATCAGTGAGCAATTCTAAAACGGTAGCTGAAGGCGCTGATCAAGTGGAGATTGCAGATGGTGAGGCTGAGTCCATTGATGATGTTGAGGAAGGAGTTGTCAGAATTCCAGCATCGCGGAAAATGATGGAAGCAGGACAAACTGGAGTTGTCGAATTTAAAGTAAAGGGATGCCATTTTCCCGACCGCCCTGTATTTGGGTGTGAATCCAGGGCTGCGCCTGTGTGGCCAGTGTTTGACGACGCTTCCTGTCTAGGACGCAGCAGACTCTCGTTGAAACGATATTTGAGGAGGAGACCTAGTCTATTAAGAGGAATCCCTGAGATAAGGACAAAACTTCGGGAGAATAAGTTCGGAGTTTTGGTGGACGTGGAAAGATATTTCCGGATGATCGCCGTTAAGAACAATGATTGGGATTACCTCAATTTCTTTGGAAGAAAAAGATGGACAACTGATGGTGCGATGATGCAAAGGTTGTAGAAGGTGAGGCGCTTTCTAAACAGGGTTGTACCATCCAGATCACCTATGTGAAGAGAGAGCCAATAGAAAAGGGTTCAATTGGCAAATATCTTCCAAACAATAAAATGCAACGTGTATAGAAGAAAACTGTTTCTGGATCTGTAA
>CP092864.1:132778754-132804801 GCA_030710605.1 Cordylochernes scorpioides | reverse complement strand
GATCAGCGCATGCGGTGCCGTCATGTGAGAGCTGTATAAGTTCTTTTTTCGTCTTTCTACAGCCAGCTAGCTGTAATATGTTAACTAGTTAATTTGGTTACATTTTTGTATTCCAATAAGAAAAGAAATAAAATAGGTAAAAATATTTTACTTTTAGTTCCATGTAAATCTTTTAAATCAAATTGGATACAGCTTTTATTATTATTTTACTAGAGTTTATTGTGATTCTTTATACAACATCAATAAGCCATTTTATTGGGTACCTATGCCCAACATAGGATTCACCCTGGTGTATAATTGCATAGAAAATATGATTTAGTTATTTACATACATCGTACATTTACATATCTATCTACATACGGCTCTCTTTTCTCAATGTTTCTTCTCTTATGCAGACCTGTGAAACTTGTACAGGGCCACAGCGAGGCTCTGTTCATTACTGACTATGTACATCTTTATTGATATACATATATATTATATAATCTAAAATGCAAATATTTTATTTTTTAAAAATATTTTATTTTCATTCATTGACTATTATTTTATTATTGACTAAAGCTTTAGAACATAATACTTTGAATATTTGTTGTAAATATGTATAGTTAACCTACCTATTATTTTTTAATTAACCAATATAGGATTCATTTTATAAATTCTATATAACTGTGATAAATATTTAATGTACAATTATTTTCAAGTAATTGAAAATCAACCTACTTGAAAGGTAAATAACTATCTTTTTTCACACGACTGCACCTTCAATTCTCCATCTTTTTTCAACAACAAAACAAAATAATCATAATATACATATTTAAAAAAAAATAATTCAATATATTGTCATGTATTTAATATACTTGCATATTATTATTTTACCGAAATTTCGATTGTTTTATGTATTTAAAATATCAAAACTTACTCATTTTAAACAGCATATTTTTATTTAAATACAACTTATTAACACAAAGTTATTACTATTTTACAAACAAGTATCTATTTTTATTAAATAACAAAAATTCCTCCTTTCCTCTTGTTTTTCTTCTACTTTTTTTGTGATGATGATAATTTCTAAGTTTTTATTTTTTCACTGATGACTCGTGACGATATACTGAAAGTTATTGGAGATGTTCAATTGTTGGCAAGTGCAGAAACGATCTCAAAGAGAAGTTGAGGATAAGATTTTAGAATTTCCCATTTTGGTGTCTTCACCACATCTGCAGAACGACTTTTAATAAAATTGATAGTGTATTCTTTTAGCTGATTAGCTGAATACTCGTGCGCCATAATCAGTATTTGTGTACAAGTATCTATAGTGACAATATAACTCAGCTCTTTTTCACATATAGCCTTCAATCTTTTCAGGTCAAACATATCTGCAACAGGAAGGATTTGATATGCCATATAAAGTGGATCATTGGCTCTTCCTGTATAAATATATTTAACGACTTCAATCAAAATTTCATAGCTAATATGTCAAAGATCTATATAATTCTTTTTCTGTTCCTTCATTTCATGTTTGAACATAGATGCAAAAACGGATGATCTTGCTGAAAGTATTGCCTTGTGAGCATGTATTTCTTTGTTGTCTTTTGCTTTCAAAACAACATCAGAGAATTCGTTATTTTCCAGAAGAGAACGTAAAGCTTTATTCAATCTAGAGCTAGGTACTTTGATGGGATTAAGAATTGTATCAATATCCATTATTTTTGGAGTTCTATAAATATTCACTTGAACGCAAAGGGTCAATTTTCCTCCAGGCAAGATATCTGCAAAATTCTCTAATAGATATTTTCTCTTTATGTAATCATAAAACCATAAATCAGATTCAAATGAACATTTCTTTTTGTTTGTTAGTTGTCTTTTTGCATTCACAATAGAAATTTCTACTTCTTTTACCAAATTCTTTTTAATTCCTGAGGTATTAAAATATATACTCACAAATTCTGTGAAGTTATGAGATCCATTTGGATAAATATATAAATTACTATCAAAATATTCATTTTTAAGAAAAGAGGTATCATCATTAGAAACGAAGGTACCATCAGGAGAATATATTTTACTGAAATTATTGATAGTACACGTAGAAGAATGGGTATACAGCAAGTCCATGGTCTATCAGAAATTGTTGGTTGAAGAAATGAAGACAGATTTAAGAAGTTGGTTCTTTCATTAAAACTGACCTGACCAAAGCTGGAGAAAGGCAGCCGACAAATGACTTATCTAATCACGTTATGCCACTGTATCGCCTAGATAAGTGCATCGTTGATGTAATTTTTAAGTTCTATTCTCCTCTTTAAATTTATCAGAACGTTGATTCCACACTTTTATTATTTTTATATCAATATGAAATAAAATGTGTGAGTGGTTAATTTCTATATATTGTAAAATGGATGACAAGCTATATGAAAGGTCAAGTTTCAAGAGTAAAGTTGGGGAAAGATGGGTGGACTATAGTTGTGGAAGATGGCCATGTGTAAGGAAAAAGTCACCAAAACAGCATTCCAGTGTGGGCAGTGTATCTGTGGCGATTGGAAGAAGCGGCGAGTTGCTTCCTTGTGTGTGGATGATCCTACAAGACAGTGCCAGAGAAACTTGCCCGACCTGGACAGCTTTTGGCAAAGTTTAGGTGTGGACATTGGTGACAAGTCTATTTAAGTGTACCCCATTCCATTAACAGCCCCTTGCAATAAAGTATATCACATTAAGCTGTATCCACACAAGAAAAAACATATTGTTTCCTAGAAACTTTGTAAGCAAACCTAGACGGCTGAAAAGCTTCGTAACAATTTAAAATTCAACGTATACATGTTAAGATTATTTTGTTTTGTTGGTGATAAAGATAGAGAATTGAGGGTGCAGTCATAAAAATAGGAAAGATAATTATTTGCCCATCAAGTAGTGTTTATTTTGAATTACTTGAAGCAAATTACACACAGAATTATTTTTCACAGTAATATAGAATTTATAAAATGAATTCAATATTCGTGATTTAAAAAATAGGTAGGTTAACTATACATATTTACAGCAATATTCAAAGTATTCTGAATCAATGGTCAAAAATAAAAGAATAGTCAATGATGAAAATAAAATTCTTGTTTTTTAAAAAATAAAATATTTGCATTTTAGATTATATAATATACATATATTTTGTCGGCTATGCACCTCCCCAATACGTAACTATTCTGGCTGAAATGTTATTAGTATATATAGTTCAATATGGAAAAACTTATAGCCAAATACCTCAAATATATTTGGAGTTATTTACAAATTTGCCAATTTTACTCGCAACCAGCGCCCCACTGCGGTAACTGAGATAGGTTCCGGTTTTGCCAGGAAACCTTCTGCACCTTCAAGATAAGAGAATTTAGTAATACAATTTTCAAATATCGTTGTAATGCTTGACATTTTTATTTGTATATTTCAAGATATATCTTATATATATATTTCAAGATGAACTAAAGGATATGAAAAGCGAAATTAAACTGCTATTCTGCACTAAATCTAACACCTCTACCCACAACATAGTTTTACGAGTTTCTCCTAGAGTATATCAAACCATTAAGAAATTAAACAATAAAATCTACACTGACTGTGAACGATGCGTTGTTGTAGATCGGTTTCTGGTGAAACAATGCCAGAAATGTCTGAAATTTAACCCCACCCACAAAACGGCAGAATGCCCTAACACCCCAATATGCAGGACATGTGGAGTTCAGGGAGTTCATGATTGCTCAGGAATTCCCAAATGTTTCAATTGTTCCCAACATCCTAAGTATAGAAACAGGCCCTCATCACACAGAGCAAACTCAGAGGAATGTCCTTTGTATAAAACACAAATAAACAGAATAATCGAGAGAACAAGTTATTTCCCAACTGAACAATCAAGTAACTAACTAGTACAAGTCGAACAGGATCAAATGCAAGTTCCGTCGATTGAGTGTGTGCAACCCTAAATATAAAAATAGCTCAACAAGTCATAGGACAAATTCTAACGTGTGCCCGCTTTATAATATACAAACAGATCGAATAATCCAAAGAACACAATATTCTCCAATAAATGAAGAATAAAAAAACCCAGTCTAAATTATGTCATTGGGTAAAGGAATTAAATGTTTACAACAAAATTTAAGAAAAAGTTTCATGGCATAGAGTGAGCTTCAAGCTGCAATAAAAGACAACCCACCAGATATCATCCTAATACAGGAACCCAATATAATTAATAGAGATGTAATTTTCGATTTAGAATCTCAAATAGTGCATTCAACGACAGATGAACAAATATACACTGCAACGATCTTTATGAATAAGTGTTTAAAATATAATAAAATCAATAAATTCACAAACTCCTTTTGTACAACCACCTCTATAAATTCAGCGGAATCAAATACTGTTATTGCAAACTTTTATATACATCCTCATAGATTTAATGACACTCATCGAAAATTTATCAAGGAGCTTCTGGATACCTACAATCAACAACCTATTATACTATGTGGTGACTTCAATTCTAGACACCCAGTCTGGTTTGATCCAACGACAAACTCCAATGGTTTCAAATTCCACTCCCTCATAGACGAACACAGCCTATTTATTCATAATCTTAAGATACCCACCTGCCGAAATTCAAGCATTATAGATCTTACGATTTCAAACAAAAATTCAATAAGTTTTGTACATAACTGGAAGACGACTATATTGACGCACATTTCAGATCACGTTGCAATAACCTTTGACATTTATCATAATTTTAACAGGCAAAGGACAGTTCGAAACTCAACATGGAAATTTATAGAAAAAGATGCTGATTGGAAAACATTTACTGAAAAAATTTCAATACAAGATGTAGATAATATTATCACCAAGATAAACCACGCGTCAAACATCAAAGATATTGACAACATTGTAAAGACTCTCACACAAATAATTAAAGAGGCAGCTTATCTGTCACTAAATGTCAAGACAAGTAGCGGAAATCATAAAACAAATACATACTGGTGGGATGGGAAGCTGGAGAATATGAAAAACGATTTCCACTATATTAGAAATTTGTATTATCGGCATGGAGTGGTCTATGAAAAGACCTATAAATCAATGAGAAATAAATATTTAAATATAATTAAAAAGGCAAAAAGAGCGAGTTGGAGAAATTTTATAGAAGAAAGTCATTCAACTAACGCATTTGGTAATGCTTATAGGATTTACAACTCATTGAGATCGAAAAATAGGAATCTAGGATTACCTCTAATAGATAATTTACCAGATCATTTAAAGATCGACAAAATAAAATGTTTAATGAACGATCTATTTCCGGATGATATTGGAGGTTTAGATGAAGATGATCATATTTTGATTAGAAATTATACGCCTAAATATAAAAATAAAAATAGTGTTTATATTGAATCCAAGGAAATAGAGGAAACAATTTTCAAAACTAATATTAAAAAAGCACCGGGCCCTGATTACATTAGTATCAATATGATCAGACAAGCTAAAATAAAAATAATCCCAATTCTGCATCAATTATTCAATAAATGTATAGAAATGGGATACTATCCGGATGAATGGAAAAATTCATTCTTAAAAATAATTCCAAAACCAGGCAAAACGAATTATGAAGTAAATAAAAGTTATAGACGTATATCATTGACATCTAATCTCTCTAAAACATTTGAGAATATAATAAAAAATAAATTAAGTAACTATTATTTAGAAAATAATCTAATGAGCTAGATCAACTATTACAGGAATGGAAAAAATTATAGAAACTATATTGAAACATAAACAAAAATAATTGACTTCCTTGATAGCTATAGATATAGCTGGTGCATTCGACAATGCATGGTGGCCTGCGATTATAAAAGGAATGGAAAATGATAATGTTCCCTCAGATTTAATACGGATCATAAAATCTTATTTGAATAATGAAAGGGAGGTGAAATTTACATACGAATCAGAAACTTTTTATAAGAAACTAACTAAAGAATGTCCACAGGGTGAACCTTTATCACCACTTCTATGGAATATTTTGCTAAATGATTTGTTGATAAATTTTGAATCAAAGAATGCAAATATTATATGTTATGCAGACGACGTTACAATAATTTGCTGGAATAAGACTATCGAAGGACTAAAAACCGCAAGTGAATACATCTTAAATTATGTGATCCAATGGTGTAATAGAAATAAATTAACGATCAGTACAGAGAAAACTAATTTGCTATACCTGCATAACAGAGAAAAAATACCTATTAAGGTTATTAACAATATAATTAGGCCGGTCAAGCAAGTAAAAATTCTGGGAATGAAATTTTCAAATCACAAATGGAAAAATAAAGTTAACTTTACTCCGCATGTAAATGATATTCTGTGTAAGGCAGGGCGTATGAAAAATTTATTATGTTCACTAAGCGGCAATATGTGGGGTTTAGATACTCAAAAGAGGTTAACTTTATATAAAACAATAATAAGGCCTGTACTTGCATACGGATCAGAAATTTGGTTTAAATATTTAAACAATCGTTCTAAACAAAAACTGAATTCCATGCAGTACCAGATCATTTTATGGGCAGTCAGAGCATATAAAACTACTTCATCAAACTGTGTGCATAGTCTGGCAAAAATTCCACTCCTGACAGACTATATAGAATCTAGAATAATCAAATATGATCTTGCTCATCTGTCCACCGAAGATCTAATTGCTTACGAACCCCATGCTCCAAGTATAGTCAAATCATTCTTACACGCAAAAATGAAAGAAATTTTTGATAATACTAATGAAATTTTCAGAAGCTTTTTCGTGTCTGGGATCCCAAGATTTTTCCGTCCAAATTTTTATAATATCCAATTCATTACAGATCATGGTAATTTTGGTAAATTTTTGTCAACTATCGGCGCGATGAAGGAACCGGGATGCTTCTGCGGAGGTGAAATTCAGGACTCGAAACATCTACTAATGAATTGCCCAATTTTCCGGGTTTATAAGGAAAACAAGTTTGGTCGTATTGGACAGCTTGATGAATTTGTAGACGATAAAGAGAGGTGTAAAAGTTTTGATCAATTTTGCAAATTTATTTACAACTTTCTTTTGAAATGGAAAAGGGAGAGGGAAACTTAGAAGGAAAAGATTGCGATGCTTGCTTTGTTGTTTTGCTTTGTTGTTTGTTTTTCTCTTCGGACAATTTTCTTTGGTTAATTATGTAAAATAATGAATTGAACAGGATTGTATATAGCCGATTTGTTGTGATGTAGAGAGAGGTATCTACGCAAATGTCCCTGAGTTTGGGACATCGCGTTCCATGATGTTAATAAATAAATAAATAATAAAAAAGATATATCTTAAAGTTTATTAAACTTATTTCTTGATACACATGGTTTATAAGTTCGCTTAAAAATATTTTATATTTATACTATAAATATAATAATACTGTAATGAAAACATTCACTTGTGGATATCATGAGTGAAGCCGGGTCATAATTTAAAAGTGTAATGAATAAAATAACATTTTTACATATTTAAGCACCCGGGCGTTGTCTGGTTCGTCTGCTATTTAAGAGGTCGGCAATCTTCAGAGTCTGAAGAGTCGGAAATTACAATTTTCAAAATTTCAAATTTTTAAAGAGCCACAAAAGGTTTTTATTGGCAACATTAAATAGTATATTCTTGTATCTACGTATGGAACTATATTGTAACAAAGTATTTATTATAATAAAAGAAACTTAACCCTGGAAGCTTAATTTATTTTATAAAAGTATTTATTAATTTTATTATTTTTATTAACAGAGTGGTCATTTTTTTATGTTTAGAATTTGCTACTCTGTAAATTTCTTTCGTGGTTTATATATTTTGTTTACCATTCATAGTTTGTTCTTACCTGAATTAAATTGTTGTCTCATCCTGAAGTTTTTGTCTTCCCTAATTTTTCCCCGTGACAATATAAAGATCCGCAGCTTCACATCCAAAGAGCCGCAGTTTGCTGACCCCTGGGCTAGTTTATGTTAAAGTTAATGGTGTAACTTCTCAATAAGGTTTCTCCCGTAATAATCAAACCATAGTAATTAAATGGTATTAGGACAATGTCTTAGTTTTTCTATTTAGTTGATCCATAAATGTAATATGGGGACATCCTATTTAGTGATTTCTCTTTTAGACAAGGTCTTCTTGTAAACTTCTCAGTTATCCGCTGAGGAAATACTCAGCAGACGCCGGGATGGCCAGAACATCAACATCCAGGCCTCGCCCGAAGGTCCAGGTCATCAATTCAGGGTCCGTTATCTCAGAGAATCCTGTATGGGGCGAGTGTCCTTAATAAATACTTTGGTTATTGTATCCATCCAAAGGTACTGAAGGATTTTGATAAATGTAATTTGTTCTCAATCTCAATGAATGTAAAACCGATATTTGTACCTCTCCCAGTGTGAGTACAACTTTTGTAGAAGGTAGGCAATATCATAATAGGTTACCTTATGCAAATTCAGATCTAAAATATGCCATCTAGAAATACTCATGTGAGCCTGATCAGGATATGCATTTTTTTGTTTTTAATATATATATATATTATATAATCTAATCTAAAATGCAATTATTTTAATTTTTAAAATCATATATTTTATTCTCATTCATTAACTGTTCTACATTTTTTACCATAGATTTAGAACATAACACTTTAATTATTGTTGTAAATATGTATAGTTAACCTACCTATTTTTTAAATCACGAATATAGGATTAATTTTATAAATTCGATTCAACAACAAAACCAACTATTTATAACCTATATATATATATATATATTAGAATTTGCAAAAGAAAATTCCAATTATTACAAAAGGCCTCTATATTTTTATATGATAAAAGGAAAATTTGTGAACAATTATTTCATTTCTTAAAGCTAGATGGCGCGGTAAATGTGTATGTTTAATTTTTTCCTAGAATATATTCTCTACCTTTAAGCGCGAGGCGGTTAAAACGAAACCAAAACTTTCAAGGCCTAATATCTCATATGTTATCGATATCATATGATAGAGAGAGAGATAGCTTTGTCATTCGTCCTTGATTCAAAGTAAAACAGGATAACCGTTTAGATATATATAAAAACAGAAGATACTAAATAATTTAGAGAATAGAATCTTACCTGTGTTCGAATTGAAGCAATTAGCATAGTGCTTCGCTATATTGGCCATTCTACTTTTCTAGTTTTACTTTATTATAAAATACATACTATATATATAAAATTGTTGCAAATGTCGACGTATGGATAAACTGGCAGTCGTGTACGTGAGGCGAGTGATGATTTTCTTTCCACACGCGGACAACAAGAAGCAGAGGCAGGGCTAGATGTTAGCACCGAGAGTGATCGGGTACAGTCCACGGGACAGAGGTAGAGGCCATGATACAAACTTGGATTTCTAACAACGAGACATGGAGAGAGCGACAGAGAGAGACATAAGCGGTCTGCCGATGGAGACCCTGTAGAACATACTGCCGATGACCCCATACTAAAACCTGTTGAAAGTGGTCGTCTATAAAAAGTCCTAGAGAGGGGCTCCATCTGGGCGCTGGCTATTTCCTCTCTCTCTGTCCTCAGCTGCCACCATCTGATCACTCGGGTTTTTATTTTGACGTTACCATTTTATAGTTTAAATACAAATAAGGATGCTACACAATGTGAAAAAATAGCACAAATGTAACATTGTACTGGGATAAGGTGCATAAATTAAGAAAAAGGCATCTCCTTATCGTGTAACTGAAAGTTGCTGATGGCTGGCACCATCTATCGGAAAAAATATCAACTATTCTCGTTGATTTTTAATTATTCCAGAATTGGCCAAATACCCATTCTTGATTAATCAAGAAAAGCTAACCACGGACGCGTTTCGGGCTGTTGGCCCTCATCAGCGTGGTGCAAGCTGTACCTCAACGACCAAAAAATTGGTCATTAAGGCCTCCTGAAAAATCATGAAACGGGTAGTTAAGGCCAGAATTGCGTGAGGACGCTACACAATGTGAAAAAATAGCACAAATGTAGAAATATTTTAAAAATCAACGAGAATAGTTGATATTTATTCCGATAGATGGCGCCAGCCATCAGCAACTTTCAGTTGCACGATAAGGAGATGCCTTTTTCTTAATTTATGCACTTTATCCCAGTACAATGTTACATTTGTGCTCTTTTTTTCACATTGTGTAGCGTCCTCACGCAATTCTGGCCTTAACTACCCGTTTCATGATTTTTCAGGAGGCCTTAATGACCAATTTTTTGGTCGTTGAGGTACAGCTTGCACCACGCTGATGAGGGCCAACAGCCCGAAACGCGTCCGTGGTTAGCTTTTCTTGATTAATCAAGAATGGGTATTTGGCCAATTCTGGAATAATTAAAAATCAACGAGAATAGCTGATATTTATTCCGATAGATGGCGCCAGCCATCAGCAACTTTCAGTTGCACGATAAGGAGATGCCTTTTTCTTAACAAATAAGGATATAGCATATATACAAAATATGGGGGTGGTAGCAAATAGGAACAGTGTACATTTTAATAGAAAGGTAGGATCTTATAAAGTATCGACTCTAAATGTGTGGATGAAAAAGTAATTTAAAAAAAAATGTTTAGGTGTTGATATTAAAAACAAACACGAGCACATGTTATTTCTAGCGCCATCTAGGGGAACAGAAATCAACTAACCGTTGAAACCTCAAGAAGCCTCTGGGGCCAAAAGATTTTTGGTCGAAGTGTTATAGCCCGTTTCCCGCTGACGAGAGCCAACAGCCCGAAACGCGTTCACGGATGGCTTTTCTTAATTTATCAGGAAAATGGATTGGTCAAATATCAGGGAGCAGACTAAATCAACGTTAAGTTTTTTTCTGTTTCACTTGATATCGCTCTTCCATCTAAAAGGTACATGTGCTCGTGGTGAAGATAGGCTTTCTCTGTTTATAATACAAGGTATGATAATAAAATTCGGGGAATTGGGTCATAAAAGATTTATTAGATTAATATATACAAAAAATGGTAAATATTCCTCAAATTACTGTCCTAGGGAATCTATACAGCGTTTCATTCTTTTTTCCCAGTTCCGGAAGCACCCATAAAATTCGTCAGAAGTAAGGCCCCTCAAAACGCTCAGGGATTTTTCCTTTATGGCATTAACGGTATCAAGTATATGTCCTTTTAGAACTGACTTCATTCTAGGAAAGAGAAAGAAGTCATTTAGTGCTAAATAAGGCGAGTACGGGGGATGAGGCATTGTCAACATGCTATTTTTAGTCAAAAAAGCACCCAAGGAAAGAGCTGTGTGTGCTGGGGCGTTTACGTGATGAAGCAGAATTTTTGAAACAAAATTCGAAAACTTTTTCAAGTCCAAGATCCTCGGTCAATATTTTTTTACACGTTCCATATGAAACCCCTTTTTCTTCTACTAGTTCTCTGATCGTTGTCCTAGTGTTTTCCCTTATTAAAGCACAAAATTTTGGGCCAGTTCTTCATGATTTTCCAAAGGAGGTCTTCCCTGGCGTGCATCATCTTGGGTTGACATTCTACCAAATTTGAAACGGGCAAACCACTTAAACGTTTCTGACGCCGTTTTTCCTAATTGTTGACAAACCTTTATGCATACCCTTTGTTCAGTTTTAAGATCCATTGTAAAAAACGCTGCGCCTTTGTTTTTTTTTTTTTTTTAATACTTATAAAATTCATATTATTTAAGATATCAAAAATATATATCAATATTTTCTAGTAGGACGAGGTCTCGTGATATCAAAATATCATTTTTTTCACCAATATTTCAGTTGGCTGAACGCCAATCTTTATCAAGGTGTTATAACATTTTAAAGTGTGTCAACAACAAACTCAGCGACAAAACGGGCAATAAAATTAAGTTAAAAAAAATTGTTTATATTCAATGGTGAGAAAAAAAGTTATATGTATATATTATGGAAAAAATAAAGTTTGTAAAAGGTTGGCGTTCAGCAAACTGAAATATTGGTAAAATAAATAATATTTTGATCCAATATATGCGTTTATATTTAAATATATATATGCGCGTGTGTGTGGAAATTTTCCTGGGAAGAGATTGATCTATAAAAGTCTAGGACGCCTCTCCCGTCAAAATAGACGTTAAAACTAGACGTCATCTATTGAACGTCGCCACAAACTAGCGGCCTCAGGTCATTTACAAAACAATAACACCAGCTTCGGCAAACTGAGAAGCGTCTACCTGGAGACCATGGTTTCGGGCTAATCGCTCTCTTCAGTCTAGGGCGGACTTTATTCCATGAGATTCAGAAGGCATCTAATGGCATCTTCACAATCTGCCAAAGTTGTGTTTATCTAGTAAAGTGGCTAGACCAAATATATCGCTAAAATATAGATGGAAATTTTGATGAATTTGGCACGACACGAGGCCGCTAGTTTGCAGTGACGGTCCTTACTGTTTATAAACATAAAAAGATGTATTCAATGTTTTAAACAATCGCGCCTTGTTGATGAATAAATAAAGAATCGCCATATGACCTTCCCGTCAAAACCCCCTTCCCCATATGTCAACAACAAACAACATCAGTTTAGAAAGACATGTCTATCTATTACTTCATTAACTGATATCTCTTTTCAAAAACTGCCTCTTCTCGAATAATATTAATAAAGTGAGCAAATTTATAACCTACCTTTAATTATTTCTGATATTTATTCCGATAGATGGCGCAATCTATCAGCAACTTATTGTATCACAGTCAGGATAATCACTTTTTCTTTATTTATCCACCTGACCAAGTACAAATACATTTTTATATAAATATATTTTTCAAATGTGTATAATTACATGGTCTGTCCAATAATTTCCTCATGCGAAGAAAAAAAATATTGGTAGGGCTTGGCGAAACCGCTAGGAGGGTTTACCACTGATGAGCCAAGCCCTTCTAATTTTTTTTCATCGCAGTAAGGACAGTAGAGTTTGATTTATTTTAGAAAAGAAACATTCGCTATATATAGATGGCGCGTTATTGCTTTGTATTAATTTATAACTAAATTGCCCTTTTTGTTTGCGGAATAATATTGCTATATGCAAATATTTATATGTAATTCTACTGTCCTAAAGCTTATGTCCATAGTAGGCCTTAATACCATTTCCAAGATTCCAGTTTAACATATAAAAGCTAAATGATCCAATACAGTATTGGAGCTTTAAGAAGGCGGTCTGGTGAATTAAATTGGCGAAACCGCTAGGAGGGTTTACCACTGATGAGCCAAGTCCTTCTAATATTTTTTTCATCGCAGTAAGGGCAGTAGAAGTTGGAATTATTTGTGAAAATAAACAATCGCGTCTTAATGTCTTTATCTGTTATATATAGATAACGCGTTATTCATTTTTATTAATGTCCTCTATCTTGGTTGTGTAAGGCTGCTTTTCTGGGTCCATGTCAATTTTCTGCGGATGTTGCTGGACATGAAAATATGTATGTAGGTGTTATTTCCACACCAGGACAATATATATACGATTCTGTTTATATTAGCAAGTGGAAATGTATATGTAAATATTACATTTTATAAATACATATAAATATTGAGAATTTTTGCTAAAATAAAATCATCACGATACTAATTTCAATTATAACATTTATTAATATATCTGTGCACATAAACAGTGAATTCTCTCAAGTATATTTACATATTTGTATGTTGTGATATGCAAAAATGTTTAAACAAATGGAGATTCAAAATTATATATATATTTTTTTTATTTTGCATACAATTACATTTATTTTTTTAGGTATAATATTTGATACATATTAAGCACTATACTAATGTGAATAACACTAATAATATTATAATTATAAAAAATAAAATATTTAAAAAAATAAGGTATTATTATTAAAATTAAAAATGGCATATCTTGACCATTGACCATTCATAAGAGCATCAGACACTTTGTAATCAAAAATGCTCATGTGATCAGTTGGAAATGCCCATTTTTTGTTATATATATGGGTTATATTAAAATATTATTATTATTATATTACATAGATTCAAATACCCTGTTAAATCGACCGCCAGAAGTCACGCTTCCCCTATAAAAACTCATTGTTGTTGTTTCCCGATGGCCGGCTTAAACCTTCTGTACATTATGTAAATAAGATTTTTCATTTTTTAGATTCTTACGCCTTAAGCCAGGCAGTACTTTTATCAAATTGTGTTTTTTTATATGTTCCCATAAGATCAATTAAAGCAATTACTGATCAAAACTATTTTTATTATTAAACTTTTTACCACGATTTTAACCACGACTGCATTACCATAGCATAATCCTCAAAATAAGCAAAAAAATCAACAGAAATACTATCTTTATATATATATATATATATATAAAGAATATATTCCAATATATGACAATATATAATCAGTATAAAATCTTAATATACATACAACAACAAAAAGCTTTATTAAGACCTTTTAGTCTTATACATATTCTCCAAGCAGAAATGTAGCATACATGCAGGAAAAACAGTAATAGTACCTTAATGGTAATATGAAAATTTATATACAGAAAAAATAAGACAATCAAGGTAATAAATAGATTAGTCTGGGTAAATTGGAGGAAAAGAAAATCATTATACATGGATTCACCACGGATTCTATGCAAATAAAGATAAAAAAAAAGTAAAAGCTAATCACAATTAACATTGATAATTAAATTTTTATACAAGAAAACCTAATTAAGACAATTCAGCTCATAAACAGAATGAAATATATATAATATATTCATTATTATATATTTATAAATTATATTTAATTCTATTTATTGTTCAGTAATAGCTTGCTATACTAACGTTATACTTTCAATTTGACATCAAAAATTTATATAACTTTCTTTATATATTATACAACATTTATATATATATATATATTAATAGTAATAATTTTTTTCAGAAAATAGAGAAAAGTAAAATATTAAGAAATACAGATTTTGAATTTAACTTTAAGTCAGAACAACAAGCTAATTCTGTATCGAATAATACCGTTAAGAGAATTTCAAAATTTATATAATTTGTTATTTAGTTTAAACATGTGAGATTTGTTTTTGATATATGCAATAAATAGTTAGCTTATATAGTATAAAGGGATTTATACTACCATATGTTAACTACTTATTTATTACATATATATTTATATATATAATCCCATTTTAAAAAGTTTAAACTTTAAAAAATTGTTTGAAAGTTTAAATCATAAGGGGTTTGTGTTTCCACTATATATTTAATAACAAATTAGAGATAAAATAAGATAGAGGAAAAACTCCATCATAGCTTCGGCTATTACACGTCATATGCTTGGTAGAAAAAGGAATAATCAAAGAGATAGGTTTGTAGAAAACAGCAAAGATAGAACTAATGATAATAATTTTCCAATAAATAAATATAAGCTAAAGTGAAGAAAGAAATCATATTTCTATCATATATTCTCTCTTAAAGCGAGATGATAAAATTTTATTAATTTATTTTAAAATTCAAATTTGTGATTTTGAAAGCCTTTACTAATGATAATCTAGTGTATAATGAAGTAAGAGATATGGAAAGATACAAGTTTTATATGTGATAACAAAACTTATAATAGCAATTTATATATATATGTAAATTTTGCCGGGAGGAAATTGATATAAAAAAGAGCATAGGGCGCCTCTCCCGTCAAAATAAATGTCTAAACTAGACAATATCTATTGACCGTTGACGCAAACTAGCGGACTCGTGTCGGTGACAAAGCCACAATACCAGTTTTGATAGATATACTCTAGTGTTGACGTTTAATTTTATGGGAGAGGTGCCCTATGCTTTATATATATATATGTCATAATTTGTATGAAATCAAAGATGTATAATTTATTTTCACCAAAATAAGTATGTAAATATGTTAAGCTTGTGTTGAAATGTAAATATGCAAATTCATTCATTTATAAAAACTGTACAAAAATAAATGTGGAAGACATCGCGGGCGAATGCTACGGCACGTCGCGGGGCGCTGCTCACTTGGCTGGAACTAATTCTTGGGAATGCATGCATAACGGTTGCACCCTTCCATTCGATCACGACATATATATATATATATATATTATATTGTTACTCTAAAACTTATTAATAATTACACAAAAGTAATATAGGGTTATTAACTATTTATAACTAATTATTAGTTTACAAGAGAAGGGATCACCAGACATCATCTTGAAGAAGAATCAAAGTTTACGACGACAAGTTATTTGTGCGGTATAATGGGCAAGCTTTCGGACTATGACGTCCTTCAACAGGCTACTTTTCATTTCATTAAGATAATTTCTAATTATGTATATATTTACGTATTTATATATATATATACTCCACGCTGACGAGCGCCAAAAGCGCGAAACGCGTTCGTGGATGGCTTTTCTTGATTTATCAAGAAATTGGGTTGGCCAAATCAATGTTTAGTTGATTTCTGTTCCACCAGATGGCGCTCTGCCTTCTGTAAAGCACATGTGCTCCTGGTCAGGATATGCCATTTTTAATATATATATATTATTCTCTATTTTCTTGGATAGTTGCCTGTTGTAGAACGTTAAAGTCCGAAAGCTTGCGGATTTTACATCACAAATAACAACAACAACAGCTTTATTAGGACATTTCCGTCCTGTAAGGACTCGCCATACATCATTTTCATGAAGAAAAGGAAAAAAAAAACATAAACAAAGGAGAGAAAGGAAAATGAAAAGGAAATCAAAGTATTCAACATAACTATACAAAATAACTATGGAAGGAAATTGTTCTGTAATTTTAGTTCTTAGAGATTACCTTGTTCTCTAACGCTTTATGAAAGTTGAACAATTTTAACGTTATATATTTTTTCTCGGACATTATTCTGATTAGCTGAACTGGGTTCACATAGACTTGGATAATGTTCTTTAAGATCTTATTCCGTTCCTCTTTAACAATAGTGCATTCAGAGATGCAGTGGGTCATTTATTCTATGCTTTCAGTTTTGAAGAATTTACAAATTAAATCTTCCTTTTTAATAATTTGAATGTGACTTTATACATCACAAATAAAAGAAATTTGTTACCGAGAATTTTGATTCTTCATTTTATTAAATAACAATAGTTAACTAAAAAAAGAAAAAGTTATGTTTTAGTTTATATTAGTTTCACTTTAAATTGAAAGCAATGGGAGGCAGTTGAAGGCTGGAAAAAACAGATACGACTTCCAAACGAAGTTGTGGATAGGATTCCATTGTCTTCCATTTAAAGGTCTTCACAACCTCTGCACCATGAGTTTTAATGAATTGGATGGAGTATTCCTTCAGCTGTTCGGCGGAATGACTATGTGCCAGTATCAATATTTGTATTACAGTATTTATTTTAACCTTAGTTATCAGTTCTTTTTCACACTGAATCTTCAGATTTTCCAGGTCGTACATATCTGCCAATGGGAGAATTTTATCTGCCATCTCGCTAAGTTTCGGACATGAATCAGTATAGATATAGTAGATCACTTGTTCCAATATTTCATATTCAATATGAGAAAGATCAACACAATTATCTTTCTTTTCTTTCATCTCATTTTTAAACATAGCAGCAAACACCGATGATCTCGCTGAAAGTATATTTTTATGAGCATGGATTTTTTTGTTGCCTTCTGTTTTTAAAATTACATCTGAGAATTCTTTACTTTCCAGAAGTGATCGTAAATTTTCCATTAATCTCGTGTTTGGCATTTTGACAGGATTTCTAATTGTTATGTCAATGTTGGAAGCTAAGTTTTTGATAAGAGTTAACTTGAAATACAAAGTCAATTTGTCATCATGCAAAAGGTCTTCAGCATTTTCAAAAAGAAATTGTCTTTCCATGAAATCCTTAGGCCTCATATCATTATTTAAATATAAAATAGTTTTGAATTTCGCTTCTTTTTTCTTATTTAAAATATACATTTCAATTTCTTTTCTATAAAAGTCTTTTATTTTTTGTATTTTGTATGGTTTTAAGACGACACTTACATATTTACGATTCTGGATACCATTAGGGTAAAGCAAAATATGACATTTCAAATCTTTTATGAAAAATAAAAAAGGATAATTTATATTTTGTCCAGTTCTCTCAGGACGAGTGCTGAAGTTCCCTATTGTCCATACACAGGAACATCCGTACACTTTGTCTACTGTTCTGAAGTTGGTATTAATAACAGGATTTGAAATATATTCCCGAATTTGATCTTCAGACATGGTGAGGACTAACCTGGTTAGGTTGCAGAGATGAACGGTAGAAGGTAAAACACAAAATGGACGATATTTTATCTCTACTTATCTGTTGCGTCACCAGATAAGATGGTCACAACATGAATAATTTGCCACCACGACACCTAGCGACATTGGCGCTTACTACAACCCACAAACTACACCTTCCATCCATCCATCCATCCATTTTCCAAATCGTATCATCTTCTAAATTTTCATTGTGGTTCATATTTAATAATAACGTAATACTCTTAGGTGTTGATCGGTGGGTGGTAGTGTTGTCTTATCTAAATTTTCTTCATCGAAAGGGAGGTGTCCCGTTAGTCAGCCATATTTGAGTTCCCTGTTCACGGCTACCGTAGCGGTTCACGACACCGTACTACAGGGCAGTCCCTTACTTGTGCTGCTTTCACCGCCCGCCACGTAGAGGAGAACTTCTGGGCGGGCAGACAAGACACCACCACCTAAAACATAACTGATTTTCTTGTTCCATGGAAACGGGAGTTGCCATTGCTCTGTTAGTCAGACACATCTCACAGTTCCCTGTTCACGGTTACCGTAGCGGCTCACGACACCGTACTACAGGACAGTCCTTTACTTGTGCTGCTTCTCTTACCTGCCACGTAGAAGGGGACTTCTGGGCGAGAGATAGGTGGCTGTTTTTATAGGGTGTAAACCTTGTTTTATAAGTTGAAATGCACAGGGCTTCTATCTATAAAACATTGTTATACAGTATATAAAATTTAGTATAAAAATGAAATATTGTACTGAAACTAAGTTGATCTTGCAATCTAAAGTTGCATAACAGTAGTGTATTACTAGTTCTTTACTAGGGTGATGAAATATTGTCATCTTTCAGATGCACATTTAAAGGGAGAGGTACCTCTTTTTGTACATTAATTTCATTCTACCACCACACATGTTGTATTATAGCCTTAAAATATTTGCAAATTCCCCAGCTTAAACACCTGTTTGGTAAATTCGACCGATTTAATAACTCCTATCGTTGTTATGGAAGCAAAGCCGCCCCTGTACTGATGAGAGTCATAGGCTGAAACCATGGTATACAGGTTGGTCATTGGTCTGAAATTGCTAAAACTGGTGCTGTGGCTCATTATTTATCATCACCAGTAAGGTTTTACTAAGCCTATGCACACTGTATCGTTCTGATACACATTTAAAGGGAGAGGTGCCTCTTTTGGTATATTAATATATAGAAAAATAGAACAAATGTGATATACTACTGGGATAAAGTGCATAAATTAAGAAAAAGGCATCTCTTTTCATGCAACTGAAAGTTGATAATTTGCGCAAAAAAATCGGAATAATTAATAATTATTCGTTTATTTTTAATTATTCCAGAATTGGCCAAATACCCATTCTTGATGAATCAAGAATATATATATATATTAAAAATAAAAAGGCATATCCTGACCAGGAGCACATGTGCTTTTCAGAAGGCAGAGCGCCATCTGGTGGAACAAAAATTGGGTTGGCCAAATATCAGGAACAGGCAAATCAATGTTTAGTTGATTTCTGTTCTACCAGATGGCGCTCTGCCTTCTGAAAAGCTCATGTGCTTCTGGTCGGGATATGCCTTTTTTATTTTTAATATCAACACCTGACCTTTTTATTTTTTTTTCTATTGTTTTTTTTTTAATAAATAAATAAATATATATATATAATAATAAATAGTTATTTAATTTTATAGTCCAGTTTTGTATTAAGATTATCTTCATTATTATGATCATTTAAATTCAAATTATAAAATTTGTAAAATGTTATTAATTTGTAGATAGAGAGCGAAAAAAAAAATCCTTTACTTCTAATACATCATCAAGTTAATTATATATTTATAATCAATAACAATAAAAATTAACAACGTAACGTCTTTTGCATCGGCTTTTACACGTCATTTAGACATACTCTAATCCTATATATAGAATAATCGAAGTGAGAATATATATAATAGTTAGAAAAAAGAGAGAAAGACAGAACCATGCACTTTTAATCAAACTAATAATAAGGGAAAAAAAAAAAGGTTTGTAAAGAAGGTAGATAAGATTGTTAGTATATATATATATATATTTATAATTTTATATTTTATCCTTTTTTTTTTTTAAGATTTTTTAAGGTTTTTTCTAGATGGTGAGATTGTCTAACAATGCTATGTGTATTATTATCCCTAATACACTTGGTACAGCCCATGATAATCATGGTGGGTAGAAGTTGGCGACTGCTTTTACTGTAAGTACACCACATGTCTACACATGTGAAAAGTAGTTCGATTTTACACATACAAATGTGCCAGAGCCCAGTTTGGTTACTTTCACTAACTAGTAGGGTTGGAATTTTGCTATAATCGGGGGTCATTTGCGCTTTTTATTTTTTAATTAGAAAAGTGCCCGATGCGGAATTCACTCCTGGGTCATAGCGGTCGAAAACCAACGGTTTTGACGGGAGAGGCGCCCTATGCTTTTATGGATCAATTTCCTCCCGGCAAATTTTCTATCTTTATGTGTAAACGGGTTATATATATATTCTATATACAGTTACGAGCGTCATTCCTCATCTCCTAATCTCCTAATCAATCATCTCTCTCTGTCACCGTTTGCTTTTTTTTGGAATAGCGCCCTCCTATTGGTTGGCTACGGTCACGCCACCTTTGCCACCCCCCCACTGGGTATTTATGTAAATATTGTGTTGGAGCGGGTCGCTCCCTAAATAAATGCATATATTAGATAATAACCAAATGGAATCCTCTCTTTCTTTTTCCCAGTAAGAGACGCCTACGGAAGCCAACAGTACATAGACAGATAAAGCACATAGGCTATAGTTATTAACCAACATATGCAAGTATTTAAGGCGCCAATCTATAATTGTAACAGATAATATTTGAATCAAAACATTCAATCGGGTAAAACACGGGCGTTGCCCGGGTCATTCGGCTAGTATATATATATAGATGGAGAATTTGCCGGGAGGAAATTGGTCCATAAAAGCATAGGGCGCCTCTCCCGTCAAAACCTGACGCCATAGATTTGGCCCAGCCACCTTGCCAGCAAAAACACCTCTTTGGTAGATTGTGAAGATTTACATTAGATCCCGTGTGGATCTCATGGAATAAAGTTCGCCCTAGACTAACGAGGGCCTTTAGCCCGAAACCATGGTCTTTAAGTGAACGCTTTCTCAGTTTGCCAAAGCTAGTGTTGTGGCTTTGTCGCCGACCCGAGGCCGCTAGTTGCGGCGACGGTCGATAGATAGCGTCAGGTTTTAACGGGAGAGGCGCCCTATGCTTATATATATATATTGAGACGTTACAGAAACAATTTTCAATTGTACATAAATTCCTTTAAAATGTTACTTTAATTTTTCATATGTTTATTTTCAATTTCTTTTTCTCATTCATCAAAAGTCAATGATGTACATACTAAATTAGTAAAAACTCAATAAAAATGATATGTAAAAATAGAGATAAACAAATGGCTTGTAAAAGAAAGCAGCAATAAATGAGTTTAGGCAAAATGTCTATTTCATTAACAAACATTTCACTTTTTAAAATAATAAACTTTAAAAATAAAGTTTTACTAAACTAAAATTAGCGTTTTAAAAAATAAAAACGTGGCAATATATATATATATTTTTTAAAATCTAAAATGCAAATATTTTATTTTTCAAAAACGTGTATTTCACTTTCATCATTGACTAGTCTTTTATTTTTGGCTTTAGATTTAGATTACTTTGAATTTTTTTTTGTGAATATGTATAGTTAACCTACCTATTTTTTTACTTCACGAATATAGGATTATTTTTATTAATTCTATATTACTGTGAAAAATAATTTTATATTTAGTTTGCTTTAAGTAATTCAAAATAAAAACTACTTGATGGGTAAATAACTAATTTTTTACGACTGCACCTTCAATTCTCTTTTTCAACAACAAAAAAAAAATATTCATAACATATAAAGGAAGTTAAATACAAGACAATAACGATATACACTACACAGTGTGGAAGATACACAATTGTATTAAAAAACAAATATAATATATGATGACCTCTCACATGAGCACTTTAGATAAAAAATCGCGGAATAAAATTCAACTAAACGTTGTTTTAACTTGTTCCTTGATACTTGGCTGACCCATTTTCTTGAAAAAAAAAAACACGAGTCTAAAAAACCACGATCAAAAATTATTCATCTTACCAATATTTCAGTTGACTGAACGCCAACCTTTATCAAGGTGTTGTAACATATTTTTTATTTTATATGTTATAACACCTTGATAAAGGTAGGCGTTCAGCCAACTGAAATATTGGTAAAATAAATGATATTTTGATCGAATATATGCCTTTTTAATCAAAGATTAATTTATGGATTGCTCTATTTTCAATATATATATATGTCATAATTTGTATAATTAATGCCGAAGAGATATAATTTATTTTCGCCATAATTATATTTTAAAATGTAAATACAAATTCACCCATGTATAAATCTGTACAAAATAAATCTGGGAGCCAGCGCGCGCGGGGGAAGGCCACGCCTCCGCCGCGTGGCGCGTGCTCACGAGTGTCGAACAAGTTCTTTTTTGACGCGTACATGCACAACGCTTGCGCCCTTCCATTCGACCACGGCAGCTACGACATATATATATATTAAAAACAAAGTAGGCATATACATATATACTACTCTGATCAAAAAGTTTCGACACTTTGCTCATAAGTTAAAAAAACTTTATTATTCTGCCAAATTCAAATTGTCCCCTTCAGATTAGACCCCGTTGGCCGCGATGCGCTTAAGCCACCTTTTTTTTCCAGTCGGCAAAACACCTCTGGTAGTCTGTTTTCGGGATCGCCTTCATGGCCTTCTTCGATTTCACTTTGATCTCTTCTATGCTCTGAAATTTCCGACCTTCTAAAATTTTTTTGAGCTTTCCATAAAGGAAGAAGTCGCAGGGGGCCAAATCGGGACTTTAGAGGGGTTGGGGGAACACAAAGGTTGAGTGGTCCTGCAGGAACTTCGAGATTTTGAGGGCTGTGTGCGCTGGCGCGTTATCGTGGTGGAGGATCCACGACTTGCTCCTCCACAGCTCCGGCAGGTTTTGACTAACCGCTTCCCTCAATCGCCTCAAAACTCCCAGGTAGGAGTCAACAGTTATTGTAGAGCCTTGTTGTTGAAATTCATGATGAACGATGCCCTGGTAGTCGAAGAACACCGTCAACATGACCTTGACTTTGCTGGGAGCCTTCCTCGCTTTCTTTGGTCTCGGCTCATTTTTGAAGCGCCACTTCTATGCCTGTTGGGTAGTTTCCTAATCAAAGCCGTAAATCCATGTTTCGTCTCCAGTAATGACCCTCTTCAGCAATTCGGGGTCGTCGGTTGTCGCTTCGAGATTGAGACTGGCCGTTTCCTTCCGGGCGTTCTTTTGATCAAAAGTCAAATATTTGGAAACGAGAACGGCGTTGAGTCTTCTCACTCCCAAAATGTCCTTCATTATCGATTGAATCGACCCGAATGATATCCGTGCTTCTTCGGCGACCTCCCTGACAGTTATTCGTCGGTCTTCACGCACCAGTTCCAACACTTTGTCCACTTTTTCAGGCGTGGTTGATGTGGACGGTCTTCCGGAACGCTCGTTGTTGGTGGTCTCTTCCCGACCCTCCTTGAAGCGCTTGTACCACTCGAAAACTCGTCTTCGGCTCATGACGTCATCCCCGTAGGCTGTTTGCAACATCCAAAATATTTCGGCACCCTTGAATCCGTTTTTCACACAGAAATCGATGCAAATTTGTTGATCCTCCATTTCGGTGACTAACGAAATCGAAGCATGGGCAAAATGGCTTCACTTTCGAACAGCCGCTGCTCGCGCTGTTGTGGCGCGTGATTTTTGAAAATTGGCAGGTCTACAAGCCAAGGGCGACGCTTGCGTTTGCCACAAACCGGGTGAAAATATATTGAGTTTTCAGGATTTTATGAGCAAAGTTTCGAAACATTTTGATCAGAGTAGTATATGAAAAAAACATACAAGGTGGGATCAATAAATAAGGTGAAAAATAATTTATTAAAAAAATAAGAACGGTATTAAAAATTAGGACTTGATTTATGCAAAATAATCACCTTGGCTTTCTATACATCGTCTCCATCGTTCTGGCAACTTGTTAATACCCTCTTTATAGGCATTCTTAGGAAGCGTGTGAAAAAAATCTTGCACCACTTTCTGGACATCTTCATCCGAGTCAAATCGCTTTCCATTTAACTCCTTCTTTAGTAGTCCAAAAAAGGAAATATTCAGAGGGAGCTAGCTCTGGACTATATGCAGGATGTTCTAAAACTTCAAAACCTAATTCAATGATTGTAGATACAGTTTTACATGATGTATGCGGCCTTGCATTACCATGAAGGAAGAGAACACCTTTACTAAGCTTCCCTCTTCTTTTATTTCTTATACCGGGCTTTAGCTTATTTACAAGAATGTCACAATAAAGGTCCCTGTTCATACGTTTCCTTGAGGATAAAAAATTAAGACAGATTGGTCCATCAACATCCCAAAAAATTGTTAACAAAACTTTACCGGCCGAACGTTGAGACCTGAGGAACATGTAATTCGTCCATTTTTGAACTCGTTAACCCATTTATAAATTGTGTTTTGAGACAAACAAGACTCACCATAGATATCTTTCATTCTTTGGCATATTTGAGATGTTTGAATACCTTCTGCATTCACGAAACGAATAACTGCACGTTGTTCAAGCGTGGTGCAATCCTTCAAAGGAGCTTCCATTTTAGTTTATTTATAAGTCTCGCGCCGCGCGTGGGAAAAAAGAACAGAACACCTTAAATAGTCTCTCGATGTTATATTTTAATATTCTGTGGTTTAAATTATTTTTGCTTTTTTAATTTTAAAGAAATAAGATAATTCACCTTATTTATTGATCCCCCTTTGTATATATATATGTAGTATATTTTGAATTAGATAGAACACAACCTATAATATTTATCATAACCCCATATCTATATAAAATATGTATCGATCTTGTAACAAAATGACAAATAAAACAAAGAGGTAAAGGTAGTCCAGACGACGACAAAGACCAGACGAACAGGTGTTTATGATAATGAGTTCAATTACCCCGTCAACAGGTGGCCAGACATAATAAATAACCTGGCGCCTGACAGGTGGCGTGATTTTATGGGAGCCAATCAGAACTCGCCGCC
Organism: Cordylochernes scorpioides; assembly: GCA_030710605.1. Classification (NCBI taxonomy): domain Eukaryota; kingdom Metazoa; phylum Arthropoda; class Arachnida; order Pseudoscorpiones; family Chernetidae; genus Cordylochernes; species Cordylochernes scorpioides. The sequence goes on along the minus strand of CP092864.1, from coordinate 132,779,343 downwards.
ATCTGCGAGCGTCTCATATAAAAGCCCCCCAAGATTGGGACAAAGGGAGTTGACAGTTTCAGTTGTTTCAGAGTGACGCCGTTATACGGTCAGTCAGATTTCTCACCCCTATCCGCGATGTAGACTTAGGGCATCCGTGACGCCCATGGTCCGACTACCTTCGTCCGTGGTCTACCTCTACCTTCTTGGAGTTACCATCTAGACCTGCCTCTGTCTCTTGCTGTCCCAGTGCGGAAATCCCATCACACACCCACGACCACGACTGCCCAGTACATTCCACATCGGGATTACTACAGAACCCGTTAAAGTCGACAGGATGACTGAGGACAGCAGCATGCAGAGGATGACGGAGGCCGGAGACGAGTACGTCGCGGATGCCCTCACCAACATGCAGCCCCACTGCGAAGACCGAGTAGGCCGCCTGGCAGACGCCATGCGGGGACAAGACGTGCCTCGTGCGGACGAGGCCATTATCTCTTCTTTCGACGGATCACACGCAACAAGCAGCCTTCTTCCAAACAGCCATCTACAGAGATCAACTCCAGCCAGCATCAATCATTTCAAGGTACTTTAAACTTTGTTTCTGACA
>CP092864.1:132761370-132778654 GCA_030710605.1 Cordylochernes scorpioides | reverse complement strand
TGGGTCAGCCAAGTATCAAGGAACAAGTTAAAACAACGTTTAGTTGAATTTTATTCCGCGATTTTTTATCTAAAGTGCTCATGTGAGAGGTCATCATATATTATATTTGTTTTTTAATACAATTGTGTATCTTCCACACTGTGTAGTGTATATCGTTATTGTCTTGTATTTAACTTCCTTTATATGTTATGAATATTTTGTTTTTTGTTGTTGAAAAAGAGAATTGAAGGTGCAGTCGAAAAAAATTAGTTATTTACCCATCAAGTAGTTTTTATTTTGAATTACTTAAAGCAAACTAAATATAAAATTATTTTTCACAGTAATATAGAATTAATAAAAATAATCCTATATTCGTGAAGTAAAAAAATAGGTAGGTTAACTATACATATTCACAAAAAAAAATTCAAAGTAATCTAAATCTAAAGCCAAAAATAAAAGAATAGTCAATGATGAAAGTGAAATACACGTTTTTGAAAAAAAAAATATTTGCATTTTAGATTTAAAAAAATATATATATATTGCCACGTTTTTATTTTTTAAAACGCTAATTTTAGTTTAGTAAAACTTTATTTTTAAAGTTTATTATTTTAAAAAGTGAAATGTTTGTTAATGAAATAGACATTTTGCCTAAACTCATTTATTGCTGCTTTCTTTTACAAGCCATTTGTTTATCTCTATTTTTACATATCATTTTTATTGAGTTTTTACTAATTTAGTATGTACATCATTGACTTTTGATGAATGAGAAAAAGAAATTGAAAATAAACATATGAAAAATTAAAGTAACATTTTAAAGGAATTTATGTACAATTGAAAATTGTTTCTGTAACGTCTCAATATATATATAAGCATAGGGCGCCTCTCCCGTTAAAACCTGACGCTATCTATCGACCGTCGCCGCAACTAGCGGCCTCGGGTCGGCGACAAAGCCACAACACCAGCTTTGGCAAACTGAGAAGCGTTCACTTAAAGACCATGGTTTCGGGCTAAAGGCCCTCGTTAGTCTAGGGCGAACTTTATTCCATGAGATCCACACGGGATCTAATGTAAACCTTCACAATCTACCAAAGAGGTGTTTTGCTGGCAAGGTGGCTGGGCCAAATCTATGGCGTCAGGTTTTGACGGGAGAGGCGCCCTATGCTTTTATGGACCAATTTCCTCCCGGCAAATTCTCCATCTATATATATATACTAGCCGAATGACCCGGGCAACGCCCGTGTTTTACCCGATTGAATGTTTTGATTCAAATATTATTTGTTACAATTATAGATTGGCGCCTTAAATACTTGCTTATGTTGGTTAATAACTATAGCCTATGTGCTTTATCTGTCTATGTACTGTTGGCTTCCGTAGGCGTCTCTTACTGGGAAAAAGAAAGAGAGGATTCCATTTGGTTATTATCTAATATATGCATTTATTTAGGGAGCGACCCGCTCCAACACAATATTTACATAAATACCCAGTGGGGGGGTGGCAAAGGTGGCGTGACCGTAGCCAACCAATAGGAGGGCGCCATTCCAAAAAAAAAGCAAACGGTGACAGAGAGAGATGATTGATTAGGAGATGAGGAATGACGCTCGTAACTGTATATAGAATGTATATATAACCCGTTTACACATAAAGATGGAAAATTTGCCGGGAGGAAATTGATCCATGAAAGCATAGGGCGCCTCTCCCGTCAAAACCGTTGGTTTTCGACCGCTATGACCCAGGAGTGAATTCCGCATCGGGCACTTTTCTAATTAAAAAATAAAACGCGCAAATGACCCCCGATTATAGCAAAATTCCAACCCTACTAGTTAGTGAAAGTAACCAAACTGGGCTCTGGCACATTTGTATGTGTAAAATCGAACTACTTTTCGCATGTGTAGACATGTGGTGTACTTACAGTAAAAGCAGTCGCCAACTTCTACCCACCATGATTATCATGGGCTGTACCAAGTGTATTAGGGATAATAATACACATAGCATTGTTAGACAATCTCACCATCTAGAAAATATCATTTTCTCTTTAAGATATTATTGAAATCTTCATATAGTCAAAAATATTTGTGTTCAGTTATTATAAGCTTATGATAATATATTATTAAAACAGTATAGAAATTAGTGGCGATAGGTAAGTATAATACACTATATATATATATATATTTATTTATTTAAAAAAAAACAATAGAAAAAATAAAAAGGTCAGGTGTTGATATTAAAAATAAAAAAGGCATATCCTGACCAGAAGCACATGAGCTTTTCAGAAGGCAGAGCGCCATCTGGTAGAACAGAAATCAACTAAACATTGATTTGCCTGTTCCTGATATTTGGCCAACCCAATTTTTGTTCCACCAGATGGCGCTCTGCCTTCTGAAAAGCACATGTGCTCCTGGTCAGGATATGCCTTTTTATTTTTAATATATATATATATTCTTGATTCATCAAGAATGGGTATTTGGCCAATTCTGGAATAATTAAAAATAAACGAATAATTGACATTTATTCCGATTTTTTGCGCAAATTATCAACTTTCAGTTGCATGAAAAGAGATGCCTTTTTCTTAATTTATGCACTTTATCCCAGTAGTATATCATATTTGTTCTATTTTTCGATATATTAATATACCAAAAGAGGCACCTCTCCCTTTAAATGTGTATCAGAACGATACAGTGTGCATAGGCTTAGTAAAACCTTACTGGTGATGATAAATAATGAGCCACAGCACCAGTTTTAGCAATTTCAGACCAATGACCAACCTGTATACCATGGTTTCAGCCTATGACCCTCATCAGTACAGGGGCGGCTTTGCTTCCATAACAACGATAGGAGTTATTAAATCGGTCGAATTTACCAAACAGGTGTTTAAGCTGGGGATTTTTGCAAATATTTTAAGGCTATAATACAACATGTGTGGTGGTAGAATGAAATTAATGTACAAAAAGAGGTACCTCTCCCTTTAAATGTGCATCTGAAAGATGACAATATTTCATCACCCTAGTAAAGAACTAGTAATACACTACTGTTATGCAACTTTAGATTGCAAGATCAACTTAGTTTCAGTACAATATTTCATTTTTATACTAAATTTTATATACTGTATAACAATGTTTTATAGATAGAAGCCCTGTGCATTTCAACTTATAAAACAAGGTTTAAACCATATAAAACCAGCCACCTATCTCTCGCCCAGAAGTAATCCTCTAGATGACAGGCAGGAGAAGCAGCACAAGTATAAAACTGTCCTGTAGTACGGTGTCGTGAGCCGCTACGGTAACCGTGAACAGGGAACTGTGGCTGACTAACGGGGCAATGGCACTCCCGTTTCCATGGAGCAGAAAAATCAGTTATGTTTTAGGTGGTGATGTCTTGTCTGCCCGCCCAGAAGTTCTCCTCTACGTGGCGGGCGGGAGAAGCAGCACAAGTAAGGGACTGCCCTGTAGTACGGTGTCGTGAGACGCTACGGAAGCCGTGAACATGGAACTCAAATATGGCTGACTAACGGGGCACCTCCCTTTCCATCAAGAAAATTTAGATAAGACAACACTACCAACCACCAATCAACAACTAAGAGTATTACGTTATTATTAAATATGAACCACAATGAAAATTTAGAAGATGATACGATTTGGAAAATGGATGGATGGAAGGTGTAGTTTGTGGGTTGTAGTAAGCGCCATGTCGCTAGGTGTCGTGGTGGCAAATTATTCATGTTGTGACCATCTTATCTGGTGACGCAACAGATAAATGGAAATAAAATATCGTCTATTTTGTGTTTTACCTTCTACCGTTCATCTCTGCAACCTAACCAGGTTAGTCCTCACCATGTCTGAAAATCAAATTCGGGAATATATTTCAAATCCTATTATTAATACCAACTTCAGAACAGTAGACAAAGTGTACGGATGTTCCTGTGTATGGACAATAGGGAACTTCAGCACTCGTCCTGAGAGAACTGGACAAAATATAAATTATCCTTTTTTATCTTCTATAAAAGATTTGAAATGTCATATTTTGCTTTACCCTAATGGAATCCAGAATCGTAAATATGTAAGTGTCGTCTTAAAACCATACAAGATACAAAAAATAGAAGACTTTTATAGAAAAGAAGTTGAAATGTATATTTTAAATAAGAAAAAAGAAGCAAAATTCAAAACTATTTTATATTTAAATAATGATATGAGGCCTAAGGATTTCATGAAGAGACAATTCCTTTTTGAAAATTCTGAAGATCTTTTGCCTAATGACGAATTGACTTTGTATTTCAAGTTAACTCTTATCAAAAACTCAGCTTCCAACATTTACATATCAATTAGAAATCGTGTCAAAATGCCAAACACGAGATTAATGGAAAATTTACGATCACTTCTGGAAAGTAAAGAATTCTCAGATGTAATTTTAAAAACAGAAGGCGACAAAAAAATCCATGCTCACAAAAATATACTTTCGGCGAGATCATCGGTGTTTGCTGCTATGTTTAAAAATGAGATGAAAGAAAAGAAAGAGAATTTTGTTGATCTTTCTCATATTAAATATGAAATATTGGAACAAATGATCTACTATATCTATACAGATTCATGTCTGAAACGTAGTGAGATGGCAGATAAAATTCTCCCATTGGCAGATATGTACGACCTGGAAAATTTGAAGATTCAGTGTGAAAAAGAACTGAAAACTAAGGTTGGAATAAATACTGTAACACAAATATTGATACTGGCACATAGTCATTCCGCCAACCAGCTGAAGGAATACTCCATCCAATTCATTAAAACCCATGCTGCAGATGTTGTGAAGACCTCTGAATGGAAGACAATGGAATCCTATCCACAACTTCTTATGGAAGTCGTATCTGTTCTTTCCAGCCTTCAATTGCCCCTTATTGCTTCCAATTTAAAGTGAAACTAACATAAACTAAAATATAACTTTTTCTTTTTTTTTTGGTTACCTATTGTAATTTAATAATTTGGAAGAAAAAATAAAAATTTACAGTAACAATTTTATTTTATTTGTGATATATAAAGTCACATTCAAATAATTGAAAAGGAAGATGTAATTTGTAAATTCTGCAAAACTGACGGCATAGAAGAAATGACCCACTACATCTCTGAATGCACTATTGTTAACGAGGAACGGAATAAGATCTTAAAGAGCATTATCCAAGTCTACATGAACCCAGTTCAGCTAATCAGAATAATGCCCGAGAAAAAAATATATAACGATAGAATTGTTTAACTTTCATAAAGCGTTAGAGAACAAGATAATCTCTAAGAACTAAAATTACAGAACAATTTCCTTCCATAGTTATTTTGTATAGTTATGTTGAATACTTTGATTTCCTTTTCATTTTCCTTTCTATCCTTTGTTTATGTTTTTTTTTTCCTTTTCTTCATGAAAATGATCTATGGCGAGTCCTTACAGGACGGAAATGTCCTAATAAAGCTGTTGTTGTTGTTATTTGTGATGTAAAGTCCGCAAGCTTTCGGACTTTAACGTTCTACAACAGGCAACTATCCAAGAAACTAGAGAATAATATATATATATATATATATATATATACATAATTAAAAATTCTCTTAATGAAATGAATAGTAGCCTGTTGAAGGACGTCATAGTCCGAAAGTTTGCCCATTATACCGCACAAATAACTTGTCGTCGTAAACTTTGATTCTTCTTCAAGATGATGTCTGGTGATCCCTTCTCTTGTAAACTAAAAATAAGTTATAAATAGTTAATAACCCTATATTACTTTTGTGTAATTATTAATAAGTTTTAGAGAGTATCAATATATTATATATATGTCGCGATTGAATGGAAGGGGGCATCCGTTATACTTACAATCGCCAAGAAATAGTTCCAGCCAAGGAGCAGTGCCCCGCGACGTGCCGTAGCATTCGCCCGCGATATCTTCCACGTTTATTTTTGTACAGTTTTTATAGATGAATGAATTTGCATATTTACATTTCAAAACAAGCTTAACATATTTACATACTTATTTTGGTGAAAATAAATTATACATCTTTGATTTCATACAAATTATGACATATATATATAAAGCATAGGGCACCTCTCCCATAAAATTAAACGTCAACACTAGAGTATATCTATCAAATCTGGTATTGTGGCTTTGTCACCGACACGAGTCCGCTAGTTTGCGTCAACGGTCAATAGATAGTGTCTAGTTTAGACATTTATTTTGACGGGAGAGGCGCCCTATGCTCTTTTTTATATCAATTTCCTCCCGGCAAAATTTACATCTATATATAAATTGCTATTATAAATTTTGTTATCACATATAAAACTTGTATCTTTCCATATCTCTTACTTCATTTTACACTAGATTATCATTAGTAAAGGCTTTCAAAATCACAAATTTGAATTTTAAAATAAATTAATAAAATTTTATCATCTCGCTTTAAGAGAGAATATATGATAGAAATATGATTTCTTTCTTCACTTTAGCTTATATTTATTTATTGGAAAATTATTTTCATTAGTTCTATCTTTGCTGTTTTCTACAAACCTATCTCTTTGATTATTCCTTTTTCTACCAAGCATATGACGTGTAATAGCCGAAGCTATGATGGAGTTTTTCCTCTATCTTAATTTATCTCTAATTTGTTATTAAATATATAGTGGAAACACAAACCCCTTATGATTTAAATTTTCAAACAATTTTTTAAAGTTTAAACTTTTTAAAATGGGATTATATATATAAATATATATGTAATAAATAAGTAGTTAACATATGGTAGTATAAATCCCTTTATACTATATAAGCTAACTATTTATTGCATATATCAAAAACAAATCTCACATGTTTAAACTAAATAACAAATTATATAAATTTTGAAATTCTCTTAACGGTATTATTCGATACAGAATTAGCTTGTTGTTCTGACTTAAAGTTAAATTCAAAATCTGTATTTCTTAATATTTTACTTTTCTCTATTTTCTGAAAAAAATTATTACTATTAATATATATATATATAAAGGTTGTATAATATATAAAGAAAGTTATATAAATTTTTGATGTCAAATTGAAAGTATAACGTTAGTATAGCAAGCTATTACTGAACAATAAATAGAATTAAATATAATTTATAAATATATAATAATGAATATATTATATATATTTCATTCTGTTTATGAGCTCAATTGTCTTAATTAGGTTTTCTTGTATAAAAATTTAATTATCAATGTTAATTGTGATTAGCTTTTACTTTTTTTTTAATCTTTATTTGCATAGAATCCGTGGTGAATCCATGTATAATGATTTTCTTTTCCTCCAATTTACCCAGACTAATCTATTTATTACCTTGATTGTCTTATTTTTTCTGTATATAAATTTTCATATTACCATTAAGGTACTATTACTGTTTTTCCTGCATGTATGCTACATTTCTGCTTGGAGAATATGTATAAGACTAAAAGGTCTTAATAAAGCTTTTTGTTGTTGTATGTATATTAAGATTTTATACTGATTATATATTGTCATATATTGGAATATATTCTTTATATATATATATATATATATATATATATATATATATATATATAAAGATAGTATTTCTGTTGATTTTTTTGCTTATTTTGAGGATTATGCTATGGTAATGCAGTCGTGGTTAAAATCGTGGTAAAAAGTTTAATAATAAAAATAGTTTTGATCAGTAATTGCTTTAATTGATCTTATGGGAACATATAAAAAAACACAATTTGTTAAAAGTACTGCCTGGCTTAAGGCGTAAGAATCTAAAAAATGAAAAACTTATTTACATAATGTACAGAAGGTTTAAGCCGGCCATCGGGAAACAACAACAATGAGTTTTTATAGGGGAAGCGTGACTTCTGGCGGTCGATTTAACAGGGTATTTGAATCTATGTAATATAATAATAATAATATTTTAATATAACCCATATATATATAACAAAAAAGGGGCATTTCCAACTGATCACATGAGCATTTTTGATTACAAAGTGTCTGATGCTCTTATGAATGGTCAATGGTCAAGATATGCCATTTTTAATTTTAATAATAATACCTTATTTTTTTTAAATATTTTTTTTTATAATTATAATATTATTAGTGTTATTCACATTAGTATAGTGCTTAATATGTATCAAATATTATACCTAAAAAAATAAATGTAATTGTATGCAAAATAAAAAAAATATATATATAATTTTGAATCTCCATTTGTTTAAACATTTTTGCATATCACAACATACAAATATGTAAATATACTTGAGAGAATTCACTGTTTATGTGCACAGATATATTAATAAATGTTATAATTGAAATTAGTATCGTGATGATTTTATTTTAGCAAAAATTCTCAATATTTATATGTATTTATAAAATGTAATATTTACATATACATTTCCAGTTGCTAATATAAACAGAATCGTATATATATTGTCCTGGTGTGGAAATAACACCTACCTACATATTTTCATGTCCAGCAATATCCGCAGAAAATTGACATGGACCCAGAAAAGCAGCCTTACACAACCAAGATAGAGGACATTAATAAAAATGAATAACGCGTTATCTATATATAACAGATAAAGACATTAAGACGCGATTGTTTATTTTCACAAATAATTCCAACTTCTACTGCCCTTACTGCGATGAAAAAAATATTAGAAGGACTTGGCTCATCAGTGGTAAACCCTCCTAGCGGTTTCGCCAATTTAATTCACCAGACCGCCTTCTTAAAGCTCCAATACTGTATTGGATCATTTAGCTTTTATATGTTAAACTGGAATCTTGGAAATGGTATTTAGGCCTACTATGGACATAAGCTTTAGGACAGTAGAATTACATATAAATATTTGCATATAGCAATATTATTCCGCAAACAAAAAGGGCAATTTAGTTATAAATTAATACAAAGCAATAACGCGCCATCTATATATAGCGAATGTTTCTTTTCTAAAATAAATCAAACTCTACTGTCCTTACTGCGATGAAAAAAAATTAGAAGGGCTTGGCTCATCAGTGGTAAACCCTCCTAGCGGTTTCGCCAAGCCCTACCAATATTTTTTTCTTCGCATGAGGAAATTATTGGACAGACCATGTAATTATACACATTTGAAAAATATATTTATATAAAAATGTAATTGTACTTGGATCAGGTGGATAAATAAAGAAAAAGTGATTATCCTGACTGTGATACAATAAGTTGCTGATAGATTGCGCCATCTATCGGAATAAATATCAGAAATAATTAAAGTTAGGTTATAAATTTGCTCACTTTATTAAAATTATTCGAGAAGAGGCAGTTTTTGAAAAGAGAGATATCAGTTAATGAAGTAATAGATAGACATTTTTTTCTAAACTGATGTTGTTTGTTGTTGACATATGGGGAAGGAGGTTTTGACGGAAAGGTCATATGGCGATTCTTTATTTATTCATCAACAAGGCGCGATTGTTTAAAACATTGAATACATCTTTTTACAAGGTATGTCCCATAAGTTCTCGGACTGGGTCCATAAAAAAAAAGGTAAGATTTTTTTAATTTTTTTTTATTAAAACTTTTCAAAGTAATCCCCCCTTGCTTCAACGCACCAGCGCCATCGTTTCTCCCAATTGTCGAAACAGTTTTTATAAGCCTCTTTTGGAATGCTCTTCAATGCTAACGGCGATTTTTCTATTATGTCATCCCTGGTGTCAAAATGTCTTCCTTTTAGAACTGCTTTAAGTTTGGGGAACAGGAAAAAGTCATTTGGTGCGATGTCTGGGAAATAGGGTGGTTGAAGTAGGATTTGTGTCCCGTTTTTCGCCAAAAAGCTAGTGATCAAGTGCGCTGTGTGAGAGCGAGCATTGTCATGGTGTAGGATCCAGCCACCATTAGTCCATTTTTCTGGCCTTTTTTTTCGAATCGCTTCCCTTAGACGGCGAAGAATGCCCAAATACATTTCCTTAATAACTGTTTGGCCTGCAGGAAGATACTCGTGATGAACAATGCCCTTGTTATCCGAAAAAGCGACCAGCAACACCTTGTTTCTGGACTTTTTGGGTCTAGGCTCACCCTAACCTCTCCACTCGGCAGATTGAGGTTTGGTTTCAGGGTCATAGCCATAGACCCATGTCTCGTCGCCTGTGATTATCTTGTCTTTCCATTCTGGATCCGTTCTTGTCATTTCCATCATGTCCTCACAAGTTGCAAGCCGACACAGTTTTTGCTCATTGGTGAGGAATCTTGGGATGAATTTTGCAGGAGTCTTTTTGAGCTTCAAATCTTCGGTTACGATCCTTCCAATCGTTGTTTTAGAGATGCCTGTGTCTTGCTCTAGCTCCAGCAAAGTGGTTCGAGGATTTTCTTTTATCAAATCGGTGATTTTTTGCACATTTTCATCAGTCCTTTGAAATTTTGGGCGTCCTTGACGAGGATCATCTTCAATGGAAATTCTGCCAGCTTTAAATCTAGAATGCCATTCAAAAACAGTTGTTCTCTTTGGGGCGTCATTGGGGAATGCTTTATTAAGCATTTCAAAAGTTTCGGTTGCTGATATTTGAAGTTTCACACAAAATTCTATGCAAATCCTCTGCTTCAAATTTTGTTCCATCGTAAAATCGCCGCAGAGCAAGGTGTGACCTTTAAATAAATTAGAATAACCTTGGCGCGCGCGCAAGTACCGCCTCGATATTGGTACCACCGTGTAGCCAGATATTTTTTCTATAATAAACAGTCAAATTCATTTACATTTTTCATTTATTTATTTTTTTATGGACCCAGTCCGGGAACTTATGGGACATACCTTGTATGTTTATAAACAGTAAGGACCGTCACTGCAAACTAGCGGCCTCGTGTCGTGCCAAATTCATCAAAATTTCCATCTATATTTTAGCGATATATTTGGTCTAGCCACTTTACTAGATAAACACAACTTTGGCAGATTGTGAAGATGCCATTAGATGCCTTTTGAATCTCATGGAATAAAGTCCGCCCTAGACTGACGAGGGCCATTAGCTCGAAACCATGGTCTCCAGGTGGACGCTTCTCAGTTTGCCGAAGCTGGTGTTATTGTTTTGTAAATGAACTGAGGCCGCTAGTTTGTGGCGACGTTCAATAGATGACGTCTAGTTTTAACGTCTATTTTGACGGGAGAGGCGTCCTAGACTTTTATAGATCAATCTCTTCCCAGGAAAATTTCCACACACACGCGCATATATATATTTAAATATAAAGGCATATATTGGATCAAAATATTATTTATTTTACCAATATTTCAGTTTGCTGAACGCCAACCTTTTACAAACTTTATTTTTTCCATAATATATACATATAACTTTTTTTCTCACCATTGAATATAAACAATTTTTTTTAACTTAATTTTATTGACCGTTTTGTCGCTGAGTTTGTTGTTGAAACACTTTAAAATGTTATAACACCTTGATAAAGATTGGCGTTCAGCCAACTGAAATATTGGTGAAAAAAATGATATTTTGATATCACGAGACCTCGTCCTACTAGAAAATATTGATATATATTTTGATATCTTAAATAATATGAATTTTATAAGTATTTAAAAAAAAAACAAAGGCGCAGCGTTTTTTACAATGGATCTTAAAACTGAACAAAGGGTATGCATAAAGGTTTGTCAACAATTAGGAAAAACGGCGTCAGAAACGTTTCAAATATTGAAATTAGCGTTCGGGGAGGCAGCCTTATCACAATCAAAAACGTTTAAGTGGTTTGCCCGTTTCAAATTTGGTAGAATGTCAACCCAAGATGATGCACGCCAGGTAAGACCTCCTTTGGAAAATCATGAAGAACTGGCCCAAATTTTTGTGCTTTAATAAGGGAAAACACTAGGACAACGATCAGAGAACTAGTAGAAGAAAAAGGGGTTTCATATGGAACGTGTAAAAAAATATTGACCGAGGATCTTGGACTTGAAAAAGTTTTCGAATTTTGTTTCAAAAATTCTGCTTCATCACGTAAACGCCCCAGCACACACAGCTCTTTCCTTGGGTGCTTTTTTGACTAAAAATAGCATGTTGACAATGCCTTATCCCCCGTACTCGCCTTATTTAGCACTAAATGACTTCTTTCTCTTTCCTAGAATGAAGTCAGTTCTAAAAAGACATATACTTGATACCGTTAATGCCATAAAGGAAAAATCCCTTAGCGTTTTGAGGGGCCTTACTTCTGACGAATTTTATGGGTGCTTCCGGAACTGGGAAAAAAGAATGAAACGCTGTATAGATTCCCTAGGACAGTAATTTGAGGATTATTTACCATTTTTTGTATATATTAATCTAATAAATCTTTTATGACCCAATTCCCCGAATTTTATTATCATACCTTGTATTATAAACAGAGAAAGCCTATCTTCACCACGAGCACATGTACCTTTTAGATGGAAGAGCGATATCAAGTGAAACAGAAAAAAAACTTAACGTTGATTTAGTCTGCTCCCTGATATTTGACCAATCCATTTTCCTGATAAATTAAGAAAAGCCATCCGTGAACGCGTTTCGGGCTGTTGGCTCTCGTCAGCGGGAAACGGGCTATAACACTTCGACCAAAAATCTTTTGGCCCCAGAGGCTTCTTGAGGTTTCAACGGTTAGTTGATTTCTGTTCCCCTAGATGGCGCTAGAAATAACATGTGCTCGTGTTTGTTTTTAATATCAACACCTAAACATTTTTTTTTTAATTATTTTTTCACCCACACATTTAGAGTCGATACTTTATAAGATCCTACCTTTCTATTAAAATGTACACTGTTCCTATTTGCTACCACCCCCATATTTTGTATATATGCTATATCCTTATTTGTTAAGAAAAAGGCATCTCCTTATCGTGCAACTGAAAGTTGCTGATGGCTGGCGCCATCTATCGGAATAAATATCAACTATTCTCGTTGATTTTTAATTATTCCAGAATTGGCCAAATACCCATTCTTGATTAATCAAGAAAAGCTAACCACGGACGCGTTTCGGGCTGTTGGCCCTCATCAGCGTGGTGCAAGCTGTACCTCAACGACCAAAAAATTGGTCATTAAGGCCTCCTGAAAAATCATGAAACGGGTAGTTGAGGCCAGAATTGCGTGAGGACGCTACACAATGTGAAAAAAAAAAGAGCACAAATGTAACATTGTACTGGGATAAAGTGCATAAATTAAGAAAAAGGCATCTCCTTATCGTGCAACTGAAAGTTGCTGATGGCTGGCGCCATCTATCGGAATAAATATCAACTATTCTCGTTGATTTTTAAAATAATTTTACATTTGTGCTATTTTTTCACATTGTGTAGCGTCCTCACGCAATTCTGGCCTTAACTACCCGTTTCATGATTTTTCAGGAGGCCTTAATGACCAATTTTTTGGTCGTTGAGGTACAGCTTGCACCACGCTGATGAGGGCCAACAGCCCGAAACGCGTCCGTGGTTAGCTTTTCTTGATTAATCAAGAATGGGTATTTGGCCAATTCTGGAATAATTAAAAATCAACGAGAATAGTTGATATTTTTTCCGATAGATGGTGCCAGCCATCAGCAACTTTCAGTTGCACGATAAGGAGATGCCTTTTTCTTAATTTATGCACCTTATCCCAGTACAATGTTACATTTGTGCTATTTTTTCACATTGTGTAGCATCCTTATTTGTATTTAAACTATAAAATGGTAACGTCAAAATAAAAAGCCCGAGTGATCAGATGGTGGCAGCTGAGGACAGAGAGAGAGGAAATAGCCAGCGCCCAGATGGAGCCCCTCTCTAGGACTTTTTATAGACGACCACTTTCAACAGGTTTTAGTACGGGGTCATCGGCAGTATGTTCTACAGGGTCTCCATCGGCAGACCGCTTATGTCTCTCTCTGTCGCTCTCTCCATGTCTCGTTGTTAGAAATCCAAGTTTGTATCATGGCCTCTACCTCTGTCCCGTGGACTGTACCCGATCACTCTCGGTGCTAACATCTAGCCCTGCCTCTGCTTCTTGTTGTCCGCGTGTGGAAAGAAAATCATCACTCGCCTCACGTACACGACTGCCAGTTTATCCATACGTCGACATTTGCAACAATTTTATATATATAGTATGTATTTTATAATAAAGTAAAACTAGAAAAGTAGAATTGCCAATATAGCGAAGCACTATGCTAATTGCTTCAATTCGAACACAGGTAAGATTCTATTCTCTAAATTATTTAGTATCTTCTGTTTTTATATATATCTAAACGGTTATCATGTTTTACTTTGAATCAAGGACGAATGACAAAGCTATCTCTCTCTCTATCGTATGATATCGATAACATATGAGATATTAGGCCTTGAAAGTTTTGGTTTCGTTTTAACCGCCTCGCGCTTAAAGGTAGAGAATATATTCTAGGAAAAAATTAAACATACACATTTACCGCGCCATCTAGCTTTAAGAAATGAAATAATTGTTCACAAATTTTCCTTTTATCATATAAAAATATAGAGGCCTTTTGTAATAATTGGAATTTTTTTTTGCAAATTCTAATATATATATATATATAGGTTATAAATAGTTGGTTTTGTTGTTGAATCGAATTTATAAAATTAATTCTATATTCGTGATTTAAAAAATAGGTAGGTTAACTATACATATTTACAACAATAGTTAAAGTGTTATGTTCTAAATCTATGGTAAAAAATGTAGAACAGTTAATGAATGAGAATAAAATATATGATTTTAAAAATTAAAATAATTGCATTTTAGATTAGATTTTATAATATATATATATATTAAAAACAAAAAATGCATATCCTGATCAGGCTCACATGAGTATTTCTAGATGGCATATTTTAGATCTGAATTTGCATAAGGTAACCTATTATGATATTGCCTACCTTCTACAAAAGTTGTACTCACATTGGGAGAGGTACAAATATCGGTTTTACATTCATTGAGATTGAGAACAAATTACATTTATCAAAATCCTTCAGTACCTTTGGATGGATACAATAACCAAAGTATTTATTAAGGACACTCGCCCCATACAGGATTCTCTGAGATAACGGACCCTGAATTGATGACCTGGACCTTCGGGCGAGGCCTGGATGTTGATGTTCTGGCCATCCCGGCGTCTGCTGAGTATTTCCTCAGCGGATAACTGAGAAGTTTACAAGAAGACCTTGTCTAAAAGAGAAATCACTAAATAGGATGTCCCCATATTACATTTATGGATCAACTAAATAGAAAAACTAAGACATTGTCCTAATACCATTTAATTACTATGGTTTGATTATTACGGGAGAAACCTTATTGAGAAGTTACACCATTAACTTTAAGATAAACTAGCCCAGGGGTCAGCAAACTGCGGCTCTTTGGATGTGAAGCTGCGGATCTTTATATTGTCACGGGGAAAAATTAGGGAAGACAAAAACTTCAGGATGAGACAACAATTTAATTCAGGTAAGAACAAACTATGAATGGTAAACAAAATATATAAACCACGAGAGAAATTTACAGAGTAGCAAATTCTAAACATAAAAAAATGACCACTCTGTTAATAAAAATAATAAAATTAATAAATACTTTTATAAAATAAATTAAGCTTCCAGGGTTAAGTTTCTTTTATTATAATAAATACTTTGTTACAATATAGTTCCATACGTAGATACAAGAATATACTATTTAATGTTGCCAATAAAAACTTTTTGTGGCTCTTTAAAAATTTGAAATTTTGAAAATTGTAATTTCCGACTCTTCAGACTCTGAAGATTGCCGACCTCTTAAATAGCAGACGACCCAGACAACGCCCGGGTGCTTAAATATGTAAAAATGTTATTTTATTCATTACACTTTTAAATTATGACCCGGCTTCACTCATGATATCCACAAGTGAATGTTTTCATTACAGTATTATTATATTTATAGTGTAAATATAAAATATTTTTAAGCGAACTTATAAACCATGTGTATCAAGAAATAAGTTTAATAAACTTTAAGATATATCTTTTTTATTATTTATTTATTTATTAACATCATGGAACGCGATGTCCCAAACTCAGGGACATTTGCGTCGATACCTCTCTCTACATCACAACAAATCGGCTATATACAATCCTGTTCAATTCATTATTTTACATAATTAACCAAAGAAAATTGTCCGAAGAGAAAAACAAACAACAAAGCAAAACAACAAAGCAAGCATCGCAATCTTTTCCTTCTAAATTTCCCTCTCCCTTTTCCATTTCAAAAGAAAGTTGTAAATAAATTTGCAAAATTGATCAAAACTTTTACACCTCTCTTTATCGTCTACAAATTCATCAAGCTGTCCAATACGACCAAACTTGTTTTCCTTATAAACCCGGAAAATTGGGCAATTCATTAGTAGATGTTTCGAGTCCTGAATTTCACCTCCGCAGAAGCATCCCGGTTCCTTCATCGCGCCGATAGTTGACAAAAATTTACCAAAATTACCATGATCTGTAATGAATTGGATATTATAAAATTTGGACGGAAAAATCTTGGGATCCCAGACACGAAAAAGCTTCTGAAAATTTCATTAGTATTATCAAAAATTTCTTTCATTTTTGCGTGTAAGAATGATTTGACTATACTTGGAGCATGGGGTTCGTAAGCAATTAGATCTTCGGTGGACAGATGAGCAAGATCATATTTGATTATTCTAGATTCTATATAGTCTGTCAGGAGTGGAATTTTTGCCAGACTATGCACACAGTTTGATGAAGTAGTTTTATATGCTCTGACTGCCCATAAAATGATCTGGTACTGCATGGAATTCAGTTTTTGTTTAGAACGATTGTTTAAATATTTAAACCAAATTTCTGATCCGTATGCAAGTACAGGCCTTATTATTGTTTTATATAAAGTTAACCTCTTTTGAGTATCTAAACCCCACATATTGCCGCTTAGTGAACATAATAAATTTTTCATACGCCCTGCCTTACACAGAATATCATTTACATGCGGAGTAAAGTTAACTTTATTTTTCCATTTGTGATTTGGAAATTTCATTCCCAGAATTTTTACTTGCTTGACCGGCCTAATTATATTGTTAATAACCTTAATAGGTATTTTTTCTCTGTTATGCAGGTATAGCAAATTAGTTTTCTCTGTACTGATCGTTAATTTATTTCTATTACACCATTGGATCACATAATTTAAGATGTATTCACTTGCGGTTTTTAGTCCTTCGATAGTCTTATTCCAGCAAATTATTGTAACGTCGTCTGCATAACATATAATATTTGCATTCTTTGATTCAAAATTTATCAACAAATCATTTAGCAAAATATTCCATAGAAGTGGTGATAAAGGTCCACCCTGTGGACATTCTTTAGTTAGTTTCTTATTAAAAGTTTCTGA